>JAHRHZ010000034.1:25737904-25754810 GCA_024137785.1 Ginglymostoma cirratum | reverse complement strand
TGTGGAAGCAGAAAATATGCAGCAGCGTGATAATTGATGCGTGTATAATGACAGAAAGCAGGTGGACAGTGATATCAATGGTCAAAAAAAAAACAAGTCAATTGCAATCTAAGTGTTGGAGACCAGAGTTTGGGATAATAGTTGCATACATGGATATCTAAACATCCTCTAGCCTCGTATGACCCTATAAGAACATAAGAAACAGGCAAGAGCCATTTGGCCCTTGAGACTGCTCCACAAAAGATTCATGACCCTCAAAAGGAAATTACTCCTCACCTTAAATAGGAGGCCTCAATTTTTTTTTTTTTTAAAAAGGGCTAGTGTATTCCAGATTCTTCCCCACAACATGAGAAAACATTCAAACTGTCAAACCCACTCAGAACCTTATTTGTTAGGATTATATTCCCTGGAGTTCAGAAGAATGATGGGGGAAATCTCAAACCCAAAAATTCTAACAGGATTAGACAGGGTCGATGCAGGATGTTCCTGATGTCCTTTATTCATTCACGGGATGAGGGTGTCGCTGCCAGACCAACATTTATTGCCCATCGGGCAGTTATGACTCGACCACAATGCTGTGGGTGTGGAATGACATGTAGGCCAGACCAGACATCCCTAAAAGGACATTAGTGAATCAGATGGGTTTTTCCCCCAACAATCAGCAATGGATTCACAGTCATTAGACTCTTAATTCCAGATATTAATTGAATTCAAATTCTACCATCTGCCATGGCAGGATTCGAGCCCAAGTCCCCAGAACATTCCCTGAGTCTCTGGATTAACAGTCCAGCAATAATACCACTAGGCATTTGCCTCCCCTCGAGGGGAGGGGGGGGGGGGTGGAGTTCAGAACCAGGGGTCACAGTCTAAGGATATTGGCTAAATCATTTTAGGACTGTGATTGGAAAAGTATAATTTCTTACCAGAGTGGGGAGCCTGTGTGATTTTCTGCCACAGAAAGCAATCAATCAATCAACGCCAAAACACTGAATGATTTCAAGAAGTTGGATATAGCCTTTGGGACAAAAAGGATCAAAAGGATGCGTGAGAAAAACAGGAACAGGCAATTGAATTGGATGATCAGCTACCTTGGAAAGGCAGAGCAGGTTTAAGAGGCTAAATGGCCTACTCACGTTCCTATTTCCTAAGATGATCTCTAATTCTTCTAAATTAGAATAAGTACAGGCATGACCGGCTCAACCTTTCTTCACAAAGGTAAGCCCTTCATCCCAGAAAATCAATTTAATGAACTTTCTCTGAATGGCTTTCAATGCAACTTCCTTAAGCAAGGAAGCTAAAACTGTACATAGCACTGTAGCTACACAGTCTGCACCAACGCGCTGTATAGATGGAGCAAAGCTTTCCAATTCTCTACCCCTCTTGCAATAATGGTCAACATTTTATGTTGATTTGCCTATTTACGCTGTGCTATTAAAAAACTATTGCGTTTATCAAGAAGTTACTATTGTACCCACAGGGAAACAAAAACACATAGGCTAGGCCTGAAACTAAACACCTCAGCATGGCTTGCTATCCGGAAGCTCTCCCTCGGACAAAGTACGCTCCCCTTTTGACATTGAACTGGAGAGTGTTTTTGGAAATTAATTTGTGTTTTATCTTTCCTCTGGGAGTCAGCAAATAAACTAAAAAGGTAAAATTAAATAAATTATTAAACCTTTCTTCAAGCTTACCTCCATATTACTGGGTGGTGGAATCAGAGTATTATTTTTCTAAGCTATTTACAGTAAATGCAATAATATACAGCAAGATTTGCCACCATAAATTTCCTGACACTGGAAAAAAAATGAAAAGTTTTGCAAGGATGTTTTGGGTTTAAATTCAAAGTTTCTCCTTGTTGGCCTTGGAATCTTTTCTGTATAACCATTACATTAACAAAGGGTGGTGCAAGAGAAAAACAAAGGACTACATTTTTCATGTTAATTACAAATTGATAAAAGAAAAGTCTCTTGAACTTTCAGGGAAAAAAAATCTCTCATCCACAATGATATCTTGTGTGCAAACCAAATTAACATGGCTGATTAGTCATGTCTATCTCCAGATTACTATTAAGCACCACAATAATATACAGCACAAGATAAATCTCAATGCTTGGGGAGTTATTCCCAATTTTGATACCATATTAAAAGTACCATTACAGAAATAAAATAAAAAAAGTCATACTCAAATAGCGGAGATTTCCAGCAAAGCTATTCTTTGCTCAGCTTGCCCTTACACACTTCATACCACCAAATATACCTTAAACTAGCAAATTTTGTTGTCAGCTAAACACATTTTTGAGGTGTTTAAATTTTACAAGAAAATAACTTGTGTTGATTAAGAAAAACAGACTTCATCTCAATGCTAATCATCAAACAGCCTCTGCTTGAACATTTACTTGAAAATTTCGGTATATTTAACTTCAATATTTACTTTAAAAAATACAATTTTTCAGGGTATGATTCTCTGAGTTGAATTACAAAAGTGTGGGGGGGAGTGGAGGAAGGGAAAAAAAAAACAGAAAAACAGCAATTGAAAAAAGGCCAAGGCTGATTCTGTTTTCCTCCACAAAGATCCCATTAGGTTCTGTTATTGGTGTATTAAAAAGGATCTCAGAATGCCTGAGGGAACAGGAAAAATCAATGCTGAATGCAATCAATCACAGTGCAAGGACAGAGGATGGTTCTTCACAAAACTGCAACATTAGGGCTGCCTGTTACTGGGAGGACCCGTCCTGGGCGTGTCAGTTCTGTTGAAACAAAAAAAAACGGAGCAGCTGCCTCGCTGCAAGTCCCAGTCAGGGCAGGCAGAGCACACCAGCTATTACCACGCCAGTAACCTTGTCACCACAATCTGGAAAACACATCAGCAGCTTTGACTTCAGGCAGCCATCTTGCCACTATTGCACCAGCAGAACAGATACATTAGAATTTCAATCCCCAGCATATTTATAGCTAAGGCACTGAATGTTTAAGAGCAAGTAAACAAAACTTGAAAACTTTCCAAGCGCAACGTGTTTACAGCTGGAAAGCAAGTGCCTTAAAATAAGGAGGAGGACAAATGTGAAAACATAAACAGGATCCTATAAATATTTGTTCTCATCTGCAACAGGTTAATTTGGATACTGGAAACTGAAGGCCCTTGGACCTGCCATGGGCTTGGGGATGCCTAAAGAGAGCTCTGCATTAGGATAGAAGTAGGTAGGCACTGGGACGAAATACTTTTCACTCCCTCTTTGGCAAGATGCCAAATAGGTGCCAGATGCAAAATGACAAAGAAAGCACCTGTTATCACATCAATTTTGCACAATGTTTAGTGGCTAGCTGAGAGATTGTGGTTTAGGATCAAGTTAACCCATGTGCCTTTCAGTCACGAGAGCAAACATCATTTGTTACTGAAAACAGGAAAGATTGTTTGAAACCTTGGAACTGGGTCAATGTGAAGTGTCAGGCATATCATATTGCAACACTGTTGGGGTAAAGGGCTTCAGCAGGCCAGGAAGTCCATGTAAAGTACATTAACCAACTGATAACTATAAGTGTTTAAAAAAAAAACACTTTTGCCGTACGAGTGCTCTAAAAAAAATTGTTTCAGAAGTTTGAACTTGCATTCGTATAGGAATTAATATGTTCTCAGAACCTTTAAATCCTCATACAGGAAAAATAATGCAATATAGCTGAGGCAGTAGGAACTAATAATGCTGGACAATCTGAGATAACAAGATGTAGTGCTGGATGAACACAGCAAGCCAAGCAGCATCAGAGGAGCAGGAAAGCTGACGTTTCGGGTCTGGACACTTCTTCAGAAAATGCAATATCTGAAGTGTGGTCTATCTTTTAACACGAACAAAAGCAAGCTTCCAAATAGCTTCCAAATAGTGCACAGCAAAGTCCCATAAACAGCAATGGAATTCCTTTTTAAAAAGCTACCAGTTAATCCATTTCACCGGTTTTATTAGCGTTGGTTAAAAGATAATTATTTGCCCGGATACCAAAACAAAAGAGTTGCACATGCGAAACATTACATTACCAAAAGTCAGCACTTACTAAACAGAAAGACAGGCTTACAGTAACATAGAACCTTTCAGGATCACAGAACCTCTCAAGTACTTTACACCCTAATTAAGTATTTCTGAACAGTAGTCAGTGTTTTAATCAGAAAGGTGGCAGCCAATATGCACACAAAACAGCGACGTGACCGTGATCAGATAACCTGATTTTTTTTAAAAACTTGAACTTTAGGCATCATAAAGGTAAACACATCACCTTATGCTATGACATTAGCTCTTTAATTAGACTTTTGGAGTGGGAGGAAATCGGAGAATCTACTTTCCATACACAAAATGGTAAAAACAAACTGATTAAGTGATAATATCATATATTTAAATACAAAATTTAATATGAAGTCTATTGAATTTTTTTTGTATAAATTATGCAGTTTCTTTGATTATCAAACCTGACTATGGTTGATGAGTTCTTTGAGGATTTAACAAGCATGGTAGATGAAGGCGAAGTAATAGATGGAACAAATTGGGATTGTCAAAAATAGATCAGATATAGAGGCCACATTTTAAAAAAAAGGCTAGTGCACAGGAATGAGAGCTCAAGGTGTTGTGGGTAACATGTTGGCATGGACAAGCTCCATGCTCACAGGAACAGAAAGGAGGGTTACCGAGTCACTGAGGTTGGCAAACCAACAAAAAAAAGGCCAAAGAATTCAGTCTGGGATCTGAATGATTAACTATCTGTGGAAATCATCTGGATGAAGAGGTCGAGTGCACTGTAGCCAAATTTGATGATGCAAGATAGGTAGGTGAGCAAATTGTGAGGAGGATGCAAAAGATCTGAAAAGGGAGAAATACAGATTTAAATGAGTCAGCATAGAAAAGCAAACAGTATGACACTGGCTATATAAAAAAGGTTATACATTTTGGGAGGAAGAAAAGCAGAATTTAAATTGGAGACTATAGAATGCTGTAGTACCTTTTCTGAAACAAATTCTTTCATGGAACATGGGCTTTACCAGCAATTGTTGCCCATCCCCAAATGCCCTCCAACTGACTAATTTATTAGGCCAGTTAAGATTTAATCTGTGGTTCTGGAGTCACATGTAGGTCAGACCAGCTAAATATCCTTTCCAAATTTCCTTTCCTGAAGGACATTAAAAAACTAGATATGTTTTTAAGACAGTTGCTGAAAATGTCAGTGTCAATATTACTGTCATTAGTTTTCAACATTTTTTTTAAAAAATGCACTCATAGAACGTGGGCTTCATTGGCTGGGCCAGCATTTATTGCCCATCCCTAATTGCCCTCAAGGTCGTGGTGAGCTGCCTTTTTGAACTACAGCAGTCCATTTGGTGCAGGTGTACCAACAATACAGTTACTGAGGGAGTTCCAGGATCTTGACCCAGTGACAGTAAAAGTATTCTAGAGTTATCAACTTAATTTGAATTCCACAGACTGCCATAGTGGAATCTGAACCATGTTCCCAGAGTGTTCATCTGGACTCTGGATTACTTAGCCAATGACATTACCATTACGTCATTACTGCATGTAGTTGAAAGCAGACACAGAAAGTTGCTATGTATTTATCGCAAGTAACTAGGAAGGCAAATGGAGTATTAGCCTTTGTTGCAAGGGGGAGCAGAGTATAAAAGTAGAGAAGTCTTGCTACAATTGCACGGGGCATTAATGAGGTCATACAGAGAGCACTACAATTGCAGACATGAAAGCATATAAGGTGGGAAATACTTGCATTGGAAGCAGTTCAGAGAAGGTCCACTAGGTTTACTTCTGAGATGAAAGGCTCATCTACTGAGAAATGATTCTTATAGTTGGGCCTATACATTTGGAAAAACATGAAGTGGTCTTAGTAAAACATGCAAGATTCTGGAGGGCAGACGCTGATAGGATGTCTCCGCTCATGCGGCAAGCATAGCTAGAGAGCAGAGTTTCAGAATAAGGGGTTGCCCATGTAAAATTGAGATAAGAAATTCCTTCTTGTCTAAGAGCTATGAATCTTTGAAATTCTTGTTCTCTCAGAAAGTACAGGAATCTGAGTCACTGAACATATTCAAAGCTGAGCTGGCCAATTTTTGATCTCTTTAAAAAAAAAGTCAAGAGTTGGGGAGGAAAAAAAAAAGAGATCATGAAGTCAAGAGGAGGCCAAGATCAGTTCGGTCTGATCGTACCGAATGACAGAGTTGACTGGTAGGGCCTTATGGCTGACTATATCAGATACTTTTTCTTTGTTTATATATTTGAATAAAGCCTTGTATTGTACTTATTTTCATCTAAAATGTATGTGTTTCTTAATAAATGAAGAATTCTTTTGGCTAGGGTGTAATCAGATTCTCACTGTTATGAAATAGTATGAAACCAACATTATGCTCCATTTAAGTGCAAGATTGTGGCAAGAACACTTGCCACTTTTTTTACTTTTGATACGAATACTCACACGAAATTTATTAGATGATTAAACTATCCAGGGACAATCTTAAAGGCTTCCATATTCTCAGTTTAAAACCAAGTAACCAGGAAAATTGCTGCACTGTTCTAATCCTTCAAGTGTGTAAAGCAACAAGCAAAAAAAACCAGAAAAAGAAGAGCTGGTCTAAAATTAAGATACCAAAACAATTCTAGATTTATAATCACAGAAAAGGAGAAAATTTAATGCATAGCATAAACCAACATAATTCATAGGAATTTGATGAGGCACAAAAACACAAAATTAGTGTATAAGGAGGCTGTTCTGTCCATCAGATCAGCGCTGAATCTTTGAATGAGTGATTCACTTGGTGCCATTCACCCACCATCTCCCAATAACGCTGTACATTCTTCCTTTTTGGGTAACAGTCCAATTCTCTTTGAACACCTCAGTTGATCCTGCCTCCAGCATGGTCTCAGGGAGTGCATTCCAGATCTTAAGCATATCAGCATGAAAACGTTTTCTCATGTCACTTTTGTTTTTGTGTTAATTATTTTATATGCAACTTCTTCTTCTTGATCCTTTCACACATAGGTACAATTTCTCCCTAGCTGCACTGTCCACATTCCTCAACATGGAATCTTCTCTCTTTTTTAAGAAATAGTTCCAACTTTACAAAATTATCTTCATAACAAGTTTCTCATAACAGTTCTCAGCAATCTTTTCTGCACTCTCTCCAAGGCCTTTGCACCATTCCTAGCGTGGTGCACAGAATTGGGCACAATATTCCAGTTCAGGCTGAAACAGAATCCTACGCAAGTTCAAGACAACCTTTCCAAAACCCACAAATAGGACTGCTCTGGCAGACCCATCATTTCAGCTTGTTCTCATCCCACTGAACTCATTCCTCCCTAATTGGACTCTCTTTCCCTCTCCTCATTCAATCTTTTCCCACTTGCATTTTGACTCTTTACGTTGGGTCCACACAGTCCACTCCCCCATCTCCAAACCATACTTTGTAAACAGCATAAAAATCATCTTTTTCCAGCCCCCTTCAGTTCAAAATATGCAAATTGGACTCAAAATGTTAATAGTTTCTTCCTCCACAGATACTGCCAGACCTGCTGGGGCTCTCCAGCACTTTGCAGTATTTTGCTGTTATCATCAACCTAACCTCCTTACTCTGGTTTCATTAACAGGGGCATAAAGTACGAAAAGTGATGTATGCTTTATTAACAATTATCAGAACCTGTCCTGATAGATATATTTGTACATGAGTGGTTGAACCTATGACCTTCTGTAGATTTTGCCCTTTATTTCATACTGCCCCACCACGGTTCTTTTTACCAAAATCAAAGTCAATCACTTTGAATGTCTCTGCAGTGAACGCCATCTGCCTTCTACCTGCCCATTCCACCAAATTATGCCCTTTTGAAGTTCCACATGATCCTCCTCACACTTTCCACATTTCACATCATCCATAATGACAATATGCCATCCCATTCCATGAATACTCTGCCCAGAGGCTGGCCCTTGACACACTGTCTGGAGCGGTTTCTCTTGGCAGATTTTATCAGCCATAATTGGTCAATGACCACCACTCTCAGCAGCACAGTCAGGAGGATGGTCCCAAAGTCAACATCAGCTGGAACAGGAATTGAACCCATGCTGCTGGCATTATTCTGAACCATGTATTAACTGCGTAAGCAAATCAACTCTCTAAATAATAATGGTGTGTGATTAAAATTTTACTTTGCTAGACCAAAAAAAAAATGCTCCACATAGTAATCTTGTGCTTCCAAACATGATAATGGGGAAAGTATTTTGAGTTACATACCACTAGGATGAAACACATGTAGTTATCAGTCTGCCACTGATCCTGATGAATGATAATGCCTGTGCAGCCTTGTGAAAGAGATAACAAAAGTAATGATTGTGACAAGAGTAATATGAATTAATAAGTTTAACTGTCCAAAATACAGTTAAAACTAAGAGTTTGTGAAGAATGAAATAAAGTCAGCAATAAGAGAGTTGATCCCAATTAAATCCTAAGACAATGTAGGAATGTATTTCAGTCAAAGTTGCCAGAGATTTTTTTCTGGATCTAATAACCTTCTGGTTTCCAGAACAAAACATCAGTTTCAGAATTTCCATTGCACAGGCTCCAGCCGCCTCCTCTTCACCATGGACATCCCTTTACACATCTATCCCCCATCAAGACACACAGTCTCAAATGCTTGCTGCTGCTTCCTGGTTAAAAAAAAGCCAGAAGAATCGTCCTCATCCACCACTAGCCGCCTCTGCCTGGCCGAGCTCACCCGCATTTTGAACAACAACTCCTTTGACTCCTCCCATTTTCATTAGGTCAAAGGTGTGGCCATGGGTTCCTGCATGGGCCCAAGTTATGCCTGTCTCTTTATGGGGTATGTGGAACATTCTTGTTCCAGTACTATTTACATTGTGGACTGGGATTGTGTATTCAATCACAAGTGCATGGGGCAGCACGGTGGCTCAGCGGCTAGCACTGCTGCCTCACAGTGCCAGAGACCCTGGTTCGGTTTCAGCCTCGGGCAACCGTCTGTGTGGAGTCTGCACATTCTCCCCGTGTCTGCGTGGGTTTCCTCCGGGTGCTCCAGTTTCCTCCCACAGTCCAAAGATATACAGGCTCGGTGAATTGACCATGCTAAATTGCCCATAGTGTTCAGAGATGTGTAGATTAGGTGGGTTGTGTGCGATGTGTCTGGGCGGGATGCTCCAAGTGTCGGTGGGGACTTGTTGGACTGAAGGGCCTGTTTCCACACCGTAGGGGTTCTACAATTCCATGGTACTCCAGCCCCCACCCACAACTCTTTCTCCAATGCAATGCCGACATCAATGGTGCTACTTCCCTCTCTCACCTTCACCTGGTCCATCTCCAAATCCTCCCTTCCTTGACATCGGTTTCCATTTCTGGGGACAGACTAGCCACCAATACCCACTACAAACCCACCAACTCCCACAGTTACTTTGACTATACATCCTCACACCCGGCTTCCTACAAGGACCCCATCCCATTCTCCCAGTTTGTGTCTCTGTCATATCTCTTCTGACAATGCCACCTTCCACAGGTGGCCCTCAAACTTCACTTTTTTCCTCAACCAAAGATTCCCCAGTAGTGTGTTTAACAGCACATTATCCATGTCCAACCCATCTCCTGCACTTTGGCCTACAACCCCACCAGCCTCTGCATTCAAAGGATTGTAAGTTACCATTTTCATCACCTCCTATGGGATGCCATGACCAGACACACATTCTCCTCCTCTTTGTCACCCTTCCGCAGAGACCTTTCCTTCTGGGACACCCTGGTCCACACCTCTTCCATTCCTAACACAATCTGCACCCCACAGAACCTTCCCATGCAATCATAGAAAGTGTAACCCTTTTACCTCTCATTTACCTGCTCCCTATTCACTACTCATTTCTTCCAGGAGAAGCAGTGATTTTCCGGTACTTCATTCAATCTAGTCTACTGTATTCACTGCTGAGTGTGATCACATCTACACTGGGGGGATGAAATGCAAACTGGGTGACCGATTTGCAGAACACCTACATTCTGTCCCTAAAAATGACTCAGAGTTTCCAGTTGCCTGTCACTTCAACACACCACTGTTTTCGCAGCCAATATTTCGGTCACAAACTTGCTGTCGCGTTCCAGTGAACCTCAGCACAAGCTCATCAAATAGCATCTCATTTTCTGCTGGGGACCCTGCAGACTCAGGGGTTCAACATCAATAACTTTAGAATCTGATTCCATCCTTCCAAGTTTTTAACCCAAACCCACACCCAGTCCTGTTATGACATGGATTGCTTTTGGCACAGCCAACCCATTTTCACCCACTCTCACGCCTGTTATATAACATCACATGTTTGCTTTCAGCACAGACTACACATTCTCTGCAATCCTCAGCTCTCATTATCATTTATTTAGCTTCTCTTTGGTCTTGGCCTGCTACCCAAGACCTCCTCGTCTACCTATCTCTTTCATGTCTTTCTCTCTCTGGCCAACCTATCCCCACCCTGGGCTTCATCTTCACCTATCTGCTCACTTCTCCCCTCTCCCTCTTCCACAAGTTTGTCTTCAGCATAAATACCATTTTCTCTTAGTTGCTAACAGTTCTGATGAAGAGTCACCAGACTCAAAACATTAACTCTGCTTTCTTCCCAAAGATGCTGCCAGATCTGCTGAGTTTCCCAGCAATTTCTGTTTTTGTTTCAGATTTCCAGCATCCACAGTTTTGTTTTATTATACAAATTCTCTTCCTCTGTCCTCACAAAATTATTCCTCTGATTCATGCCAGATGAAGCTGAAAGGGAAGAACAGACTGGCTGACTTAACAAATCTGCCCAAACTCAACAACTGAAGTATCTTGATTAGACACATCCCAATCTCTCTCAACAATATACTGGTGAAGACAGACAACATTCTAGGGTCAAAGAGAGAAAAGTACACTCTAACCCACCCGCTATTGTAACTTGTCCAAGAGATCATATGGATCATCAGTAGAGTCTGATTTGATGGATGTAGAGACCCTAAACCCTTTTTTATAAATGTACCTGGACCTGCATCTGAAGTGCTGTGAGCTGCAGGGCTAATGGGCTGTGTGCAGGAAGACGGGATTAGAAAGGGCAATGCGTGTCTTTGAGTCATCATGGATAAGAGGGGTCAAACGGTCCCATTCTGTGCTGTATCATTGCCATGGTCAATGAAGACACAACTTGTCCAACACTTGTCCCAGTTAATAACCACTGAAGGTCCCTCTTCAAAGTGTACAGAATGTCAGCAAACACCATGCCTAATTGAGGAACAAAAACAAAGTTGCTGGAAAAGCTCAGCAGGTCTGGCAGCATCTGCGGAAGAGAAAACAGAGTTAATGTTTCGGGTCCGGAGACCCTTCCTCAGAACAGCGGAATCAGTTCCTGATTTACAGCATCCACAGTTCTTTTGGTTTTTATTTACCATACCCAACTGAAATGTGTTTCAGAGGGTCACTAAGCTCAGACAAACATTAGAGATAAAAGGTACTGCAGATGCTGCAGAATCCAAGATAACAAGCATGGGGCTGGATGAGCACAGCAGGTCAAGCAGCATCATAGCCCATTTCTGATGAAGGGTTTAGGCCCGAAACGTCAAGTTTTCCTGCTCCTATGATGCTGCTTGACCTGCTGTGCTCATCCAGCCCCATGCTTGTTATCTCAGACAAACATTATGCTGTCTATGCCTACTCTTGTATATAAAAAGATATGGAGTCTCTGCATATCAAAAAACGATCACCTATCTATTCTAATCAAATTTTCCAGCACTTGGCCCATAGCCTTTCATGACTGGCATCACAAGTGCACATCTATACAGTTCTTAAATGTTGAGGGTTTCGGCCTCTACCATACTTACAGGCAGTGAGCTCTAGATTCCCATCACCCTCTGGGTGAAAAGAAAACCTTTCCTTACATCTCCTCTAAACCACCTAAACCGCCATTTACCTTAAATCTATGCCCCTTGGTCACTGATCTGTTCACCAAGGGGAAACGTTTCTTCCTTCTACACTGTCTATACCGTTTATAGTTTTATACCTCTCAGTCATGACTCCTCTCAATCTCCTCAACTCCAAAGTAAATCAACCCAGTCAATCCAATGTTTCTTCAAACCTAAAACTCTCCAGCCCAGGCAACATACTGGCAAGACTCTTCGGCACTAATCACATCCCTCCTATACTGCAGATTCTGAAACTGCACACAATGCTCCAGCTGTGACCTAACTAACTGCTTATAAGTTCCAGCATAACCCACCTGCTTTTAAGCTATGCCTTCGTTAATAAAAGCAAGGATCCCATATACTTTCTTACACATTTATCCACCTATCCCGTGACCTTAGGGGACCTGCAAATGTGCACATCAAAAGGTCCCTCTGGATTCTCAGTGCTTCCCAGGGTCCTCCCATTCATCTATTCCTTTGCCTTGTTTGTTCTGCTCAAGAGCATCACCTCACACTTCCTCATTGTTTACCACCAACAATTTTTGTATTATCCACAAACTTAATGATCAACCTTCTTATGTTCAAGTCTAAATCATTCATATAGATCACAAACCGCAAGGGCCACAATACAGATTCTGTGGAACACCACTGGATACAGGCTTGTCACTAAAACACCCCCCAGCTATTGCCCTCTGCTTCCTGCCACTCAGCCAATTCTGCATCTGCTTAGCCAAATTTCCTTGGATCCTATGGGCTCTTATCTTTGCTATCAGTTTTCATATCAAAAACCTTGAAGTTCAGGTAGACTATGTTGACTACATTGCCCTCATCTACACACCTGATTTGACGTTTTCGCAAAATTCAATCAAGTTGGTCAGAAAACGGCCTCCCCTTAACAAAACCATGCTGCCTGGTCTGGATTTACCCCTACCATGTCAAGTGCAGATTAATTCTGTCCCTTAGAACTGCTTCCAATAGTTTCTCAACCTCATATTTGACTTCGTGACCTGTGTTTTCCTGGTTTATATGTGGCTCCCTTCTTGAACAACAGCATCACATTGTCCTCCAGTCCTCTGGTACCTCTCCTGTGGCCAGAAAGGAATTACAAATTATTGCCTGCACCTTTTCCTCTCTTACCTCAATCAGCAGCCTGGGATACATTTCACTGGGCCCTGGAGATTCACCTACGTTTGAGCCTTCCAGACCACTCAGAACCTCCTCTCAGTCAATGCTAATTTCTTCAAGTATAGAGTCCTTCTCCCTGACTTTTACAACCACATCAACCCTCTCACTGGTGAGCACCGACACAAAACATTCATTTAGAACCCTGCCTACTACCTGAGTCCACCCAGAAATTACTACTGTAGTCCTTAATGGGCCCTACTCCTTCCTCAGTTTTCCTTTTATCCTTAACGAGCTCACGAAATAACTTAGGATTTTCTTTTTATTTTACCAGTTATTATTCTTTCATGCCTTCTTTCTGCTCGCTAGTTTCCTTTTTTTTTACATTTCTCCTCAATTATTCTGTACTACTCTAAGGCTTATGCCATTGTGAACGCTCATTTAAAAAAAAAACATCGGGCACAAGCCTCCCTTTTTCTCTTTACCAGTCTTGTACGTTCTTGATATCCGGGGTTCACAGGATTTGTCTTTATTCGAACATGTTGACTCTGTACTCTCCCTGTTTCTGCATCTCATTGCTTTGACAGATTTATCTAAAAGTATCTGCTCCCAGTTCACTCCAGCCAAATAATACTTGATCTTATTGGCTTACCCTAATTTAGAACTTTGATTTCAGACCCATCCTTGGTCCTTTTCCATAACAATCTTGAATCTAATGGCATTATGATTGTTGTCTGCAAAAATGTTCCCCCACTCATAGTTCACCCACTTGTCCAGCTTCATTACCTAAAATTAAGTTCATCCTCTTGCATAGCCTTCTATGTTCTGGCTTAAAAAGGTCTCCTGAAAGTTTGACGGCCTGTAGTATACTCCTCGCAATCTGATTGCCTCTTTTTAGTTTTTAAGCTTTATCCATGAGGCTTCATTTGAGCAGCCTTCTATGAGGTCACCTCTCCTTTTTTGTTATGTTTGACTTAGATCCCCAAACTTCCCAATCCATTAAACTAGAATAATTCACAACACACACATTTAATGCCCTGATAAACATCCAAGTCTGTGCTGCTCTAAAGTAAACAAAGATCCTCAAGCCTTCCAGAGTAGCTGAAGTTCTTTAAGCTAGAAGTTATTCTTATTGCTCTCCAGTGGTCTTGGAAGACCCCAATCAGTAAGGTGAGAAGATCAAAATTTGACTGTACTACAAGTATCATTAAAATGTATAGTGATAGTATCGTGTCTTTTTGATTTATACTAATTGGCTCTATTAATATAGCCCATGATCATACTGAAGACACTGGCACACCAAGCATCTTATTCTCTTAACCATCCTCGGATGGATGGCAGCTGGCTCTGGAGGTGTATCAAATTTGATTTTTCCTATTATTTCTAAAATTGTATTACTGTTTTCATAATAGTGCTATCAAATGCAAGGCAATCCACATCTTGAAACTGAATATCAACTACGTGAGTATAGATTGCTGTAAAATAGTCAGTTTTGCCATAACCTGAAGCAGTAACTTTTTATAGTTTTCAAGCAAAAGAAACAGCTTTTGCTGTTGTGTATCTTATCAAGAGACCTTTGACTACTTCTATTGCTGTTTGTTCTACTCAAAAGAATTCTACAGGAAGGCAAAAAATTCAGCAAAAAAAAAAAAAAAAAAATTCTCCCCGACCACAATCTATTTCAAACCACACTGTGCTCCTTCTTCCATCCGCATCTCCAAAAATATGAGCAAATCAATCATGACCTTTTTTGTTGCAAGGATTGAGGTCAACCATTCAGATAGGCCCCTGGTTTCCTCTTCCCCTAACCCAATGGGTTAAACTTCCTCAAAAAGGATTCACCCCTTGAATTCAAACCATTTTTCACAACTCATCCCATTTTGAAGGTCACCATACAGGACACCCACTCATCTAGATCTTGAAATACACCTTCTCCTAAAATTTCCCACCAGCCGACTTCCCTTTCCAGTTCCCAGGTTGGCTGATGTTGCCTCAATCTTCCAGTGTTTGTAAATTAGCCCCATTCCTTCTCCCAATATCCCTTTCCGATTCTGAAACCCTTGAACCTAAATGCCCAATTTTCCTGGACTTCATGTTTGCATCCTTTCAATCAGGCCTTTGTTCCTTCCACATCGAAAACAAACATTCACACCAAATCACAAATTATATCTGTTAACTCGGAAAAAGTAACTATTTCCCCTCACCCTTTTCAATTTTTTTTTGTCTTATGTTATTAAGCGTAAAATTCTACTCAAATGCCATTCTATAGGCACCTGGCAAGTTGGGACCGCACTTGCTGGATTGATTTCTATCCTGCCCTCTTTTTCTCATCTACATGTAGTCCTTCAGCAACATCACCTGAAAATACAACAATGACACGGACAACGCCAAACTCTACCAAACACTCTTGTCTCTCCACTATCTCTAAACTTGCCATTTGCTTGTCCATCATTCATTCCATGATAGAACAGAATCTTCCTCCAACTAAATATCAGAAAGATAGAAGCTTTTGTCTTTACTCCTTATCAAAAACACCATTCCCTTGTCACGAATTTCATTTCTCCCTCTCCCCCACAAATGTATAATGCTGAACTATCTGTTGCAACTCTGCTGTCAAATTTCACCCCAAAAATGAACTTTCAACCATCAATCTTCATCATTCCTAAAAACCACTTATTCCCACCTCTAAATTTGGAGCACACCTACTGCTTAAAAACTCTCATCAATGGCTTTGTTACCCTAAAACTTGAATTTTCCAAATATAGCCCAGCCTCTCACATTTCACCATCTGTAAACCTGACATTGAACAAAGATAGCAGCGTTTTGGACATTGCACCAAGACCTAGTCACTCATTTCCTATACGCACTGACCCAGGGTTTGCCTTGTTGATTAATTTTGTTTGATAATGCTTATTAAACACTTTGAAATGTTTTATTGTGTTAGAGTCATTGCTGGTATATACCTCAATTGTATTCGATCTATAGCCCTGCCCCTTCTTTAACGTTTATTGTCATACAATCTTCAAATGGTCACGAAATATTTAGTCTGGTTTGCAGTTTATCAAAACTTTGCAAATAAATATAGATGTCAGAAACTAAAGACATCACTTTCCCTTAATTTTATCTATTCTTCTGACGATGTAGTTCAAAACTCTATTGCCTTCAACAATATCAAGAATCACATGGGTGACATACTGGTTATCACTAGACTAGTAATCCAGAGGCCTAGGCCAATGGTCTGAGAGCACATTTTGAAGTCCCAATATGGCACCTCGTAGAATTTAAATTCAAGTAATAAATCTGGAATTCAAAGGCAATTAAGAATGAGCAATAAATGCTGGCCTTGCCAGTGACACACACGTGGTATGAAAAATAAAGAAAGAAAGAAAAAAGGTCTGAGAGTTTGAGGTCTCTTTTGGCTTCGTCTGAGCATTATATAACTAGCACTTGGGATTCTTCATAACATGTTGCACCTGCAAGTTTTCACAGCTGAACTACTTCATCTTGAAGGGATAGCAGGAACTGCAGATGCTGGAGAATCTGAGATAACAAGGTGTAGAGCTGGATGAACACAGCAGACCAAGCAGCAGAGGAGCAGGAAGGCTGATGTTTCGGGCCTAGACCCTCTTCAGAAATGGGGGAGGGGCAAGCGGATAGAAGATGGATAGAGGAGAAGATAGGTGGAGAAGAGACAGACAGATCAAAGAGGCAGGGATGGAGCCAGTAAAGGTGAGAGTAGGTGGGGAGGAGATAGGTCAGTCCAGGGAGGACAGACAGGTCAAGGGGGCGGGATGAGGTTAGTAGGTAGGAGATAGGGGTGGGAGGAAGGACAGCTTAGGGAGGCGAGGAC
>JAHRHZ010000034.1:25715355-25732231 GCA_024137785.1 Ginglymostoma cirratum | reverse complement strand
GAGATGGATGAGAACCAGATGATGTAACTTAGTTAAGTTTCCTAAAGGCATTCAATAAGGGTACTGCTCATAATACGATAAGAGCCCATTGTATTTGGGGTAATATAGTACCAAGGTTAGAGAATTGGCTGACTAATAGAAGACAGAGTACGGGAATAAAAGGGGACATTTTCAGGATAGTAACCTGTAACTACTGAAGTGCAGCGAACAGTGCGGGGACCACAATTATTTACCAAATGTAATCACCTGGATGAGGAAAGCGAAGGCACAATTGTCAAGTTTACAGACAATACTAAAATAGCTGGAAGGCAAATGGTGAGAATAATAGAGTCTACAAAGGGATATAAGCAGATCAAATGAGTGGGCAAAATGTTAGGTTATGCAGTTTAGCAGGAAGAATAGAAGAGCAGAATATTACTTAAATAGAAAAAGACTGCAGAAAACTGCAGTACAGAAGGATTTGGTGGTCCTCATGTATGCTAGCTTTTTGCGATTCGTGCAAGTTTAGCAGATAATCGGTAAGGCAAAAGGATCGTTGGCCTTTATTTCAAAGGGAACGGAGTATAAAGATAGGGAAATCTTGCCAAAATTAAAGGAATACACTTATCAAACCACAACTGAGAAACTGAAAAATTTGATTCCCTTACGGAATGGATAACCTTCTGGCATGGAAGGCAGAACAGAAGATTCACGAGGTTGACTGCGTGCATGAAGGAATTGCTTTTATGAGGAGATAGGACCTGTACTCATTGGAGGTTAGAAGAAGAAGGCGAGCTCACAGAAACATAGATTCTTGACAGGGTAGATGTGGAGTGGTTGTTTCCACTTGGGGAAGAGTAGGCATAATCTCAGACTAAGGGGTCACCCATTTAAGACACAGTTGAAGGGGAATTTCTACTCTTAAGAAGGTGGAGAACTTGAATTCTCTCCAGTGGAAGGCTGTCAATGTTGGGTTATTAACTACCTTCAAGGCAGAGAGATAGATAGATTTTTAATCAGTATGGGAATCAAATGTTATGGATAAGACAAAGTACAGTTGAGGATTATCAGATAAGCCATGACCTCATTGAATAATGGAACAGACCCAATTAGCCAAATGGCCTACATCTGCTTATTAGAGTTATGGTCTTATTTCACATGATTCTCACTTATTTTATCTTTAATTAGAGAATTTAAAATCTAACCTTCTTATAAAACAGGCACATATCAGTTTTTAGAGAAAATATCCATTAAAGTATTATGAGGCTGGGAGATGCAGACAGTTACCTTGGTGAATTACTGTAATGTAAATAGTACATACTGCAGCTACAGTGCCTAAAGGAGGGAATATTGAGTCTAGCTGTATTGGGTGCAAATATAACGGACTGCTTGGTTCTCAATCAAATCAAGCAAAATTCTTCTCATACAGAAGTTTGTGGAAATAACAAGAGGAATTGAGTATAGGAGCAAAGAGATCCTTCTGCAGCTGTACAGGGCCCTGGTGAGACCGCACCTGGAGTATTGTGTGCAGTTTTGGTCTCCAAATTTGAGGAAGGACATTCTTGCTATTGAGGGAGTGCAGCGTAGGTTCACGAGGTTAATTCCCAGAATGGCGGGACTATCATAGGTTGAAAGATTGGAGCGACTGGGCTTGTATACACTTGAGTTTAGAAGGATGAGAGGGGATCTGATGGAGACGTATAAGATTATTAAGGGATTGGACACTCTGGAGGCAGGGAGCATGTTTCCGCTGATGGGGGAGTCCAGAACCAGAGGACACAGTTTAAAAATAAGGGGTAGGCCATTTAGAACAGAGTTGAGGAAAAACTTCTTCACCAAGAGAGTGGTGGATATATGGAATGCTCTGCCCCAGAAGGCAGTGGAGGCCAAGTCTCCGGATACTTTCAAGAAAGAGATGGATAGAGCTCTTATAGATAACGGAATCAAGGGTTATGGGGATAAGGCAGGAATAGGATACTGATGTGGATGATCAGCCATGATCATAATGAATGGTGGTGCTGGCTCAAAGGGCCGAATGGCCTACTCCTGCACCTATTGTCTATTGAAATTCAATCTCCCCTCAAAGTTGTGTATGTTTTGTCAATTAAAGTTTTCAGGACTGAGAATCCTCTTAGGGAAGGGCATCATGGTTTAGCGATCAAGTGTAAACAAAATGGAGTTCAGCTAAGTATAGATCAGCAATGAACTGATTGAATAGTGAATGGGATTGAGGGGCTGCATAGTTATTTTGTTTCCTATGATCCACCACACTCCAAGGCTCAGAAAAGCTTCCAATATTCAGGAGGTAGAAGTGTACAACTTCTATATGCTTGCAGCCACACAGATGGTATGGTTGGCCTAGTTACACTTTTGACCAATGGTGACCTATACCATGTTTGTTAGACACTCCGTTATAGTGGTGCCACTGAAGTTGAAGGGAAATCTGGGCTTTCTCTTATCTGCAATCATCAGCCACTGACATTTACATGGATCCAGCATTACTTATCATTTTGCCATGATTTTGTCCACACCCTGCAAAAGTCTTGACTGGACTGCTTTGTTATTGAACATGTGCCTCACTATTGGCCACTTGGCAAAGGGAAGATAATTAGTGAAGCACTGACAAAGGAGCTCCTGGAACCATCTCCTGGCATTGCAATGATTAATCTCTGACAATGATAAAGTCCTCCTGTAGAAATGACCCAGCCACTGGTGGATTTTTTTTTTTTGAAAAGACTCCATTAGTGGAGTTGTACTGGCATTCCTTGGTTGAACACTCTAAGATACTAAGCTTTGTCTTATGGTCATATCTGGATCAAGGGTCCATATGAATATTTTGGGCTTCCATCACTTTTGTTGAGGTGTATTTACCCACCTGCCAGCAGGCTTAACATTTGAACCAAGGGTGCTCCTCCAGAGAAATAACTGTTTCTTCTCTGCTGATCCAAAGGGTGGGTGGATGATGCATTTCTCCTGTGAATGTCAAAATCTAGCCCTAATAATTAAATGAGAGTAAATTTCATGAGGCGGCAATTAGTTATTTTAAAAAGTAGTGCGACGGAGTTTACTCGGAGTATAAGGACATATGACATAGGAACAGTTATAGGTAATTGATCCCCTCAAGTTGTGCACCAGAAATAGTGTCTCACCAGCTTGACTGAGCTTTTGAGGAAAAGCTATAAAGAAGATTGATAAACACAGAGCAATAGACACTTCAGCAAGGCGATCGACAAGGCTCCACATGTTAGATTGGTTGGTATTGTTAGATCGGTTGGTATTGTTAGATCATATGGAATCCAGGGGGAATTAGCCAATTGGATACAAAATTGGCTTGAAAGTAGGAGACAGAGGGTGGTGGTGGAGGATTGGTTTTCGGAGTGGAAGCCTAAGCCCAGCTGTGTACCACAAGGATCAGTGCTGGGTCCACTGCTTTTTGTCATTTATATAAATGATTTGGATGTGAATATAGGACGTATGGTTAGCAAGTTTGCAGATGATACAAAAACTGGTGGTGTAGTGAATAGTGAAGGCGGCTTTCTCAGTGCACAACTGGGCCTTGATCAGATAGGCCACTGGGCTGAGGAATGGCAGATGGAGTTTAATTTAGATAAATGGGAGGTGCTGCATTTTGGAAAGGCAAATCAGGGCAGAGCTTATATGCTTAATGGTACGGCCCTGGGGCGAGTTGCTGAACAGAGAGACCCAGGGGTGCAGGTGCATTGTTACTTGAAAGCAAAGTAGCAGGTAGACAGGGTGGTGAAGGCAGCGTTTGGCAGGCTTACCTTCATTGGTCAGTGCACTGAGTATAGGATTGGGATGTCACATTGCAGACGTACAGGACATTGGTGACGCTACTTTTGGAATACGACATTCAGTTCTCATCTTCCTGCTATAGGGAAGATGTTGTTAAACTTGAAAGCGTGCAGAAAAGATTTACAAGGATCTTGCCAGCATTTGGAGGGTTTAAGCCATAGGGAGAGGCTGAATAGGCTGGGGTTTTTGTTGCCCTGGAGCACTGGAGGCTGAGGCATGACCTTTTAGAGGTTTATAAAAATCACGAGGGGCATGGATAGGGTGAATAGCCAAGGCCTCCCTCCCCCCACCCCCAGGGTAGGGAATCCAAAACTAGACAGCATAGGTTTAAGGTGAGGGGGAAACATTTAAGAAGGACCTGAAGAGCAACTTATTTAAATGGTGGAATATCTTAGTCAGAGTTATACAGCACGGAAACAGACCCTTCGGTCTAACTTGTTGATGCTGATATGGGTTCAATGCTGACAAGTGGGACTAGATCAGTTTAGGATATCTGGTCAGCATGGACGAGTTGAACTGAAGGGTCCGTTTCTGTGCTGTATAACTCTATGACTAAGATATTCCACCATTAAATTAGGTCGTGGCTGATCTATGACAAAACTCCACTTACCTGCCTGTGCCCCATATGCCTTAAAATATTTGGTTAACAAAGATCTATCATCTCATTTTAAAATTAACAAGTGATCTGGAATAAATTCACATTTGCTGAAGTTCCAAACTTCTAAACACCTTTCAAGTGAAGATGTGTGTTAAGGTTATTTCTCCCAGTTCTAAACTCCCCAAGCAGTGGAAGGGAGAGCAGCTATCATATCTGTTCTCCCTATTATCTCAAAACTTTTGATCAAATCACTCTCTATTTTAATTCTAGGGGATACAACACTCATGAGTGATCCCTCTTTGTAATTTGACCCTTGTAGTACAGGTTACATTCTGGCAAACCAACACTACACTCCCTCCATTCCTCCAAAGCCATTATGTTTCTCCGACAGTACACTACCTACAACTGCTGGCAGTACTCCAGGTGTGGTCTAACCAGAGCTTTGTATAGCGAAAGCATGGCTTCAGCCCCTTTCTATTTGAGTCAGTCCATCTTCCTGGGTAGCTCATCGATTCGGATCTGTGCCCTCTTCCAGCCACCTCTCCAGTCTTTCACCAACAATTAAAGGATTAATAATTAGAGTCAGAGTCATACTGCACAGAAACAAACTCTTTGGCCTAACTTATCCATCCTAACCAGGTTTCCTACACTGTACCAGTCCAATTTGCTTGCGTTTCGCCCCATCCCTCAAAACCATTTCTATCCACGTACTGTCCAAATGTCTTTTAAATGTTGTGATCGTACCCATCTTTACCGCTTCCTCTGGCAGCTTGTTCCATATACTCACCACCTTCTGCCTGAAAAAGTTGTCCCCAATGATGTTATGATTGACGATATTACAAAACAACTTCAAATAGTGACAATTCCCTACCATCCAAAACATACACTGTATGCTTACTGAAGCGTTCCAGAAGCCTTCAGAGCCAGTCTGTCCACAACAAACTACTTAAAAAGGATTTCATTAATGTTCAAGGAAATTGAAAGATTTCAATGCATGGAGGTCTTTTTCAAATAAAAAAAAAATCAATTGAAGTCTTTAACAAAAATATATAAATGAATCCAATAGTTACATTTTCCCACCACCTCCATCCTCTCATGGATCAGAAATGCACAGGAAAGACTTTCACAGAAAGCATTTTATTTAACAGATGCCTCACGGAGACAGTGAATATTTTATATGTAAAACTAAAGAACAAATGCACCAAAGTATAAAAAAAATTTGATCTAAAAATCACAATTTCTTTTATTCAGGGCAGAATAGAATTCAAGCAATGGCATAATGTATTAATTTTGCAACATTAAAAATGGCTAAATAAGGATTTACACTCAAATTCTCAAACAATGAGTTCTCAATCACTGATGCATACTTCCTTATAGCTGCTTTAAGAGCCTAGGAGCAGGAAACATGTTTGCGCCCAGTCAGGGAATGATTAATAGCTCACAGGAGATGAGCAGGGAAAGAAAAACCTGAATTCTGTTTTATAAACAAGAGATAAGAAAACTGAACCAAAAGGAACAGGCAGCCATATCATTACTTATTATGTTGAATAAAATGAAGTCTTGATAACAATTTGCAAAACACTCCTCCATTTCTGTGTGTATCTGAAAAGGGAAACAGTTCATACACACAGTGAGATGCATGGGTATTCAAAGTTCAAATCACCATTTTGAATGTAACATGTCACTGAATTTCATCTCCACCTTAAATTCATCTTAATTACTTTCTTGTCTTTCACTCAAAAAAGAAAAAGCCGAAAGTTATGAAACAAAACAGGTTTCAATGCCTTACGATCATATCCATTACACATTTGCGGGCTCTTTCTACTGGGCAACAATAACATTTCAGAAATTTGTTTTGAGTCAAAGCATCTGGTGAAGAGAACTCACATTTCTGCACTGTGTACATGAAAATCTAAGGTTATAGCTGATAGCAGTCCATTTACTTCTATTCCAGTTAATATCTATTCTGTGCAACAAAGCCAAGAGGTAAAGTACTTGGTGCTGTAGCTATGGAAAAATGCAGCAATTGGGTAATTTTTTTACTCTCCAATAGACCTTTGTGACAATAACTTTAACGATGTCACAGGAGCTTCCTTATGACCTTCACAAAGCAACCTAACTATAAAATCAGTGATGTGAACAAAAAAAAAAAAAATTTGAACAGTGGTATACATTGAAGCACCAAGATTAAAATGGGCGGATGGTAGTCACAGTTCTTCCTATGTGAGGTTCTGGTATTAATGTGGAGAAATCATAGTGTGGAGAATTCATAATCTGGATGTCTCACCCTACAATTTTGTCTCTATGTGCATCTGCAGGGACAGCCCAGAAAAATACACTGCTGCAGTCTCAGCCAGATAACAATTTCATAAAATTTCGGCAACACAAGAAAAATAAATTACGCTGGAAATAGTTAAGTCACTGACAACCTGGGGATGCAGGTTCAGTCACAGATAAAATGAACCTGATCAGATTCAAGCAGTTCCCAATTAACATCTCAACGATGTAAGGTGACACTAATCGACAATATCAAATCCTTGCAAGCTGTTTGGTGCGAAGAGTGAAACTTGCACAGTAAGAGAAATTATTTTGACACTGGATGAAACAGAGAACTTCTCTGGATCTACGTTGCTGTATGTGTAACCCAGCACTGGATGTCAAGTAGATATTACCATTTTCCACACAAACGTAGCTTTAAACTGGCATAAAATTTGCTTCTGCCATGGTGAAAAAGAATTATAGAACTGCGTGTTACACAGCTTTAGTACAGATTTTCTTACCAAGATCATTACCTATATTGACTTGGCAAAATATCAACAGTTCTTAGATTTCTTCCTTTCTTGATGAAAGGTTATTATTTGTTCTTTGTCTTTCTGACAATTGTTCTACCAGACAGAGTGTCGTTTAACATCAGAAGTGATCCCCATTCTAGAACAGATATTATAGAATGAATTATGCTAAAAATTTTTCTTCAAAATATTATTAAATAACAAGGAAACAAAGCTTGGAAGGTTGCTGCAGGCTACTTTCTCAAAAATGATCAGCCATCTCAAATGCAAGGAAGAAAGCTACTGTCACTGATCAGCATAAACAATGGTTATACGCTCAAATGCAACATATACTGCATCATCAGCAATAACTCAACAATTCCAACTAATTATAATCCAAGTTTCCCCATTTTTGTCTCTCTCTCACCCTAATTTTATTAAAAGGTTTGCTCATTTTTTTAGTTCTGGCAAGGGTTATACAGCAAACATTAATCTGTACTTAGCAGACGCTGATGGACATACAGAAATAGGGAATTTCAACAATTTCTAATTTGTGTCTACAGAGGCAGATTGCATGCAGACTTGAAGACCTATTAAGTTGTAAATTTTGATCAAAACTGTAAATTATTAATTTTATTAATAGGACAACTTTTGACTGGAAATAGTTGTCCGTGAATACATTGGAAGTCCGATTTCTACTGGGCAAGACAAAAGACCAAGAAGAACCCACATCCCTTCCAACCATCTTCAATTATGAGTAGTCATTTGAGCTATAATATGTAGATAAGAACAAGAATAATATGCAACTTTGGTTTTACACAAAGAACATTAAAATATGTTAAAAACAAAGCCTAAACACTAAATAGTATTACCCACAAACAATCCTAGTTAAATCTCTTCTACAACCATTTTTAATTCGTACCTGTACCACATTGGACCATTCTGGTTCCAGGACACACTAGTCCATTTCTCAACCCAACAACACTGCCATCCCTTCCTACAGCACCTTCCCATATAAATGTAGAAGGTGCAACACCTGCACCTTCACCTCCTCCTTGTTCACCATCCGAGGACCTAAACAGTTTTTCCAGGAGAAGCAGCATTTCACCTGTACCTCCTCCAATCTTGTGTATTGTAATCACTGCACCCAATGTGGCCTGCTCTACATAGGAGAAACTAAATGCAGATTGAGTGACCACTTGGCAGAACACCTCCAGTCCGTGCACAAGCATGACCCCAATCTTCCTGTAGCTGGTCATGTTAACACAGCATCCTGCTCACATACCCACATGTCTGTCCTCGGCATGCTGCAGTGGTCCAACGAATCACAGCACAAACTGGAAGAGGAGCTTCTCATCTTCAAACTAGGCAGTGTACAACCTACTGGGCTCAGATGGAATTTAACACCTTCAAATTGTGAACCCATTCCTTCCTATTCTGTTAGCTTTGCTGGTCACCTTTTCCTCGCCTTCCCTTACCCAAGTGAGATGGTCTGTTCTTTTAAGTCTGGCAGTTGGACATACCACTGTCCTGCCCTTCTCACATTCCAATCACGTAATGTGAACTACCTACATCCTTTCTCCCCCAACACTCCAACCACACCTCTTCTCCTCCCCCCCCCCCCCCCCCCCCGACTATAGCATAAATGCTGCTCCTTCCACAATTCACTTCATTTTAGCTCAGAAGAAATGTCATCTCAACTCGAAATGTTAGAGCTTGCTTTCTCTCTATGGATGCTGCCTGACCCGCTGTGATCTACAGCAGTTTTTTGTTTTCAGTTCTGGTTCTACATAGATTGGGACAGCCAATGCCTACATGCTGGGAGTATGATTCCACATGCACCCCGCTAGTACCTCTGGCATCTTGCCCAAATCTCGGCCACCTTCGTATGTGAATCTACGCAATGTGTGTTGGCAGGTCACTGAGCAAAAGAATATTGTAGCTGAGCTGGAGCTTGAGCTTAAACCTGAACTTGTCCTTGCCTAACATCAATACTGATGCACATTTCAGCAGGTGTCACAAAATATGAAGACACATGAAATCTAAGTGCTTCTCACCTTTACTTGGAAGGCAAGTGCCTTGCAAAGACACAGGAGATTTACCACAGTGATACCATGAGTGAGGGACCTCATTTATGTGCAGAATTTGGAAGAGCTAGGATTCTTTCCCTTAGAACTAAAAAGGTTATAGTAATGTTCAACAAAGTAATTCAAAATTGTGATAATATTGATGGAGTAAATAAAGGAGACACTTTCTATTGGAAGGTACCTTGATATCCAAAGAACACAAACTTAAAATATTGGACGAATGAACCAGAGAGGTGATTTATTTTTTCCCTATGCAGCGAGTAATGGTCTGAAATGAACTACATTAGGTGGGCGGGTGTGGTGTTCAAAGAAAATAAAGGGATAACTTTCTAACAACAATTTGGATAGAAAAGCTATTGTTTGGAATGGGTCAGAAGGAATGTGCTGGCAATTAAGCACCACTACTGCCTGGTCTCAACATTAGAAAAAAATGCTTTGATTTAAACCCAAAATGGAAAATAACTTCCCTTTTGTACAGCGGTCTCAAATAAGAGACTTTCACCAAGTTTCTTTAATGAGCTCAAAAATAACCTGTTTATTCTAAAACAAGACATTTGTAAAAACAAGTGGCAAAACTTGGTTAACATCTAAAATATAATCTGGAATTAGAACTATTCCCCCTTTTTAATCCCAACAGAAACACACCCATAAAGACCAAAGGCTCTGCAAAGATGATAATTAAAAAAGGACAAAGGGAAAACACTCCTAATGACCAATGTTCTGGAAAGACAAAAGGATAGAATTTGATGAATCCTCACAGTCCACCCGGTTTGTTGTAGACAGAATGGAGTAACTGACAGCTGTACATCAATAGAAGGCCTTCCCAAGCAAGCTTCAATGCGGACGGAAATCAAACTAGTTCCTGTCTTTGAAAAGTGGTCACAGTTTAGCTTCTCAGGGTTTCCAAAATTTTCGAAACACTGACATGTGGAAACGTCAAGTTCCCAATTACTTCAACTGAGGGAGGGAGAGAGAGATTCTTGCAGCTTTACTGCAAGTTTCAAAGGTTCACGTCCATCTGGATAACTACATAGTTTTAAAACAGAAACCAAGTCCAGAAAGGATGTTAGACAACCAACATACAGAGGTGCCACAGTCTCTTCCAAAGTGAGTTTTTACGACAATTAAGGGTAATAAAACTCTATCTTCCTAAAAGCTTTGCATGGCTGTGTATCCAAAGTCACTTGTCTTGCTACTCATCAGATAGATCACAACCCACATTAAGCTGCTGACTTCATTTTCTACTACAAGTTTCTTTCTATCTTGGTAAAAGCCCTGTTTATTCCAGAAAATGTCCAAACAGTTCAACATCTCTTCAAGCTCTTCACATCATCCATCGAGCAGAAGGGCTAAATGGTCTCCTTGTGAGTTACATTGTATGAAATTATTTCAACGTCACTGAGAATGGCTAGCTCAACAGAAATCAAAGGCTATAATTTAAAAGGGTGCCCAGTTCTGAGGAAGGGTCACCGGACCCAAAACGTTAACTCTGTTTTCTCCTTCACAGATGCTACTAGACCTGCTGAGCTTTTCCAGCAACTTTGTCTTTATGATAAAGACAACCATGGACGATAGGGAGCTCTTAAATTGTAGCAAAAAAACCAATCAGATCTTACTTTAATTGATTTCCAAAATTTGAGAAACTAGAAGCTAAGGGCCACAATACAAAGTAAACACCAAGACGAATTAGTTTTACCAATAAGGAGTCTCAAAAATCTAATATGTGGGAGGAAGTAGAAGAGAGTCAATAAAAGTTGATTTGTTCCAAAGTCCTGGGAAAAGAATGAATATGAATGAGAATGCAGGGAATTTAAATTTACAGTGAGGGCCTAGAAAAGCAAAATAGCATGTTGGATGGTACTTTAAATTTAAAATCCTCTCAAGCTTCAAAAGTGCAGAGGAACACACAATCATAATTAGTCTTTAAAAGGAAAGAAAATGCATTTTAAATTTTGAAATTCAGCATGCACGTCTTTCCCATCTTAAATACCAATTTCTGGTCTGTTGTGTGGAACCTTGTGACCTCAGTCAGAGTAATTCTAAGGCAGAAAACTGAAATCAAAATGGTGGATGCAAGACTTAACAGGCATTCTTTTCCTGCAACCTTTAAAAGTGAAGATATGTTGGCATTAAAAAAAATTAAACATTCCTTCTTTTGAGCAGCTAGCATTTAAAATTTTGAGTTACGAAATAACAGTTGTAAAATTCAGAGCAAAGATGTTGCGACTTCACACCAAAGTGCCTCACTTCCAAACTTGCAGGAACAGAAACTCCAGCAATGTGACATTTTCCACTTTCTACACTGTCTAATTTTATATCTGCAGGGATGATACTGCCATTACTTCATCCAGAATTGGATAATGTGCAACAGTACAAGTACGTGAACTAAATACCAGGTTAACAGTCCATACAACTGGCCGAGGGAAGATTTTCAATCATTCGTCTGGAATAGATGTGATTAATAAATAACGTACACAAATATACTTCTCTATTGGTATATAAATTTTGAAGTATAAGTTGATGGAGGTGTTTAAAGTATTTAAAATATTGAGAAGATAGATATTAAGAAATGATTTCAAGAACAAGAAAAAGTGTATTCTTAAAATGAGAACTGGCTATTCAGGAGCAAAATCATGCACCATTTTTTCATCCAAAATGCAAAATAAATCTGCAACTCCACAAAAGGCAGTGAGTGGTGAGAAAATGGAGACTTTCCAGCCTAAGCCTGCTACATTATTGTTATGGAAGGCTAATAAGTGATATGAAGCTAGGATGCAGTAATGATTTAACTGCAATGATGGAGCTGGTTCAAGTATGTACGTTCTGTGCTTACGAATTCAGGCACTGAAGAGGGGAGTGTACAAAATGCAGCCCTTAAAATTATCATATTATACTGATTGTTTTCGACATGAAGTACAACCTTTCACTGTTAGGAGTAAAAAGTAGAAGCAACAATTATTGCACACTAAATTCAATTCCAGAATGGGAGTTATCATGCGAACTGGACACAGTAAATAAAGACACACCTTTACAGTCAAGTTACATGTAGGAGATGTACAAATTGATCCAGAATGTAAATTTTAATCCATTATTTCAACAGTATTACTCACTTCACTATGACTGCAATCACGGTCTACATGGTGGAATTCATCACTAGCAGCCTATGTTCTAGAGGTAATAGGTACTGCAGATGCTGCAGAATCCAAGATAACAAGGTGTGGAGCTGGATGAATACAGCAGGCCAAGCAGCATCATAGGAGCACGAAAGCTTGACCTTTCAGGCCTAGACCCTTCAGGCCTATGTTCTACATTGCTTCATTCTTGATGAGCAGGTGGATTTTTATGATTGTGCCATGTTATAAGTGAGAGAGAAACCTTTTTTACCACAGCAAGCTGAACAGTGGTATTCTTCTGAATGGTTCTAAATCAAATCCGAATTTATTTTTGAACACAAAATTAACAAATGTCAACATCCATAAACATCTATTGAGACGTATGATCACACAACACTTGAGCAACAGAGGTGCCCATGATTTGAGATTCCACTGACACCATGAAATATTGCAGCCATTTCTCAATTTAGTCTGAATTAGTTGATTTACACGATTACTATATGTTGAAAATGAAGACCATTGTTCTCAGTAATTTTTTTGGGGAAAAAAAATGTACTTCTTCCGCAGAGGAAGGTCAGTATCCAACATTCTCCAGGGATTCAAAGACTGCTCAGCCATGGTGGGTTGCCCCGATATGGTGCTGGATAAATATCTCAAAACTATTGGAACTAGTCTCTAGGATAACAAGCATGGGGCTGGATGAACACAGCAGGTCAAGCAGCATCATAGGAGCAGGAAAACTTGACGTTTCGGGCCTAAACCCTTCTTTTAGGCCCGAAACGTCAAGTTTTCCTGCTCCTATGATGCTGCTTGACCTGCTGTGTTCATCCAGCCCCATGCTTGTTATCTCGGATTCTCCAGCAGCTGCAGTACCTTTTATCTCTGGAACTAGTCTCTAGCTGGTTCGATGGTACAGAAATAACAAAGGCAATTGTGACTATAAATAATCACTGATCTTCTGCAAATGTGGAAATACAATGGTTACACACACATCCTGCACCATCCTATCCAAATGCCATTGTAGGACGGTTCCAGAGCAGACCGCTCTAGGTGATATTTTCATGTGTGCAAGGGATTTAACTGTATGGAATTTTATTTCGTGAAAAATATCCATCTTCAACTCTATAATCTACTATAGTGCAAATTAAGTCATCCGAGCTTTAACTCCAACTCAAGGCCTCGACCTTTAAATTAAAAATGCATTATCCTCAACTAATCATTTTAGGAATGTAGACCTACTCATCTACAAAGCAAAAAAACCTCTTGGGCGTTTACTTTTTTGTAAAGAAAAAGAGAAAAATCACTAATATGTGGCATTTTTTTAAAATATGCAATCTTTTATTTTATCTTCTTGACCATTATTACCAACGTCACTTTTCAGAATACAAAAACTTAAGAAAAAAAATGGCACCTGATTTCTGCAGCAATACATCTCCCCGACTCAGTAACGTTACATGCACATATTTTTTAAAAAAAACTCAACAGAAAAGGTTGGGGCAAGTTACATGGAACCGTTTGAAGATTTGCAAAGAGTAGAAGCAGGGGACATAATAGGAGATCCATCGGATTCTCAAAAAAGTGTTCTAGTTTGACACAATTTATCCAATCCCCGCCCATAGTAAGAAACAGTAGGAGCAGGGCAGTACATTTTAAACAGGGGCCCCACCGAGGATGAGCGGAAGATCATTCAGAGAGAGAGAAAAAAAATTCAATAATCCCCAGGCAAAAATGGAAGGTTAGGAGGGTACGGTAGGCGCCTCCCCCCCACCCCCACCTTTCTTTCCTCAGTCTGTAACCCCAACCTGAGCCCTCATTCACACTCAAAAAAAATAAAAACAAGAAAATGTTTTATTGATTTTTTTTCTAATGCCCGCCCCCTTTTTCTCTCTCTCTTCACCCCACCACCTTTCGTTCAATTTGGTCAAATCGACATTAAATCCAAAGTCCCTCAGAAGCACAGAACAGCGCCACCAACAACAGTCAGTCAATGCAAACAATCCCAGCGTCGGTAAATCTTCCACCGTGTGCAAAAAAAACCAGAAAAATATAAAATACAAAGCCCGAATGCATCCGAAAATGCGCTCAACTTTTAAAAACGTCTTCAACATCCAAATCAAACGGGAGTTAAATATCACGCTAGAAGAAATTAAAATTTGTTGCGGGGCGGGGGTGGTGGGAGCGACAGCTCTCCAGACCTCGCACCAATGGCGCGGAACACGGAACATGAATTTGCAAAAGAGAGAGAGAAAAGCAGCGACCATTAGTCCAGCCATAACTTAATATAAAGCCAGCTAAAGATGTCACCCAGCACCTCTCTCAAAGCCAAGGGCAGCCAGCAGCGTGTCTCACACTTCAAACCTCCTCCCCAATCATCATTACTAAAGAGTTACATTTATCATCTTGGAATTCAACATAGAAAATTAATCAACGTTACATTGTTTCTTTTTGTCCCTTCTGGTTGCAAAAAGTATCTTTCAACGTAGGAATTTTGCTTCGCAGACAGAGATCTCTCATTTTGTCTCCTACCCCTATTTGGAGATGGGGGGGTAAGGAGAAAAAAAAAGTCCCGACTCGATCCAATAAAAGTTATTTTGGAAACTATCGATGATATTACTCTTGTAAGGCTGGACCGTGTAGAAAGGTTTGAAACAAAAATAATGTTGGATACTCTCTCCTTACACCATTCTCTTTAAAAATTGCTGGCAATTATCAGTATCTTTAGCCACGATTGACGCGACAGCATGGGCGGAATCCAGCCCAAAGCAAAAGGGAATAGACTCGTCATCTTTCCCCACGCTGCTAATTTACAACACAAGACAAAAAAAATCTAACGTAAGTTGCAGTGAAGCGAGATTTTAAATAGCTCGAATTCTGCAAATTTAACGAGGATGAGAATTCCACACATGCGTTTTTCAAAAAAAACTCACCAATCTGTATCAAGGGAGGATGTTGACAAGCCCTGTCCGAAGCGATTATCAGAAGATCTGATGTTACTTGTGTTTTAGAAACAACAGAGCCAGTCTATTTTATAATATCAAACAGCCCAGGCGATCGCTGTTTGCAAACGTTCCATTGCTCTTCCCACCTGACAGCGGAGCTTTCTGATCAGGGGAGGTAGTAGGGTAAGGTGGTGGGGGGGAGGTGGTTGGTGGTTGGAAATCAGCCGTGTGTTATCACCAAGATTTAAACACAACCACAGAAGACTTGGGGTTAACAACTTTGCAATAGCTAATAGGCGCAGTCTGATTGGATGGCGAGTGTCACCAATCACCTGTAGAGAGCTCATGGCTGCTGAGCTCACTTTCAATGGCAGAAGTTGAGGTTTTTGGAACAAAAAATGCGCGAATAATCTAGCTTTCATAGAGTGCTATCCTTTCGATCGCATTGTATCTTCTTATAAAATCTCTTGTTGGTACGATATTGTTTTTGTCTTAATTATTTCTTTAGCCACACCCTCCATAGATCAGTCGATTTTTATGATGTAATAATATTCTTAGGAATTTTTAAAAGGTATTTTATTTTAGAAATATCATTTAACGTTTCTTTTGTTGTTCTTTGCAAAAGGCACGTGTCCCTCTTCTAAGCTTGACTTTAATGTATCTTTATAACAAAAAATGCTAACCGGCAGGGTGAACAGTTTAGATTGAACTACGTTACAAAGAGGGTGGCGACTGTGTGGTATGAACTGTTCAGGCAGTGAAGCGAGTGTGAATTTTTTTTGGATAGAAAGCATTAGGTTGATCTTTGTGAGTCGTGCGCGATTGAAAAGTACCATCTTTGGACTGCAGATTTTTTGTTTGGTCCTGTACTTTGCTGCCTTCTAGAATGTAAATAACATTATTTATTTTGGTTAAAAATCAGTCAGGTGCGAGATATTAAGCTTGAAAACCAGGCTTTTGGAGATGATCTTTCAAGTTCTTGTAGATGGTTGATACATATTGTGTCCTGAAAGTGAACCCAGATTGTTAAATAAAATGACATGCTAATGTTATATCAGTATGAATACAGGTTCCCCTATTGTATAGGCCGTACCCAACTCAGATCTTTCCTTCACAAATGAAATATTAAAATGCCTGCAAAATATGTTCAATAAACAAATTAATATATTGACACTGTCAGCAAGAAACAAACTTCAACCCTGCTTATTCACCCAAAGAGTAATTTTTAAAGACGAAGGGTATTGTGTCAATTATTATTTGCAGGTATTATGTGGGATTGCATTTAGAGGAACTTTGGACCTGGAAATACCGAGAAGACGGTCTAGTTTAATGGTGTGTATTCTCCCAAGGCAAGTATGGAGATGGATTGGTGGTTGACTGAGGCCACAGGAACACTGGAGAGCTGCTGCAGTCCCATTTGTAAAAAGAAATTCATTTATTCAATCTGACGTCACTGTAGAAGGCATCATTTATTGCCCATCCCTAATTTCTCTGGAGTGGATGGTGGTAAACTACTTTCTTGAAATGCTGAGATAGCAAGGTGTAGAGCTGGATGAACACAGCAAGCCAGGCAGCGCCA
>JAHRHZ010000034.1:25663254-25714955 GCA_024137785.1 Ginglymostoma cirratum | reverse complement strand
CCGAATCGTCAGCTTTCCTCTCCTCTGGCGCTGCCTGGCTTGCTGTGTTCACCCAGCTCTACACCTTGTTATTCTCAGATTCTCCAACATTGGCAGTTCCTACTCTTTCTTGAAATGCTGCTGTGCATCTGGAGTAAGTACAGTCACAGTGCTCAAACAAAAACAAAAATTGCTGGAAAAGCTCAGCAGGCCTGGCAGCAGCTGTACAGAGAAATCAGAGTTAACATTTCAGGTCCAGTGACCCTTCCTTATTTCTGAAGGGATCTACGAAAATGCCATTTTTTATGCAAAAGATAGGATGGGGGGATGGAGGGTAAGGAGTAAACAATAGGTGGGAATAGTGAAGACGCTTGGGGTGTTTTACTATATTGAATGTGCTTCTGTAAATGCCATTTACTATGTTTATGGACTGACCGTTATATGGTAAACATGGCAGCTAATTTGCACATACAGGGTCCCACAAGGAGCAGTGAAAATATCAACAGGTTTTTCTGTATCAAATGATATTGATTGGAAAAGGAGGGAAAAGGGAGCTTCTCTATATTGAAGCCAGACTTTCTCATTTCTTTGAGAGTGAAGGAGATGAGGCGCTGAAGATGTACTGTGCTTCCACGTGTCATTCTCATTCAAAATGAAAGAAGAACTAGCATTTATCATTTTTCACAATTTCTGAACTCCTCAAATTGCTTTATAACTGACAGTGTCCTTTTCAGGCATGGCCTTATCACTGCTCTCAGAAATGTCTCTTTGGGGGTACCAGCATAGATATCTCCCTCCCATTTTGGAGGGAGATCTGCCAAGTACGAGAGTCAACGCCTGTAGTCCCGAGTCTAATTCTCGATCATTTTGCAAACTCCGGTTAACATACAACATTTATGGAGATAGGTCACCACCATTAATTACGGCCCCCATGATCCATCTGCACTTGCACAGTCCCATCAATGCTGTCACACCATAAGTTATCAATCATTGTAGTAATTGCAGGCTAATTCAAATCAAACGTGCAATGGTTTTCCAGATCCACTGCGATTAAAATGTTTTTTCTTGAATTACCTGAAATTAAAATATATTGTGACTCCTAATTTCAGTTAAACATTTTAAAAATGTTCTGTACAATCAGATTGCAAATACCTGAAGGGAGATTTTTGACATAGTTGATTTTGGCAACAAGATTGTTCAGAATCCCTTTCTCCCTAGAAACACTCCTCTCAAATGTACACACATTCCTGTGGCTGTGATGTCCATATTCACAGTCATTTATCATTTGCCATTTTTGTGAGCTGAAAGCAGTGCTCGTATTTTGTGCATATGCACCCTGTACTCTGCCTAACACTGGCCTTAAACATAAGGCAGGAGTAGAGCAGAACAGGTGCAAAACTTTTGGACGCCTATCATTTCCTCTTTATAATTTTCACATTTTTAAAAACCGGAAAATGTTCAACTTTTAAAAGAAATAACTGCTGCTTACAAAAATAAACAAATGCTTGCATGTTAGCATGAAGGTAAAGTCATCATAGCCCCACTCTCGCATTAAAGAGAGATGACTAGTGGTGTTTAATCTAAGAGTCACCTTGCCTCAGGTAAAGGGCAAGGTTGAGAAGGCCTGACCTTCAACTGTAACCTTGAGCCACAATGTTGGAATCACTCTGCAATGTACACCAACTGTCCAACCAACTGAGCTAACCAGCCCCTATATTAGCGTACAGCTTTATTTGAACTGAGTTAAAGCTTGCTGTGAGCTGATTGGTGGTGACCAGCTGCAACCACACCTTCCAAATGGCCTGCTTTCTGCTGTGCCATCTGATTAATCTGATTGATTCCAACAAACTCCAATTCTGTCCACGACTCATCTGATCGATTATAATGACAACTTCCCCCCAGTTCCTGGGATTTTTATGAAGGTGTTTTCATTTTTGAATTTTTATGAGGACTCAAATCTAAAGGACTGTGAAAATTGTTTAATTTGAGGTCCTGAGAATATATCTGGAACCTTTTTTAAGAGGTCACTGACGGAACACTTGTTAAAATAAAAGAAACCTACTGGAAGTCATATAGCTTAATCTAAGAGTTTGAAATTGTTCACTGGAAATCAACAACTTCAGCCAACTGCTAGGATTACTGGAAGTCACATGTCAGAGTTTATGACTGCCAGAGTGTGGCCATATGGATATGGTTTGGAGTTGAGTTGGAGTGTAGCCTGTGAAGAGATGACCCCATTTCTGCCTTTACTGTCTTTCTGAGAAACCCTCTTAAGAATCCCATGTGACAACTGAAAAAGTGAAACAGTTTTTCTCCCTGAAAGGCTTCTACCAGACCTCCTCCTGATGTCCTGAACAACCTGCAGCCAAAGAGATCCCAAAGCATATGCCTTATGGCAACAATCTGTGACTAATGACACCTGTCTATATGTGCCATGTGTCAGATTGAAAGCCACCTGGAAGATTTCTCATTGTATCCCTTTATTCCACAAGAATTAACAAGTATATGGGCAAAATAGTTTATTCTCAAAGTTGATCTCTGGAAGTTTCCTTTGTTTTTTTGTTGTGTGTTGGGTTATTTAGAAGGGTAAGTATTTATAATGTCATATTCCAAACTGTGTGTTAATAAGACTTACATCTTTATTGAATAGGCCTTATTTTTATAATAAATCAATAGTTTTGTTATTTATTAATCTGTTTGATGGAATTTTAAAATTATGAACCCAATATAGATAAAGTATGTCATTGACTGTATAAGCTTCTGGGTATTGTGACGAGTGGAGCAGTGGGACTAGATTAAGATGGTGCACTCCTACAACCTTGCTTGGAACATGATAAAGTTGATTTTTCTTATGAAGTAATAGAAAATTGGTATATTAATTGAAATACTAATTGTCAGTTTAAATCTATGGCAATTGGGAAGGCTGAAAACCGCAAGAATGTGTTATCACCTCATTCATCACACTACCATTTGTTTTGTACAAACAAACTACAACATTTTCTAATGTAACATTGCCTTGATTTTGCAGCCAGAGGCTTTGGAGAAATCTAGTGAGCTTCATGACAAGAACTTTAATCCTTGCTGTTTGGCATCCTTCCATCTGTGAATGCAGCCTCAGAGCTTTGCTGAAATTAGATGAAATCATCTGTGCATTTCATTTGATGGTCTTACAAGCTAACTTTGTTTCTGCCAAAAGTGCCACCTATGTGCTTGTTCCTTGCTAGTAATGGAGACAATTTCAGCCGGTGCCTTGTTTGCAGCTGACACCTATTTGAAGTTTCTGAAAGCACGTCACTTGTGGGGCAAATTCCCGTCCACAGTTCAGAGAATCATAGACACCCTACAGTGTGGAAGAAGGTCATTTGGCCCATTGAGTTCACACCCTCCGAAGAGCATCCCATCCAGACTCAGCCCGCTATCCAATCCCTGTAAGTCTGCATTTACCATGGCTAACTCAACTAGCCTGGACATCCCTGGACACTATTGGCAATTTCCCGTGGCCAATCCACCAAACTTGCACATTTTTGAACTTTGAGAGGAAACTGGAGCACCTGGAGAAAACCCATGCAGACATGGGGAGAATGTGGAAACTCCACACAGGCAGCCAACTGAGGCCGGAATTGAACCCATGCCTCTGGTGCTGTGAAGCAGCAATACTAACCACTAAATCACCATGCCGCCCTAATGTCACAATTTCCATTGATTGACAGCTGTAGTTCCTCCGTTTCATGATTTATGTTGAAGCCTTTAGCAGGCTGACAAATTTTCGGGTCCTGATGGACTATCTTAGAGTTTTAGAAGAGGTGGTGAATAAGGTGTGGGTGTTAATTATACTAAATTCTGGAAAGGTTCTGTCAGACTGGAAAGTAGCAAATAAAACTCTTTCTATTTAAGAAAGTAGGGAGGCAGAAAATAAAACTATAGGCCAATTGGTTTAATGTCATGGGAAAGGTGTTAGAATTGATCTTTAGGGAGATTACAGCTGTCCGCTTGGAAAAACTCAAATGTGATCAGGAAGAGTCAGCATATATTTAACCAAAAATTGGAGCTATTTGAAGGAGTAAGATGCATTGTAGATAAAGGGCAGCCATTGATGTCCAGTACTTGAATTTCCCAACAACATTGAACAGGTGCCACATAAAAGATTATTGTACTAAGTAGAAACACAAGGTGTAGGGAGTATCATACATATTAGCATGGATCTAAGACTGGCTCCCTGCCAGAAAACAGAGGTATGCATAAATTGGCTTTTTCCTGATTTTCAGGATGTGGCATGTACAGGTGTCTGTGCTGGGTCCTCAACATCTTACAGTTTATGTCAATGCCTTAGATGAGGGGCGCAAAGGCAAGGTGGCTAAATTTGCAGGTGACACAGAGATAGGTGGAGACGTATGCTGTGAAGGGGACATAAGGAGGTTGCAGACCAATATAGATAGGTTGAGTGAGTTGGCAAAAATCAGATGGCTGTGAAACTTTGGAACTCTGCCTCAAAAGGCTGTTGAAGCAGGCCAATTTAACATTTCTACGACAGAGGTTGATGGAGTTTTGTTAGGCAAATGAATCAAAGGTTATTGGGCGAAGATGAAAACGTGTAATTCAAAACAAGTCACCCATGATCTTACTGAATGGTGACGCAGATTTGAGGGGCTGAATGGTCTGCTGTTGCTTGGAATTGGTATGTTTGTGTGCATGTCTGTTTTGACAGTATCCTTGAATCAGAGTTTTGGGCTCCCAGCTGTTCTCTTTGCAATGGGTTACCTCCCCGTGTAGCATATCCTTGGTGATGTGGCCAACTTCCATGCTATGCCCAAGCCAGCGATGTCTTCTTTGCTTGATTAACTCTTACCTAATGGAAATTGGGGTCAGTGAGCTCTGAAGTAGCTGAAGTATGGTGAAGAATGATGCAATGGTACAATCCCCTACTGGGTTTAGTAGTTCATGGAGGTCTGAATCCTTGCCCTGCCCCATGTTTGATGCAGTGTGGTTTCCTTCTAGCTATATAACTACATGTGACTCTCCTTCGGAAAGAAATGCTTACAATGAGTTGTGTCTGATTACCTTAATGGGGATTCCCAGCTTTCAGTTGCAGTGATGTAATGAAGCTGTCCAAGCAGCCAATTTCATTAAAGAATTCTCATTGACCGCAAATCTGGAATCGAATAACAAAGCATTGCAACAAATGTGGTTAAGGTAAAGGCTGAAATTTCATAATCAACGCTTCAAATATAGTTTCACAGCTTTGTAATTAATTTCAATGGAGACGCTTAACTGCGTGATAGGGTTAAGATTAGTGTTGGGGTTAGGCCTGTAAGCCTAATCCTAATTCATTGCACAAATATAAAATTATTTCTTCAGGTGTTCAGGGCCTTTATTACTCAGATCACTTTGAAATCTCAATTGCATCATGCTGAGCCGTTTCTAACCTTCTTATAGTGTATCTAATAGCAATATTAAAGTGGAAATGTGCAAGTTCTTGCCAGATCAATTGACTTTGCTGATTTGGGAGGGAGCCCACATTCATAGACTGCAATGTCAAGATTTCTACAATCAAATGTGCTTCAGTAAATCCTGATGTTGCAGCTAGGCTCCTTTGACGGTACCTTCCAAATCAATGGCATCTACCACCCTAAAGAATAAGAACACGTGCAAGTTCCCCTGTCAGTGGGTCATTTACTGTCACTGTTCCTAATAGTAACGTGAGTTCCTCTGCACTCCCAAGGACAGCAGCGGTTCAAGAAGGCAGTGCACCACCACCTTCTCTAGGGCAGTTTGAGATAGGCAATAAATGCAGGCCTAGCCAGTGATGTTCACATCCCTTAAACGATAAAGAAAGATTCAGAGGGGTAATTACCACAAACACTGACAATTCTTTGTCAAAAATCCAGAAATTCTAGGACAACAATTATCACAATTCATAGCTTTCTTTTTGTAAAGAACTTCAAATGCAAGTTTAGATTGCTGTGTCATGTGCACCATTTTCAGAATCTGCATTAAATTGAATATATGAACTCAGTAACTTGATTGGTTAAGTCTAGCTTTAATTACATTGTGTCTACCTAAATAGTTGGCGTCGGCATGGGATTCCGTCTAGGTTTGTGTCTCATGGAGATTTTTGTTGTCAATTTCCATGAGAAATGTGTTTTATGATGGCATGACCAGCTACTCTTTGCATATTTCCGATATGTAGATGACATATTTGCAATTACTGAAACTGCAGCCAGATGCAAGAATTCCCTTATGTACCTTAATGGGCTGCAGTCTGTGCTGAATTTCATCTTTGAAGTGAAACTGACGTCCTCCTCTTCCTTGATGTGCTAGCTGAGAAATCTCCTAGTGGCTTCCCTACCACTACCGCGTGCGCACATTCATTGATCACTAGGATTCCTACAGCTGCATGTTCTTTAACATTGGCTTTATCAGCAACCTTGTCAATAGGGCTCAAGCTATTTGCTCAATATGCAAATCTGATGCCAAAATAGAGCTCACCAAAGCTATCCTGAGCAGATCATTGTTCACAGCATATCACACATGCTTACAAATGGGCCTGACGCCATCACCCTCGGACCTGATCAGTGGCCAGTCTACCTTAAGTTTCTCTGGAAGGCAAGATATCTTAAAAACATTTGACCAAATGGTAAAGCTAGCTATTTCATACTGCTACAAAGTATGATTTCCACTAACAAGATGCGTAGTCAAGCCAAAAAGATATTTTGCCTACCACGTAACTGGCTAATCCGATCATTAAATTTCAGTGTTGGTGCAATACCAAGTAAGTAGGCCTTATGTCCCAATGACTGGTGTATTTATTGAACAACATATCCCTTTGGCTGTTCACAATGAACCATTCAGCCAACCTGTGCTTGGAAAATTTAAAACGTAATTAACAAAAGGCATGATTCCAAGATTGGATAACATTTGTTGAACAATCAAGAGTGTGTTAGGAATAACAATAATAATCAATTTAAATTTATCTGTTGGGCTCGCAATTTATGCTTTATGGATGCTGCATTACTGTCCTTTGCAGGAAAAGGAATCATATCTAGGTGTTCCATCCTTTTATCATTAAACACAAGTTTCCTTTGAGCTTAGTCATTTTTGCATCTATTCTGTTTAGTCCAAGATCGACAACCTGTGTCCTTTTTCAGTAGTGGTCAAATTCTGTACTGGGGAACAAATTTTCAATCATAAAGAAAATAGTTAGAAAGTGCATATATTGTTTTACACAGCTGAAAAATTTGTAAAGCAGAGATTTTGAACACCATCCATGGACTAACATCATTAATTTATTTGTGTCTGATTTAAACCTTCAGCAGAATTCTGTGTCTTGGGTCGACACCCCGGACTCGATACTATTGAAGTCAAATGGTTAGACGATGGTCTGTGTTGGAAGCAGCCTCTCATATTGTTTGTTCCTGAATTAGCTGGTTGGTGGTGAGAGGGTGCATGTGACACATGGGATCTTGAATGGATGCAACCTTTCGTTGCAGGTAAGAGTGGGTGGAGAGATAGAGAGCACTTCCATCTAAAGGCATGCTTTCAACATTTTTAAAAGTTTTGACTATGTAAATGCCTACAGTTGTCATGTCATTATTGTGGAAGCTGCTGCCTGATTGAAACTGAGAGGAAGAAAACTAAGGGATCCTAGAATATTGTCATACCCTTCTGCCCGACCCCAGTTTGTTGCTGTGAGGGTGCTTCCAGGAGCCACGAGTTTCCAGTGCCATGGTGGGTGGGAGAGATATGGGCTGAGAGGAAATGTCTGATTAATGACTTTGACTGGACTCTGAATTAGCTTGACCAAATTATATGTATATAAAATGTGTATTTGCGTGTGTGAGAGCGAGAGAGAGAGAATGAAGCTACATGTCTGGCCGCCTCTTTTCCCACACCTATAATTGGGGTAAATTTCCTGCCTTTTTTTCACTTTAGACTCTAAATTAGGAATAGGATACATTTTTAACCAGTTATTCACACTGGAATCGGAAAGCATTTTCACAGCTTCAGTGCTCGGTGGATATGATAAAAATTTAGGGCCTGTCTCTGTATTTTACACTTTCATGAAGACAATAGACTGTTCTTATAGGTTAGTCATTTGCAAATATTATACACAAAGCAAGATATCTAACTCATTTCATCCTGTCATACCTATTTGTTCATGTTTTTTGAAAAGCTGTTCCATTATATAAGCTGAAACTGTATGGTGAATGTGTTTCTTAATATGCTCCTAAATAGAAGATGTGTTTTACATCAGTGCACCTTTAGACATTTTACCTGACAGTTTCTGTATAGTTCCGACAGAAGACCATTAGGCTTTAAATACGGAATACAGGGGACACTTACAGACTAATAATCCTAGGACATCCATTCATCATCCTTTCATACCCAGAGAGTATGAAGACTGTCTTCATGATCAACCTTGTTATTTAGGTTCAAGCGACCTGTTCTTCCAAATTAAAATAATCTGTGCAAAAAAACAAGACAAACCCTTTCGTTAATAACAGAGAAAATGCTGTGGGAAGCAGACGTAAAACATTCCTTTCAAAAATAATGCCATATTTTAAGCTTTTTCATTAAGTTGTATATTAGGCCATAAAACAGATGCAAGAGGATACAATTGGAGTAAGGACTGATGTTTCATGAGCTGCCCCTAGTGATTGCTGTGAATAAAAAAGGAGAAAATGTATTGCAGTGCCAGCAGGTAACACGTGTCCCATAACCTAATACACTTTCCAGGAGTGTTAATTCTGTAGGCACCACAATTTAAGAGAAGTGTCAAAGCCTTGTAGAGAATGCAGAGAAGTTCACCCGAGTGATATCAGGGTCAAGGAACTTCAATTATGTGAAGAGACCAGAGACTCTGGAATTGTTCTCCATTGAGCAAAGATTTAGTAAAGGCATTCAATTTTATGAGAGTATTTGATAGATGAAATAAGGAGAAATGGTTTCCACTGGCAGTGCAGCTTGTGACCAGAGGACGTCTATTGGCAACTGAACCAGAGGAGAGATGCGGTGAATTATTTATATGCAGCTAGTTGCTATAATGTACAATCTCTTAAAGGGTGATGGAAGTAGTAACTTTCAAGAGGAACAGGATATGTTCTTGAAGATGAAACATTTGCAGGACCATGGGGAACAGGTGGAAGAATGGGCCTACCTCGATACCCTTTCAGAGAACTGCTACTGAGGTTAAATTGTCTCCTCTTCTGTAAAATTTGATAATTATATTGAGGTGCAATGAAACAGCTCTTGAGATTCTGAGTTAAGTGTCATCATCTCTTGGATTGGCATGAGTACAATTTTACATGAGATTGAGAATGAGACAAGGTTTTGAAAATGTATATGCAGCACCATGACACTGTCCCCTACTGACTCAAAGTGAAATAACTATTGCAATGCTGTCACTAAACTTATAATGGTGTGTGAATCACTTTTCTGGTTGACCTCTGATTTACAGAATCACAAAATATTCATGAATGAGGAAGGACATGCAATTGTTCTAATTTATCCACCCACCCTACACTCTCCTATTTCTTTAATTATTTCCAAAATTGTCCATTGGGTGTCTGATACCAGTCCAAATTGTTTTAATTTAAAACAGTGGCTTGTTGTGATATTTTCTATTTATTTTCAAATAATGTTAGGGATCTACCCCTCATATCTTGAACTATCTTACATACTTCCATGAGCTTGCCTGTCAAGATACCTTCTTTCCAGACTAAAGGTAGAATTTCTCCAGGTTATCCTCTTAATTCTCATTCTGGAGATCAGCCTTGTTGCTGCTATCCAAATAGCTCTCATCTATGAGTGGCTCCATTGTTGTGGGACATCAGATTGTTATGTTTTTCCTGACCTCACATAACCCCTCTAACACATCCTTACCGTTTACCATGTTTTCCAATCCTTTGACCAGTTTCTTGTCTGTCTGCAAAGTTTGCCATGCTGAATCTCCCCGGCTTTGAGGTGGACTAATAGCCTTTCCTGTGGGACTGTGTGAAATGTTTTTGTGGAAATCTCGACACATGTCATAAAGCTTTCCACTGTCCCTTTGGGATGGTACTTCCTCAAAAAGGTCAGGGAGGTTGAAACAATCTTCTTCTGAGCTCGTATTGGCTTTTTTAAAAAATTTAAGTAGGTTATTATTGTACAGGTATTCCTGTTAATCAATTCCATTATCTTAGAGAGAATGAAGGCGAGTCTAATGGGTTTATAATTGCCTACGTCTGTTTTTATTTCCCTTTATGAATACATGGATCTCCTGTGTCAAGTGACTGCTATAATACTTACCAGTGGCTCAGCATTTTCCTCTAAGCCTGATCACATAGCAGTAATTACTGACTCTCTATCCGTAGTGTTGAGCACTTTTATCTTTTCTGGGAATTCCATCTATTTTGTGCCAAAATTGTTGATTTTACTTCAGCTGTAGCTTTTCACTATGTGCTTAAACTGTGCTATTTTACTTCAAAACGAAACTGGTTTATTTCAAACCAAGTCCATGTTTGAAAAGCTCAACTGAATCCTTAACTGATGTTCTGCAGGAAGGAGAGGTTGAATATAAATTGAATTGAGTGTATTATATGATTTGCAATTATGTTGAACGTAGTTATCTTATCAGATAGTTCCACATTTCCTGAAGGTTTAATATCTTGACGAATAAGGTCTCATAGATACCCCGACTAAATGGAATTCTTCACATATAAGCATAGACAATAACCCCTGAATAGCTTCAGTCCCTGCACTTGAAGTGGAATCATGCCAGTTAGTCTCTCAGCACTGATCCTGCCCGACTACATGGATTAGGAGATAGGGCAACTTAATAACCCAGCACTAGCCTACAACTGTACTTCCCTCAATTTATGTTTTTAATTTTAAAATCAAAATTATTCACTTAAGTTGTGAAAAGCAGTGGTCCCAGCACTGATGCTTTTCTACTATTTGCCATTTTGAGTAACTACCCTCAACACCCTTTTCAGTGTTATTTTGTCTTGAAGCCAGCCATTCGTTCTACATTCTGCTTCTCATCACCTGACCACACATTTTCAAATTTTAGTTATTGAAGAATTTATCCATTATGGGCACCTTAAAGAAGGACTTTTGAAAATCCAGATAAATTACATCTACTACATTACCGTTGTCTATTAGCTCCTCAAAAAATTCTGTAGGTGGCCAAATAAGATATTCCCTTTTGAAATCCAGGCTGACTATTCATTCTTATTTGGTTCCAGATGTTATTCTATTCTGCCCTTTAAAAAGGATTCCATTGATTTACTGACCACTGATGTTAAGCTGACTTGTTTATACTTCCCTGGGCATATCCTATTCCCTCCCCTTCTCAATGTACAAATTACACTATTCACCAGACCTCTGACACTACACATTTTCCTAATTACATATGTGAATTAATGCCTCAGGTATCTCTTCCCCAGTTTATTTAAAAATACAAAGTTGCAATTCATTTGGCCCAAGGGTTTTATTGTCTCTGAGTTTGTTTGGTTTATTAAATATATCCCCTTTATTAATTTAAAATGCCCTCATATCATTACTCATCCCATTATCCATTGTTATGTCCCTGGTAAATACTGAAAGAAATTACTTAATATTTCTGAAATTATTACCTATTGTATCATGCTGTTTGTTCCTCAGTGGCTTAACTCTTACCCAAGCGCACTTTTAATGTACCTGTAAAATACTTAACTGTTTTGTTTTATGTTCTTTGATAACTTAATTTCATAGTTCCTCTTTCTCTTCTGAAATTTTATTTTGAACTTGTCCTTATCTTCTTGTATTCCCTGTTATTATACATCCTCTGTTGTCTACACATTTAGTATATATTGCCCCATTCTTTATCACAAATTGTTCCCTTTGGACATTCATTATCAATGGATTCTCATTTGTGCTTAACTTGCCATTCCCCTTTTGGTAAATATATTTTTCTATACTCTGCTGGAGTCTGTTTTAAACCATTCATATTGTTATTCTGCATTTTGCTTTTGCCTTTATTATTGTCCATTTTATTTTCCCAATGTCATGGACTCATAAACATTTACAGCATAGACAGAGGTTATTGAGCCCATCGTGTCCACAGTGATCAACAAAGATCTGACTACTTGAAACCCATTTCCCAGCTCTTGGCCTACAGACTTGAAGGCTATGGCAATGCAAGTGAATAGCTAAATTCTGCTTAAATGCTATGAGAGTTTCTGACTCAATCACTTCTTTTTGGGCAGTAAATTCTAGATTCCCACCATCTTCTGGGTGAAAAAAAACTTTCTCGACTATCCTCTTAGCCTTTTATCTTTTACTGTAAATCTATGCCCCTTTGTTATTGACCCATCTACTGATGGAAAAACTGCCTTCCTATCCACCCTATCTATGTTCCTTATAATCTGATACAACTCTTTCAGGTCCCCTCTCAAACTTCACTGCTCTAAGGTAAACAGTCCCAGCCTATCCAATCCTTCCTCACAGATCAGACTCTTCAACCTAGGCAACATACTGGTAAATCTCCTCTGCATCCTCTCTAGTGCTAACACTTCCTTCCTGTCAGTATGTGTTCCTACAATTTACTTTCATAATCAGTTTTCTCCTTTATTCTTAGCTCTTTAGTCATCTGCAGTTGGTTCTTGAATATTTCCCAATCCTCTATGTTGGCCTTAGTTTTTGATTAGATTCTCTCCTTGACTGTCTTTGTTAACCATGGGTAGTTTATCTTTCTCATCGAATCCTTCTTTTTGACTGGATAAATTTTTGCTGAGCGTTCTGAAATCTTTGCTTAAATGTCTGTTTACGCTCATTTAAAGATCTTCCCCTTAGTCTATTTTCCCAGACTGCCTTAGATAACTCTTTCTTCATTCCTGTACAGTTGTTCTTACTTAAACTGAGGACATTGGTTTGGGACCTAGGTTTCCCTCCCTCAAACTGAATTTGAAATTCTACTATGTTATGATTGCCATTCCCTAGAGTATTCTTAGTTATGAGACCTCTTAATAATCCTACCTCAATACACATATTGGATCTGAAATAGTCTGTTCCCCCAGTTGGATTGTGCAATGTACTGCTCTAAGAAACAATCCTCAATGATTTCTACAAATTTGTCTTTCATGTTACCCTTGCTGATCTCATTTGTCCAGTCAATGTGCAAATTAAAATTACTGAAGACAGTTATAATGTCCTTCTTATAAACCTCCATTACTTCACAATTCTTACTTTGACCTATTATGAGGCAATTCTTCAGGGACCTACAGACAACTCCCACCCTTGACTTTTTTCCCTTGCTAGTCCTTATTTCCAACCAAACTGATTCCACATCATGATTTATTACACCTATATCACACCTTCCTTTATTAACAACCCTACCATGCCTCCTTTGCATTTTTGCCTATTTCTCTGGAGCACTGAATTTCCTTGAATACCGAGTTCCTAGTCGTAGAAACCCAGTGAATGTGTCTCTGTTATAGCTATCAAATCATATTTCATTTATTTGAGTGATTTTGTGTGAAAGTGAACAATTCTTTTGTTCCCTACATTGACGGAAAACGTGCCATGGAATGATTGTTATTTGTTTTTGTAATTTAAGAGGTTAAATTTCTACACGCACTGCCTTTGTTAGAGACATAACAATTGATTTTGCTTTATATGTGACTTCTTGAGAGCTGAATTGGATACACATTGCACAGTCACACTAATGCGCTAAGGCAGCTTCGCAGGTAGTAGTAGGAGGAAAGTCTGTTTTCCCAGTCTGCCTTAGACAACTCTTTCTTCATTCCTGTATAATTGCCCTTATTTAAATTGAGGACATTGGTGTGGGAGCTGAGTTGCTCTCCCTCAATCTGGATTTGAAATTCTACTATGTTATGATCGCTACTACCTAGAGTGTCCTTATTGGGATATGAGGGCACTGGGTCAGCAGCTGATTTGCCTGATACGAAGTGAAATCAAGAATGAAAACCTGCTGAGGCCTCTAGAACCTGCCCACCATCTTTATTTGGCAGCCAATTCAGTCGTCTGTAAGTGGTGGTACTGAAATGAGTGTGGGGTCAGGACACAGAAATGATCCTGACCCATGATTATTTTTGGCAGGAGACAAAATCCTGTTGTGCGCCCATAATGTTTCCTACCAATGGTAAATCGGAGTTAGAGGTGGGTTAGTATTAGAATGGTCTGGACTTTGCTTTAAGGGTGACTGTGAGGTTATTGATCCTATTCACAAAGGTCCCAGATCTCCTGTAGAGGATAGCATGTGGAGGATACATCAAACTTTGATAATTTGCTGCTTACAAAATGTCTTTAGTCAAAAAAGTGGGAAACACCACTGTTTTGCTGCTGATGGCAAAATCTGACCTTTGTTTAGCTCTATGTTAAAAAGGAAATATCCACATCTTCAGTGTGGCAGTCACTGTTTGAGTGTGCTCTGCCCTACTTTCCCACTCCACCGCCCCCCAAAAAAAAGCAACTCTGCATTTCTGGTCAGCGTCTCCAATCCAGGCCTCTTCAATAATGCAGAGCAGTCTTTAATTAGTAACACCGGGGCTGTCAAGCGAAGACAAGCAGCACCCCGTTTTTAGAGCACTGGCTGTGGCAAAGTAAGTTTAAAGCCAATGTGAATGTCAGTGAATGGGTGAAAGAATAAACTTCCATTTCAAGCCAAGGCCCAAAAGCAGACACAGAGACCAGTCATCAAAGGAATTTCAAAGCAGCAATTGGCATACCTCATCTTGAGGAGATAAATACCAAAGAACCTCGTAAACCAAACTGGAACTCCGTGATCTTACAGTTGATTCCATTATGAAAGAATTCTGGGAACACATCAAAGCCACAATACAGGATACTTCCAACAAAGTCATCATCCCCAGCATGAAGAAGTTTGACAAAAATGACAAAGAAATCCATGACCTGTTAGCAATAAAAAGATCAGTTCGTCCTCAGGATGTCCTGGCTCAACGAGCCAGATAAGGAAAAAAAGACAATCCACATCCAACATATAGCAACCTACAATATAAACTAGGGAGCATCCAATATAACTGTTGGCTCATACTTGTGGAAAACAACTCAACTGTACGCTGATACAGGCAACACAGTAAGTTTCTATGAAGCACTAAAATCTGTCTATGGACCAACGTATCAAACTATAAAACATCCTGAGAAGTGCTGGATTGATATTCAGAGCACTTTGAAATGTGTGTCAGCTACAAGTGCACTGCTATCAACTGCTACTGCTATCCACAGCACCAATCAATGGCCTGTCAAGGAGGAGTAGGATATGGATCCAACTCTAGAGGAAACTGTGACCACCTTCAACCAGGTGAAGAGCAACAAAGCTTCCAGAGTCAATGGGATTCCACTTAAGGCATGGTGGCTGTTCACTCCACACTGAGCTCCATGAGATTTTCATTGACTGCTGGGAACAGGGCTGGATGTCACAGGATCTTCATGATGCCATTATCATCACTCGGTATAAAATCAAAGGAGAAAGTACAAATATAACTTGACAGTGATTTACATTTAGCTCCTCAAATATTGTCAGGCCAATTCCATTATTTTTTGAACTGTATTAACCTGCATTGTAGAATATTAACACTGCGGTACTGTCAATGATACTATTAAAATGCTATAATTTACAGTAGCTAGAGGCATTTAAATTTACAGTGAATTTTTGGTGTTACCACTGCAACTCACTGTGCACATGTTAGTCCGTAGCTGTACTAAGCGCCAAGTCCTTTCTTAGAAAGAAAAGCTGAGCAGAAATGGCTTTTGTGAATGATAGACTCAGAATTCAAGCATGCTTTTTTTCTCATTTCCACATTTGTCAGGCTATTGTATAAAATATGAAGAGACAAATTTTGCACAACTTACCTTGAGCAGCTATTTGTCCTTGGCATTAAATGTTGACAATCCTACATTAGCAGAGGTGGCATAGGAATTGATTGAAATGTATCAGACCCTGCATGATATTGACAAGGTGAATGTGGAAAGGATATTTCTTCTCGTGGATGAGTCCAGAGCCGGGAACCACTATTGAAAAATCATGGGCTATCTTTTTGCAACAGAGATGAGGAGAATTGTTTTCTCTATGAGAGATGTGCAATGTTAGAATTTTCCGTCTTAGAATTTGGTGAATCCGGAGTCATTGAATACTTTCAGGTGGAGTTAGATAGATACTTGTTAGGCAGGGAAATCTATCCACCTCTATCTACCAAGAATCTGTTATTGATAGGTGGGAATGCATAATTTGAAACAGACGGATCAGCTATGTTTTCATCAAGTGGGGTATGCTCAAGGGGCTGAATGGCCGATTACTGTTCTTATTTCATGTGCTCTTATGAATGCAGGAATGAATCAGAGTTTAATACTACAATGGCAGCTAATCAATGTGCAGCTTTGATGTGTAAAATGAAGAAAAAGTACTTGACTGAAGTTGTGATTGCCTAAATTGTAATGTTTTTGAAATACTAAAGTTTGTAAGGAGGTAAAGAGGTCAATAATTTATATAATAGCCTTGTAAATACGTCCAGTGGTTAACCAAGGAAAGACTAACTGGTTTTGTAAAATATCTGTAGAATTCCACATGGGGGTATTGTATAATCCCAGATGGGGAATACTATATAATTCTAGATGGGAAATATTGTATAATTCTAGATGGGGAATACTGTATAATCCCAGATGGGGACTACTATCTAATTCTAGATGAGGAATACTATATAATTCCAGATGAGGAATACTGTATAATCCCAGATGGGGAATACCATTTGGATCATCTGAGCTCGTCCTTCCAGAATAACTGCTTGGGTTGAATTTTCCCATTTCTTGGCAAAGTATCATTTTCAGGATTTGAGATTTTCGAGTTTCATGCAGGATTTCTGTCTGTGGCCCATGGGCATCTATTTCATATGATCATCTGCTGCTCACCTCGCTAACCATGTGTCTGAGTTTCATGATGTTTTTCTCACTCACTCGTGCAGTAGCAGAGGTAGAAATGCCCTTTGCTGCTAGCACCTTCACTCCACTGGCTTGAGGCTCCCTACATTCCTATTCAATACTTTAATTTGACAATTGAATTCCCCCCTGCCCCCCTTCAGCCCTTGACCTATGACACTGCCATACTCACTATTACGATCAGGAAAACTTGACGTTTCGGGCCTAAACCCTTCTCTTGACCTGCTGTGTTCATCCAGCCCCATGCTTGTTATCTCGGATTCTCCAGCATCTGCAGTACCTTTTATCTCTCACTATTACGATCCACTGTCTCAGCCCATTAAAGCCAGGAAGATGGTCACTTGCACAAATCTCCTCCTTTCTATGTCAAATCCCTCTCATATATGGAGTTACCTCCCCTTCTTAGTCACTGTCCCCTCTGTGTCCCAGTAACGGGCTGTAATTCTACGATTCAGTTTCCAACTTCTCCAAATGCAGCATGTATGGTTCCCCTTTACATTTACTGTCCAAACCTGAGGGGTAAGCTATGACCCAACCCCTAGACTGATTTGTGAGGACAGCCCTGACTGAGAATAGCCTAGCCCCCAGACTGATTTACTGGTAACCATCAGATTAGTTGGCCTTGACCTGCAGGATGGACTGGCCCAGTTCCAGGAGTGGAGACCCAGCATTAGGAAAGAAGGGCTGCTGAAAACAACCCCTCGTCTGACAGCCTCCCCATGACACTCATCCTACCCTCACTCGCTTTCACTCTAGGTCCCATAATGACCGTGGGTGTTTGGCCAGCATAATATCACCAACAGCCAGTACTGACCTGGCGCTGGTGATGACAAGTGGCTCTTGGGTTCTGATTGATTGGGTGCCTGGGCCTGGGAGGGGGAAGTACACTATGTCCCAATAAATGGGTTCAGGGCCCTGGGAGCTGCTGTGCTTAGGTTGAGTGCTGGGGCATGGGCCCAGGAGCTTAATCTAGAACCAGCTCAGGGGCCTCTCATAGTTATTGTGAATTGAATTACTCTGATGCTGGATAAAATACAATTCAAGGTAAAATATTACAAGACACTTTCCATTTTCCTTACAAACTGAACATTCTGCACTCCTCAAACTTAGTTATATATTTATCATTTGGTTTGTGGGCAAACAGCCTGGCTAAAGTAAAGGTCACCCTGTGGTAATCCTCTACTTGCCTTGCTAATTTCTGTACAAATTAGAGCCACAAAAGTATGCCTCGATATTTGGTAAAAGCAATTTGGAGAATGCTTTAACCTACTGTGAATGGTTATGTTCTGGAATGCATTTACAGTCATAGAGTAATACAGCACAGAAACATATCTTTTGGCCCAACTCATCTGTGCTAATCATGTTTCTCAAACTGAACTAGTCCCATTTGTCAGCATTTAGCTCATATCCCTCTAAATTTTTCCTATCCATGCATCTGTCCAAATGTCTTTTAAATGTTGTAATTGTACCCACGTCTATCATTTCCTCTGGCAGCTCATTCTGTACAAGCATCACTTTTTGCGTGAAAAAGTTACCCTTTCCTTTTAAATCTTTCTCCTCTTATCTTAAACCTGTGCCTTCTAGTTTTGGACTTCCCTACCCTGGGGAAAAGACCTTGGCTGTTCATCTTATCTATGCCCCTCATGATTTTATAAATCTTAATAATGTCACCCCACAGCCTTCTACATTCCAGGGGAAAAAGGTCCCAGCCTATTCAGACTATCCATATAACTCAAACATTCGAATCCCGGTAACTTAAATCTTCTTTGTACTCCTTCCAATTCAATAACATCCTTCCTATAGCAGGTCAACCGGATTTGTAAGCAGTATTCCGAATGTGGCCTCGTCAATGTCCTGTACAGCCGCAACATGACCTCCCAACTCCTGTACTCAGTGCTCTCACTAATGACGGCATACATGCCAAATGCCTTTTCCACCACTCTGTCCACCCCTGACACTACTTTCAAGGAACTAGGTCTTTTTGTTCGAAAGCACTCTCCAAGGCCCCACCATAAAAACTGTATAAGTCCTGTCTTGGTTTGTCTTACCAAAATGCAACATCTCACATTTATCTAAATCACTAACTTGATTGAGTTTTTTGAAGATGGGCAGCACGGTGGCTCAGTGGTTAGCACTGCTACCTCACAGCACTAGGGATCCAGGTTTGATTCCACCCTTGGGTGACTGTCTGTGTGGAGTTTGCGCATTCTCCCTCTGCCTGTGTGGGTTTCCTCTGGGTGCTCCAGTTTCCTCCCACAGTCCAAAGATGTGAAGGTTAGGTGGAGTGGCCATGCTAAATTGCCCTTAGTGTTCACGGGTGTGTAGGTTAGGTCCATTAGCCGTGGGAAATGCGGGTTTACAGGGAAAGGGTAGGGGATGGGTCTGAGCGGGATGCTGTTTGGAGGGGTGGTGTGGAGTTGTTGGGCTGAATGGCTTGTTTCTACACTGTGGGGATGCTATGAAGAAGTAACGAAGAGGACTGATGAGGGCAGAGTGGTGGAGGTGATCTATATGGACCTCAGTAAGAAGTTCAACAAGGTTCCTCTTGGTAGACTAGTTAGCAAGGTTAGATCACATGGAATACAGGGAGAACTAGCCATTTGGACACAGAACTGGCTTGACGTAGAAGACAGAGGGTGGTGGTGGAGGGTTGCTTTTCAGACTGGAGGTTTGTGACCAGTGGTATGCAGTAAGGATTGGTGCTGGGTCCACTGCTTTTTGTCAGTTATATAAATGACTTGAATGTGAATATAAGAGGTATGATTAATAAGTTTACAGATAACACCAAAATTGGTGGTGTAGTGGAAAGCGAAGAAGGTTACCTCAGAGTACAATGGAATCTTAATCAGATGGGCCAATAGGCCAAGGAGTGGCTGATGGAATTTAATTTAGATACATGTGAATTGATGCATTTTGGAAAGGCAGTTCAGGGCAGGACTTATACACTTAATGTTAAGGTCCTAGGGAGCACAGCTGCACAAAGAGACCTTGGAGTGCAGGTTCATAGTTCCTTGAAATTGGAGTTGCAATTAGACATGATAGTGAAGAAATTGTTTGGTACGCTTGCCTTTATTTGTCAGTGCATTCAGTTAAGGAATTGGGAGGTCGTGCAGCTGTACAGGACATTGGTTAGAGATAATAGGAACTGCAGATGCTGGAGAATCCGAGATAACATGGTGTGGAGCTGGATGAACACAGCAGGCCAAGCAGCATCATAGGAGCAGGAAAGCTTGACGTTTCGGCCATTTCTGATGAAGGGTCCAGGCCCGAAACGTCAAGCTTTTTTCCTGCTCCTATGATGCTGCTTGACCTGCTGTGTTCATCCAGCTCCACACCTGGACATTGGTTAGGCCATTTTTGGAATACTGCATGCAGTTCTGATCTCCCTGCTATGGGAAGGATTTTGTGAAAGTTGACAGTGTTCAGAAATGATTTACAAGGATGTTGCCAGGTTTGGAGGGTTTGAGCTATAGGGAGAGGCTGAATAGGCTGGGTCATTTTTCCGTGGAGTGTCGGATTTTGAGGGGTGACTTTATAAAGGTTTATAAAATCATGAGCGGCATAGATAGGGTGAATAGAGAAGGTATTTTCCCCAGAATGGGGGAGTCGAAAACTAAAGGGCACAGGTTTAAGGTGAGAGGGGAAAGATTTGAAAAGGACCTAAGGGTTAACTTTGTCACACAGAGGGTGATGTGTATGTCGAATGAATTGCCAGAGGAAGTGGTGGAGGCTGGTACAATTACAACATTTAAAAGATATCTGGATGCACATATGAATAGGAAAGGTTTAGAGGGATATGGGCCAAATGCTGGCAAATAGGACTAGCGTTATTTAGGATATCTTATTGGCATGGACGAGTTGGACCAAAAGGACTGTTTCCATGCTGTGTTGCTCTATGATTCTATGACTCTAAATTAAACTCCATCTGCCATTTCTCAAGCCATTGGACCAGTTGATCAAGATCCTGTTGCACTCTGAGATAACATTCTTCATGTCCACTATACCACCAAATTTGGTGCCATCTGCAAACTTAGTCACCATGCTTCTCATGTTCTCATCCAACTCATCTATATAAATGGCGAACAACATTTCCTGAGAGTGTGATGGGGCAGGTTCAATTGAGGCATTTAAATGGAAGTTAGACAGTTATTTGGATAGAAACAAAGTGTAGGGTCATCGGGGTGGGGGTTGCGAAAGCAAGAGTATTTCACTAGTTCAAATGTTCATTTCGAAAGCAGGGGCAAAATTGATGGACTGAATAACTTCCTTCAGCACTGTAATAATTCTATGGTTGGTGGATGGACAGCGACGAAACCTTACGAATGCAGGCTTGGAGCTATTCACCTCAATACTGTGTGGAGCTGGAGGAGCACAGCAGGCCAGGCAGCATCAGAGGAGAAGGAAAGTTGACATTTCAGGTGAGGAGCCTTCTTTAGAAATGGGGAAGATGAAGGGAGCTGGGAAATAAATAGAGAGAGGAGGGGTGGCTGGGGAAGGTAGGTGGGATGGTGATAGTCGAATGCAGGTAGGGAGTGGTGGGGATTGGTCAGTGGAATGGGAGGGGCGGATAGGTGGAAGAGAAGATGGACAGGTTGTGTCAGGTCAAGGAGGCAGGGATGAGAGGGAAGATTGAACATGGGATGAGGCCGGAGGGTGGGGAGATGTTAAAACTGGTGAATTCTATGTTTAGGCCATTGGGCTGTAGGCTCCTGAGGTGGAATATGAGGCGCTGCTCCTCCAGGTTCTGGGTGGTGTCATTATGGCCCTGGAGGAGACCCAGGATGGATATGTCACCCTGGGAGTCGGAGGGGGAGTTAAAATGGTTGGCAACCGGAAGGTGTTGTCGTTTGTCATGTACAGAGTGCAGTGCTCTACAAAACGGCGTTTGAGTCTCTGCTTGATCTCACCGATGTAGAGGATGCCACATTGGAACCAGCGGATACAGTAGACCAAGTTGATGGATGTGCAGGTGAACCTCTGTCTGATATGAAAGATTTGCTTTGGGCCTTGAATGGAGGTGAGAGGGGAAGGTGTGGGGGGAGGTGTAGGGACAGGTGTAGCACTTCCTGCGGTCACATGGAAAGGTGCCGGGGATGGTGGGGTTAGTGGGGAGTGTGGAGTGGACGAGGGAGTTGTGTAGTAAGGTGTCCTTACAAAAGGCAGATTGGGGTGGGGAGGGAAATATCTCTTTGGTCATGGGGTCGGATTGTAGGTGGTGGAAGTGGCAGAGAATGATACACTGGATGCGTACCAATCTCCACCACCACTCCCTACCTGCACTCACCTATCACCATCCTACCTACCTTCCCCAGCCCCACCCCTCCTCTCTCCATTTATTTCCCAGCTTCCTTCCCCCTCCCCATTTCTAAAGAAGGGTTCCAACCCGAAACGTTAACTTTCTTGCTCCTCTGATGCTGCCTGGCCTGCTGTGTTCCTCCAGCTCCACCCTGTATTGTCTCTGACTCCAGCATCTGCAGTTCTTGCTATCTCTGAGCTATTCACCTCAACTATTTTCTGACGTAATGGGAGATGATTCATTTTAATATTTTAGAATTTACTGACATCGCTCTGGGATATGACCAATCCAGTGATAAAACATGGGCATTAACAAATAAAGTGGCAGGTACCACCTTTCCTTCAGTATACAAGTGTTGCTGCTATAATTTAGGGGACCTGAAATTCTCCGCTATTTTGGCACAGAGGTGATGCTGAATAAGAGATAAAAGGTACTGCAGATGCTGGAGAATCCGAGATAACAAGGTGTGGGGCTGAATGAACACAGCAGGCCAAGCAGCATCATAGGAGCAGGAAAGCTTGACGTTTCGGGCCTAGACCCTTCATCAGAAATGGGGGAGGGGAAGAGGGTTCTGAAATAAATAGGGAGAGAGGGGGAGGCGGATAGAAGATAGAGGAGAGGATAGGTGGAGGCGGCGGAAAAACTGCTCAATATGAATAAGGGTCACTTGACCCGAAACATTAACTCTGATTTCTCTCCACAGATGCTGCCAGACCTGCTGAGCTTCCCCAGCAATTTCTGTTTTTGTTTTTAGTATAATGGTGGTGCTGTTCTGGAATCAAAGATATATATCTGATGAAGGGCGTCCCGATGAAGGGTGTAAACCCGAAAAGTCTACTTTCCTGCTCCTCTGATTCTGCCTGACTTGCTGTGTTCCTGCATTTCCACACTGGGTTGACCCTGACTCCAGCATCTGCAGTTCTTGCTATCTCTTTATAAATCTGATGTGTGAGAGCCACACCCAGTCCAAAAGACTGTGCTAAATTCCAGGAGAATTAGCTCTGGTGAAAGATGTGTGCATCTCTATATTAATACAAGTCTGCAATGTGAGGATAATGTGGTACGCCAGAATTGTAGCTGACGTAAGATTGGGGTGAGTTATCTGTATGATTTGTCAAACCCGGAAGTGGATGATTTCACAGGCTCCCACTGTTGACAAGAGTTTGAAACACCTGCTTTTGCAGAAGCAGTTTGGAAAAATTGTTACTCAGCTTTGCAACTCAGAAGGGATTCTGCAAGTTGCTTTACAGCAGGATCAGACAAGACAAGGTAATCTTTTTCTTCCCATTCTGTTGTCCATGAATGTCTTCCTATGAGTTTAACAGTGGCCATTCTCATATATCTCTTTATAATGAAGGTGGACAGGAGCAGGAGAAAGGGAAACTGATGACCAGGATAATCCTACACTAAAGGAGAAGAGGAGTCCTTACAATTCCATCCAACGGCACCTTTCTCAGAGGGCAGTTCACTGCCGATGGAATGTCACTGATCAAATTTAGGGAGTCAGATGTCTGAGTAATTTTCTAGAAGAGTAAAGGTTGAGTTCTATTGTTTATAGGTTGAAAGTACTATTAGGTCGCCTGGACTACCATACACAAGACTCCTCAATTCCTCTGTCAGTTGCAGTGACCTTATTGGTGAATTTTCTATTTTCTCTCTTAATTGACGCAGAAGTTCAGTTCTATACTTTTTTCAGAGTCTGTTCTAGTTGCTCAGTCAACTTGCCACCTCACATAGTTTATAATAATTGGGCATCTTTATTTATTTACTTACTTTAATTTCTATAGTTTCTTATCATATTTCTTTAGAAAATATTTCAAAAAACTTTACATGCTGGCTGCACGGTAGCTCAGTGTTTAGCACTGCTGCCTCACAGATCCAGGGTCCATCGCTTGGTTCCACCATTGGGCAACTGTCTGTGTGGAGTTTGCAAATTCTCCTCATGTCTGCATGGGTTTCCTCCAGGTGCTCTGGTTTCCTCCCACAGTCCAAAGATGTGCAGGCTAGGTGAATTGGCCATGCTAAATTGCCTGTAGTGTTCAGGGATGTGGAGATTAGGTGGGTTTATAGGACAATGCGTCTGGGTGGGATACTCTGTGGGTAGGTGTGGACTTGTTGGGCCAAAGGGCTTGTTTCCACACTGTACGGATTCTATAATGCTAGATGTTCAATGTGTTGAAACTCATCGGATGCGGGGGCCCATGGGTAATGCTATTCCTGAGGCACTCAGTACACTCCAGTGGAGGCAGACAGGGGTGGAAGCCTGGATACTGGATCTCTGGCACCCAGGCACAGCGTTAGATCTGAATTTGGACAACCAAGCGCTCTTTGAGGAAGTTAAATCAAGAAGGTATGGATTTTTGCTGTGTTGTTCCAGCGACCGTGCAAGCACTAACCCTTGTACCACCCTAAGGGAAGTGCCACTGACACATACTGCCAAAGCTGGGCACCGTATGCTGGTATAACAGGTGGTATAATTAGCCACAAAGCCCCAGTTTCAGGCAGAATACATTGAAGCAGGCTCAATTACCGAAATGTATGAGTCTCAGGCAACCACTGCTACAATCTTTAACCTAGTCGCATCAAGCATCTTGCATCTTTTTGAGGGAAAACTTGACACTGACAGAAGCTATTTATTTATGTAGAAATCTGGGAGATAAGTTGCAAAGATTAGAATACAATGCCGATGATTTTCTGATTGGCTCTGCTTTAAAGTTACTGTTTATTTTGTTAGCACTGAGCTGAAAAAAATATAGTTCATAAAATCTGGGATCTGGATTCAATGTTGAGGACTCTAAGGGCAAACCCATCTGCCCCCACCCTCCAAACTGTGTACCACTGTGCCATCAGTCTTGGTGGGCCTGTCCTATAAATGATGACCATGTCAGTCTGTTGTTTGGTTAGACTGTGAGACAGCTCTCTCAATTTTGGCACAAGCCTTTACAGGGCAATTGTATTTGGCATTGCCATTTAAGCTGATGCTGTATAGATTTGTCCAGTTTAATTCCTTTGTTTAGCCTTTGTAGCAGTTTGGTACAACTGTGTGGCTTGCTAGGTCATTTCAGAGGGCAGGTAAGAGTTAACCACATTGTTGAGGATCTGAAGTTGGCTAGACCAGATAAGGAGGGAAGATCAGTGAACCGAATTGATTTTTTATGACAATTGATAATCGTTCCATGGTTTCCCCTAGACTAACCTTTTAGTTCCAGATTTTTCACTGAATTTCCTGACACAGTGAGATCCAACCTCATGTCCCTAGATAATCAGCTTGTGGTTCTGGATTACCAGGCCACGATAATACGACAATGCTACGCCTGAGTCATCAGCATTACCTCATCAGTCTGGAAGGTAATATACACTTTAAATTCAAAGATCATGGCAACAGTCCAGCCTCAGTGAAACCAGGCCAAGAGACATAATGCACCATTAAATCCACATCTGGCTTAATTACTTCTTAATTCCCGATTAATTTTAAATATACAGTATAAACAGGTCATATTTTAGTCATAAGATATTTATGCTCCATTTGTAGAATTCATTCCATACTTACTAACAGTCTTATCAATCCAGCCTATTCAATGGATATAGATGGTATCTCATCAGTTTTGCAGAATGTATCTACTGCGGAACTTAATAAGAAAGAATAAATCGCTGAGTCACATTTGGCATGGTGCTTTTATTTTGCCCACACACAATTCCTTTGTTCTGGGCTGTTAACCCTTTTCATGTTCCTGTGCTTTCAGTTCAGAAGATGGCATAATCAAGAGTATGATAAGGATTTTTAATAGATTATGGGCGTGACCAGATGGTGGGGGCAGAGAATATAGTGGGCATAGAGTAAAACACTTTTGTATGACAGTAAGGAGCAACTATCAGTGGTGGAAGGCAAGGGAAGCAGCATTGAATTATTAAGTGAAATTTAACCGGAGTATATCATTAGGCCATTTTGTATTTATATGGATTAATGAGGTGGCAATACAAGTAAATGTATTCAGCTTTGTATGAACTTATTGGTAATTAGGGGCATCTCACCTTTGAATCTCAGAACATTGCACAGCGAGGTGTTTTGTTAACATTAGTGGCTGCTTCAGTTTTGTCATGAATGATTTATACATTTTATAACCTTGATTTTCCCCTCTCTGGTTACATTCAGTTTCTTATGTATTTACGAGTTATAAATAAGGCCTTTTGCTCTTTCTGAAATCAAAATGACCGTTCAGAACTATAAATATATTTCTCAGACGAAGCTATGCAAAGCATTACTGTCTAGTCTTTAAACCAAACGGCCAAAAAGGAGGAAATATTGTCCATGGCTAAGCAGCGAAGTTAAAGATAACATAAAGACAAAAACTAAGACATACCATATTGCAAAGACAAATGGCAGGTGAAATAACTCCACCGAGGCTGGTATCTGTCACCAAGTCACCCTTTATTTACACGTGGAGACACTGATCCCTCAGAGTGAGCAGAACATTCTAACACTCCTATTTATGTCTGTCAGCCAGGACTCGCAGTTTGGACCAGTTTAACAGCCCCAATCAGGGAACTCATATTTTATGAGTTTCAGTTAGCTGACCTCCTTACAATCGCTACATCCCTCCCCCTCTGAGTCTGAGGATATAGGACTGTTCTTTTTCTTGTACCTCCTCCTTGGGCGTTTTAGCACCAGATCTGGTTCCTCCAACTCCAGCTCTCATATGGACGGTATGTAATGCACAGTGGCTCACCTCTTGTATCCGGAACATCTCGGAAACAATTCGTCTTCTTCTTCAGGCAGTAAAGGCATCCAGGCAATGACATTAGCTGTGTCCATCTCAGGGTATCTCCAACACTTGACAAAGAGGGAAGACGTACAGGTTCCAAAACAGTCAAAAAGGCAGTCAAGGAGCCGGGCACGTTCTGTTCCTGCACTGTTTGTGGGTTTACAGCTTTCATATGGTCCGTGAGCTTGTTCAGGACCGTTGCACCAACCCAAACTTTATGTATCACTGGACCAGACCTTGCAATGACCATGCCTCTTACCCATGCAATGACATTCCTGTGGTACCGACGCCAAACTTCATCCCTTGAAGTGAACTGTTTCTCTCGCTTAGTGGAGTCTTGTGCCTTATATTGGCATTCCTGTTGCTGTTTCACCTGCCCAGGTCCGGGAAGATCAGATTTAACCTGGTGTAAAGTCTTCTCCCCATTAGCAACTCTGCTGGAGCTATCCCTGTAGTTGCATGAAGGGTGGTCTTATAATCAAATAGGAACCAGGACAATTTGGTATCCAGTGAAGCTATAGGTTATTTCTTTAAGCCTGTCTTCAAAGTTTGGAATGCTCTTTTTGCCAGACCATTGGATGATGGACGGTATGGAGCTGTCCTGATATGTTGAATACCACTCAACTTTAGGAAATATTCAAATTTTCCGCCAGTAAACAATGGCCCATTAATAGTGACCGAGACTTCCGGGGGTCCATGTATTACAAAAGATGCTAGCAACTTTTCAGTTGCCGTCCCCGTGTTTGACGAAAGAACTCCACACATGTCCAGCCACTTTGAGTAGGTGTCCACAATGACAAAGAACATTGAGCCCATGAAAGGACCCACATAGTCAACATGTAACTGAGTCCAACGTTTACCCAGCCATTCCCATGAGTGTGGGGGAGCAGCTAGCAGTAATTTTTGTCCTTGTTGGCACTCTGGGCACTGCCCCACCAATGTGGCTATGTCTGCATCCAATCCTGGCCACCAGACATAACTTCTCACCAATATCTTCATTTTAGAGACCCCTGGGATGATCCTGGTAGAGTTCAGCCAGTATCTGGCAATCACCTTTGCTCAGGACAAACACTGTTTCTCCCCATAATATTATGCCATCCTCTACTGTGATCTGGTCCCTCCGTGACCAAAAAGGTTTCATTTCTGGTTGTGACGACCCTTTGCTTTCCAATATCACCACCAGTTGTTTCAATTTTACAAGGACCGGATCTTCCTGCATCCAAAGTCTGATATTGTCAGCTGTGACTGGAAGGATGTTCAGATAATTTAAAACCATTACAGACTTTTCCAGATGCAGTACCACTGGTGGTGTATCTGCCAATGGGAGGCAGCTCAATACATCCACGTTTGCTACTTGGCCTCCTGGATGGTGTTGGAATTTGTAGTTATATGCACGTGGTATTATAGCCCACTGCTGAAATCAGCCTGAAGGAATGGGTGACATTGCCTAGTCCTTGTTAAGTACACCTAACAGGGATTTGTAGTCTGTTATTTTTACAAACTCATGTCCGTAAAGGTGTTGGTAGAACTTCCTAACTTCAAATATGACCGCCAAACCTCCCTTCTCTATTTGGACGTATTTACGCTCTGCATTAGCCAAAGTCCCAGATGCGTATGCTATTGGGTGTTCCTCTCCATTGGGCCACCTATGGGCTAATACAGCCCTGATGCTGTATGGGGAGGCATTGCATCTCAATATGAGATCTCGCTTGGGATTATTGTGTCCAATACCTTGGAAGATGATAGCTGTTTCATCAGCTGAAAGCTATGGTTGTGTACATGACCATTTCCAAGGCTGACCCTTTTAAAGAGATCACCCTTTTTAAGATCTCGTTACAGTCACTACAGCAGGCTGGAAGATTAACTTTTAAAAATCAACAAAGGGTTGCTAAAAAAGTCATAAAAGGAGATAAGATAAATTATGCAAGAAAACTGGAGCAAAATATAAAAACAGGTAGAAAAATTTTCCAGAAGAATATAGAAGAGAAGAGAGTAACTAAAGTGAATATTGGCCCCCTGAAGATGAGACTGGGCAGTTAATTGTGGGGTACACAGATAATGCAGTGATTATAGAAAGGGAAGAACTTAGACCAATTCTTGTCACTGTGGAAAACGTACTATTGAAATTGAGGCAGACAAATGCCAGAGCCTGATGGCCTAGATGGTTAGGGTCTTGCTAATCAAGATGATGGCAGTGTGGGGCTGCTGAACCTGGGGCTTGTCCCCTCCTGTCAGCTTTCTTTCTCTTTTCCTTCTTTTTAATTTGCTCTTTCTCTTTTTTTTCTTTTTTATTCATTTTCTTTTAAGCCCAGAGAGTGGTGGCTGAAGGACGAGCCCTCCACTGGCAGTGGCAGCAATGCCAGGATGAGCCAAACACGGCTGTACCCCAGCCCGGGGTCTCCCGTTAAGTGAGAAGTGTGTTCTGGGGTGACCCATCCATTCCCCCCAGCCTGGATTCACAGGCTAGCCCGATGTTTCCAGGTCCACAGCTAGGCCTGGGCAACTGAAGGAGGAGAAGTGGTGCTTTCAGCTTGGCATGGTGGTCTCTTGTCTCTGTGCGGAGGTGTTCTTCATCTTTGCTTTCCAGGTATTCCAGCAGCCCAGTAAGTGGTTTAGTCCAGGAATGCTGGTCTCGGCCCAGCATGGCGGTCGTATTCCAGTGGCCAGGCGTGGTAGCCTTGTCACGGCTGTGTCTTCAGAGTGTTCCATCCTTCCTCAATCGGCTTTTCCCAAGCCCAGAGGCCATTAACTGAACTGTGATGAATTTTGTCTTAATTTTATTATGTTATGACTTCTGTCACTGATGTAGGCACTGTGATAAGGCGACTTATAAAACATTTCACTGTATTTTTCATGTAAGAATACATATGACAACAAATTTCTATTCCATTGAAGGAACTGACAGCCATGATGTTGGACCTATTGGTTATAAAAGTCCAAAATTCCCTGAACAAAATGAAAGAAAGAACTGTGGATGCTGGAAATCAGAAGCAAAACAGAAATTGCTGGAAAATCTCATATGGTTAGGCAGCATCTGTTAAGGGAAAGCAGAGTAAACTGGACCCAAAGCATTTAACTCTGCTTTCTCTCCACAGATGCTGCCAGACCTTCTGAGACTTTCTAACAATATCTGGTTTTGTTTCTGAATTTCCCTGGATGCACAAAAAGGTTTCAGTGGATAGGAAAAATGTTAATTTAACACCCTTATTCACCAAAGGAAGAAGGGAGAAAGTGGGAAACTACAGACCAGTTAATTTGACATGTGTCATTGGGAAATTGTTAATTACCATTATTGAAGAAGTAATAATGGGTCATTTGGAAAGTCAAAATACAATCCATCAGTGTCAGCATGGTTACATGAAGGGTAAATCAGGTCTGACTAATTTATCAGAGTTCGTTGAAGATGTACCAAATAATATGTATATTGGGGAGACGTGTGTATCTGGACTTACAGAAGGCATTTGATAAGGTGCCACGCTAAATGTTAATACTCAGGATAGATTACATAAGGTTATGAGTAATTTATTAGCTTAGAAAGAGGATTGGCTAACCAACAGAAAACAGCGGTCAGGATAAATGGGTCTTTTTCTGGTTGGCAAGATGTTACTGATTGGCTGCCACAGGCTTCGGTCCTTGAGCCCCAATTATTTACAACCTATGTTTATATATATACTTACACTCAGATGCAGGGATAGAAAGTACTACGGCCACATTTGCAGTTGAGATTACAATCGGGGGTGGGGAGGGAGAAAGTAAGTTACAATGAAGAAATAAGAAATTTCCTGATATGGATATGTTAGGTGAATGGACCAAAATTTGGAAGATGATGTTTAACGTGGATAAGTGTGAGATTATTTATTTTGTTTGAAAGAAGAGAGAGGTAACTTGTTATCAAAATGGAGAGAAATTTCTGAGTGGTTTGGTGCAGAGGGAACTGGGTGTTCAGATTCTTGCGCATGAATTGCAGAAAACTAATCTGCAAGTGCAGCAAGTAATACGGAAGGCAAAGGGAATGTTGCCATTTATTTCTAAAGGAATGGAGTATCACAGTAGGGAAGTGTCACGGCATCTGTACAAGGCATTGGTGAGACCACACCTGGAGCATTGCAAACAGTTCTGCTCCCCTTATTTGAAGAGGCATTAGAGGCAGTTCAAAGGAGGTTTGCCAGATTGATTCCATAGATGAGAGATGTGTCTTATAAAGAGAGAGTGAGCAGTTAAGACCTGTACTGCGTGGAGTTTAGAAGAATGAGGGAAGATCTAATTGAGGTATATAAGATGCTAAAGGGGATGAACGAACTAGACATAGAGAATTCCTCTTGTGGGTAAACTTAGAACGAGAAGTCATATTTTTAGGAAAAGGGGTGGTAGGTTTGATGTAGAGTTAAGAAGAAATTATTTTTCTCAAAGGGCTGTGAATCTGTGGAATTCAGTACCACAGTGTGTGGTGGATGCTGGGACACAGAGTAAATTTAAAGAGGAGCTAGACAGATTTTTAATTTGCAATGGGTTGAATGGTTGTGGGCAGCAAGTAGGAAAACGGAACTGAGGCTGAGATAAGAACAGTCACGATCATATAAATGATGGGGCAGGCGAGAGGTGCCGAATTATCGACTCCTGCTCCTAGTTCTGATGATCTTAAGAGATGATCTCACATTGCAAAACTGCAGAAAGTGTTCTATTTTGCCACAGTGAAGGCATAGAACACTCTCTGCTGGATAATTGAATTGCTTGCCATGTTTCCTTGCACCTCAGTACCAGCATTTCCAAGTTGTGTTTTCATTTCTCACAATTTTGTTGCTGTGCAAAGAAGCCATCTTTGGGCCTAGTTTGCTCACAAACTCGAAACAAATCTTAGGCTAGTATAGAATCACCCGTCAGTGTTACGCTTGGCATCTGGCCTGCCTGATACGTCTGCTTGCCTACACAAAGGGCAACCCTTGTTCTGCCTGCAATAAATCAGGGAGTAAAGCATTGAGTTTTCAACTGAGTGCACCTCTCAAAGCTACATCTTCATGTAAATTAGTGACGCTGTATAAATCTCTGATGGAATGTACCAAGACAAATGGCTTCCAGGACCATTGACCAGGCTGAAAGCAGTCAAGAACAAGATTGTCAGGACTGAAATAAGCATCCAAGGGTTACTGCTGGGATTAACTGAAAATCTGCTTAAATTTCATCAACACTTTGTGTGAAAAAGTCTCTTTGGCAATGGAGGAAACTGCAAATAGAAAAGTACGGATCAGGAGCTGGTGCTACTTCACATGGAGACCTCAGGCAATTCTGTGCCTGTAGGACTGTGTGTTCTACTCCTACCATCTAAGTGTTTGTATCAGACATTCAACAGCATCAATGGGACTCAGACGGGGCATAGGCTGCTGAGCTGGCGCAGACTTACTGCCAGTTGAGAGAACACTTCAGGTAAGTGACAAAGCACATCGATGAAGGTTCAGCAGTGGATGTGGTGTATATGGATTTTAGCAAGGCATTTGATAAGGTTCCCCATGGTAGGCTCAGTAAGAAAGTAAGGAGGCATGGGATTCAGGGAAATTTGGCTGTCTGTATACAAACCTCGCTGTCCAATAGAAGACAGAGGGTGATAGTAGATGGAAAGTATTCAGCCCGGAGCTCGGTGACCAGTTGTGTTCCGCAGGGATCTTTTCTGGGGCCTCTGCTCTTTGTGATCTTTATAAATGACTTGAATGAGAAGTGGAAGGGTGGGTTAGTAGGTTTGCCGATGACATGAAGGTTGGTGGAGTTGTGGACAGAGTGGAGGGCTGTTGTAGGTTGCAATGGGACATTTACAGGATGCACAGCTGGGCAAAGAAGATGGCAGAGGAAAGTGTGAAGTGATTCATTTCAGACAGTCGAATTTGAATGCAGAATACAGGGTTAACGGCAGGATTCTCAGCAGTGTGGAGGAACAGAGGGATCTTGGGGTCCACATCCATAGATCCCTCAAAGTTGCACCTAAGTTAATAGGGTTGTAAAGAAGGTGTATGGTGTGTTGGCTTTCATTGGCAGGGGAATTGAGTTTGAGAACCATGAGGGTATGGTGCAGCTCTATAAAACTCTCATTAGACCACACTTGGAATATTGTGTTCAGTTCTGGTCACCTCATTATCGGAAAGATGTGGAAACTTTAGAGAGGGTGCAGAGGAGATTCACCAGGATGCTGCCTGGACTGGAGGGCAGGTCTTATGAGGAAACGTTGAGGGAGCTAGGGCTTTTATCACTGGAGCGAAGAAGAATGAGAGGTGACTTGATAAAGGTGTACAAGATGATGAGAGGCATAGATAGAGTGGATCGTCAGAGACTTTTTCCCAGGGCGGAAATGACTATTACAAGGGGGCATAATTTTAAGGTGATTGAAGGAAGGTATAGGGGCGATGTCAGAGCTAGTTTCTTTACACAGAGAGTGGTGAGTGTGTGGAATGCACTGCCGGCAGTGGTAGTGGAGTCTGATACTTTAGAGACTTTTAAGCGGCTCTTGGATAGGCACATGGAGGATAGTAAAATGTAGGGTATGCAGGGTAGATTGATCTTAGTAGGATAATAGATCGGGACAAGATTGTGGGCCAAAGGGCCGGTACTGTGCTGTACTGTTCTATGTTCTAAGTCCTCAACTACTTCACTTCACTATAGGTAAGCCATCAAGAGACTATTTTAAGGAAATCTCTTGAGGCTCCTCTTGCTTAGCAGTTTCTACCTCATAGTTGCTCAATCTTGTTCCATTTCCTTTCAGGTTCCTCTGAGAGCAAACACTTAAAGTGATGTCTCCATCATTGCTACCTTGTTTATTCTGGTTCTAATGTGGGTTCTTATTGAAATAAGCTTGGGCCTAGCTTCTAAGTAACTGTTAAACTACATTCGTTGTTGCACTGTACACAACGGGAAGGCTATAGAGCAGCACACTCCAAGGTGTACAGGCCCCAACTTCTTAGCAGAACACTAGCAGATGAGCACTGAGATCACAGTGAAATTACAGCCACCGCAAAAGTTTACTTACATATTCATTAAACGCTATCTCCACACTGACCTCCATTAAAAGTCCTGCCCAAGTACTTGATGCATTTCTGAGCCATTGCTAATTGTGTGTCAGTATGTTTTGTTTGTTTGTTGACGAATGTACAAAGCATAGATTGCTGAGTTTTTTGCTTCTGGTTTGGGAGAGATTATTGTCCAGGCACATGAGCATTACACCAAGAGAAGCATCCCTCAGGATTTGCAGACATTACATTAACTTATTGATCTAACAATCTACCCAGTGATTTTAGACACTAAGATTTAATAAATAAGCACTGTACAAAGTGTTTGACAACTTAAAGAGCCTCTAAAAGAACCAACTTTTCACAGAATTCATCAAGCAGGTGCCATGGAAGGTATCACTGTTTTACCTCTGTACCTCTGGTTCTTTCCAGACAATTAGCCAGGGCAAGCATGGGTATCAGTCAGCAAGCAATGCAAAAAATTCCCAAATATTGTTGCTTTGCTCAAGGGATCACTATAACACACCTATTTCTTGAAGTTTCAACAGCAGCAACTTTCTTTCCCATAACTACAAATTTCTGTTTTTATTCTCCTCATCTCACCCCCACCACATGAAAGCTACATTCATTGTCTGTGATTTAGTACTGTGACCAACATTATTCTATAAATGAGAGTCTGGACATGGGGCTAAATAATGTTTTTTCTTACTTGGAACTGGGCTCTGAGATAGATAACGAAGATCTGTACCATCAAATTGTACCAAATCTCTCTGCACTGAATCATCCAGCTGGCCTTCTGTTTGCTAGCTTCATTTTCATATTATAATGCATGTTACTAAGGGAATAAATAAGGCACGTAGCTAGCATAATTAAGTATAACACTAGACACATGATTCCTACCCAGTTACAAAGCCTTGCTCCTGTACTCATGATACTAATTTGGTGCCTTTACTTGATGGTGTATAGTGCGCTGATAGAGTTAGATAACCTGAATCTAATGATACCCATCATTACAGTATCCTTGACTGAGTTTGACTACCAAGTGCGGGGGTGGAAAAGAATATTCCACATTATTATTTTCTAAATGGGCCTAAGCTTTTTCTCCATTTGTTTTGTCTTTCTCAGACAGCTGAGATAGTGGGACATTAAACTTGCACCATGTAAGGTTGGCCCAGGAACAGGATGTGTCTTTCAGTTCCTTGTGGAGAATGCTGGTGAATGGATTGATCGTGACAACTCCCTTTTTAGTGCTTCATTTTAGGGATGGGAACATAGGCTGCATGTGGCCTTTAGGATGAATGAAACCATTCCTTTGGAATTAATTGAAGTTGAGCTCGTGCTTTGACTGATATGCTGGATAACATTTTCTCCTCCACCAAAACCGCATCGTCCATCTGTCCATCCATCTATAATGGGGACACATTGGCTTCCCTTTCCTCCCCTAGAAAATCAAAACATTCTACACCCTTCATAACCCCTCCCTCTCACATACACTACCCTTGCCCCATCTGTTATAACCTATGCCAACTCATAGGACCAATGGCCTCCATGGGCCTCCACCAGCCCCATGACATGTTTGTGCTCCAAATGCCACCCTCTTCCTCTCTACCCTCAGAGACCCCTCACATCCTCCATGTCAGCTAATACTTCTGTACCCAACCCTTATAACCTCCCACACCCCATACCAACCAATGCCCCAGAACTCATACTTGGTCCTTTCTACTTGCATGCCAACTTAATGCCAATTTATATCAATCTATGCCACCTGATGTCCTGTACCCATCACATATACATCACACACTCTCTGCCAACCTCGTCACTCCACCAGCCCCACATGTCCCTCATATGTTCATGCCAACTTACATCCCTCTATTCAATCCCATCATGCCTCATACCTCTATGCTAACAGATGCTGCCACATCCACTCAGCTTCATGACCAGTTCTAGCCTTTATGCAATAGTGCCAACAGGCCACCTCCTTTCCTGTACCCAACTCAATGTTTCTCTCTATCCCTTTGCCAGCCTCTACTCCTATTCATCCCATGCCCTGTAATAGAACCAATGCCAAACCCTTTCCCCATTCATCCTCATGGCCCTTTACCATCCGTATACTAACTTAGTACCAACATAGGAACCCCTGCTCTGCCAACCACCATCCTTTTGCCTTCCCCTTCATGCCAACTCACTGACTGTCTAGCATGGTCAAAACTCAGGAGCAATATTGATGTGAAATTAAATGGTGTGCAGAGTTTTATTGTGGTTTCAGCGATGATGGCTATGGGACAATATGTGGCAGATTTGGGTGAGAAGTGCAGTGAGCCCCATCTCAGCATCAGGAACAATTTGTGCCATCTTTTATGCTTTTGATAAGTAGACTGGCAAGATTCCTGTGAGGCAGCATGAGATGCCAATTGATGGCGATTAATGTTTGTTAAACACCTTGGTAACAGCACAATTTGCCTCATTAATATTCAGCATCTCACCTTACCAATCGCTCTAAATGAGCTCGACACCAGGAAAAGTTGACAAGGAAATGAAAGTGAGCACCTGGTGGATTCAACTCACCTCCTGGTCCACTCAACCTCCATGTTGGAGCATCTATGAACTTCATGGTACATCTCTGATCCACTTACAGGGCACTTCTGCACTTCAGTGCTGCACCTCAGATTGTGCCAGCATGCTTCATTGTAAGGACATGGTGCACTCAACAACACATACCCAAGCCATGGACTGGACCAGGCTGCATCTTCTGCATGTTCATTTGCCATCGTAGCACTCACTTACTCCGAGCCTACTACGATGTTGACAGTATCCCTGTATTGCTTTGCCCCCTGAGCCAGAAATACCAGGCTCATGCTACTGCTGTATAGCAGTTTAGCAGAGACTCAAAACCAGGGAGATAGCCTTTGCTTAGAGGGTGCCAGCTCAGTAAGTCAAGGGCAGCTCCGGGAGCTTGGAAATGGTTAGCCAACAGCTTGGGGTAGTCAGAGTCAGGATTCTCTTTACATAACGAGTGACGAGCCAGATATTGGTCAGGCCACCACCTGTCTTGACTCCTTCTGCCACATTGTGGACTGTTTTCCTCCTGGAATGCGGAGCAGTCAGGTCTTATGGGAATCGAAAGTGGGTGGCACTGCTGTTCCTTTTGGTGCAGGGATGGAAGTGAGTGAATAAGCAGACAGCACTGAGGGCACGGAGGTTAAGTGGTGTTGTGGGGGGCTACGGGTGTGTGACAGTGAGAGGGAAGATGTTACAGGCAATAGCGAGAGTGGTAGAGCATGAGCCTTGGTGGGAGGTGGCTACACTAGCAGAGATACAGTAAGCATGTGATGGCAGAGAGAAGATGGTGGCCCTTATGTTGGCAGAGTGGAGAAGGTCAATGTCCTTATTCGTACAGCACTGGACATTCTTCCAGATAGCTAAGATTGCACTGGCCTTGGGCTCAGCTGGCATGGTCTGGTATCATGGCCTTCTATGCTGGTCTGAGGGAAGGGGACATCCTAACTGTGCACCACCCCATCCAGCAGGATCTCCAAGTCCTTGGTCACAAAACAGGGGTATCAAAATTCCCTTGGCTGCCAAGTCTTGGCTAAACGTCAAGAATTGTGTAGCATGGCTCCAGACTGACAGTGCATGTCCAGGTGCACAATGAGTTTTTAAAGGTGGCTCTGCTCCCAGGGATAACAGTCAATTTCAGGATATCAGCTGAGTGATAAGTTGTTCTGGGAGCGTCGCATGGTAAAATGGGATAGAATCAGACGAGAGGGTCTGGGAAGGTAGTTAAGCAGGTGAGTTTGGTAAGGCACATTGAGAAAACGCACTAAGCCTCAAGGTGAAAGTCCTCCAAAAAGCCAGCACAACTAGTACTTCGCCAAAAAAAAGTAAGATTTAGCCCATAGACTGTTTACTGCACTGAAGGAGGCCATTCAGTCCATCATGTTTATATGAGCCACAAAGAATTATGCAATCTAATCCAATTTTCCAGCTCTTGGTTTGTGGTTTTGTATGTTACTGCACCTCAAGCGCATTTTTTAAAAGTAGAATTAGGATTTGTGCTTCCGTCTGGGTAAAACATTACTCCTCAACTCCCCTCTAATCCTTCTTCCAATTACATTAATTCTATACACTGGTTATTGGTCGCTTTGATGATGGATCCTTCCTATTTACTTTTTCTATGCCCCTTACGATTTTATCTATATAATCAATTAAATTCCCCGTCAGTCTTCTCCGCTCCAAAGTAAGTGAGCCAGAACTATCTCAGCATGACCACCTTACTCTCATAATCTGGGCATTTAAAATAACCTGCATTCCTTCTACCTAATCAACCCGTCCTGCTGGCTTCTGACATCTATAAATGTGCATGCCATGGTCCCTCAGTTTCCCCACATTTCTCAGAATCCTACCATTTATTGTATATTTATTAATTCTGATTGTCCTCCTTATGTCATAGAGTCATACAGCACAGAAACAGACCCCTTGGTCCAACTGATCCATGCTGACCAGACGTCTCAATCTAACCCAGTCTCATTTCCCTGCACTTGGACCATATCCCTTTAAACCCTTCCTATGCATGTACCTGTTCAAGTATCTTTTAAATGTTGTACAGATAGCTCTGCTGTAACACATGTTTCGTTAACACAAATTGGCCGTAAAGCGATCGATGAATAGCGGGCGATGTACAGGTATAGCAATTTCCCTATAATATGATTTTCATACGGTGATTTTGTTTAGCACAGGGTCACACAAGAATGCAACTATTGCGTTATAGGAGAAATACCTATAATTATACCCGCCTCCACCACTTCCTCTGGCAGCTCATTTCATATATACACCACCCTCTGTGTGAAGAAGTTACTACTCAGGTCCCTTTTAAATCTTTCTTTTCTCACCTTAAACCTATGCCCTCCAGTTTTGGGCTCCCCCCACCCTGGCACCTTGGCTATTCACCCTACCAATGTCCCTCATGACTTTATAAACCTCTTTAAGGTCACCGTCCAGGAGCCAATGCTCTGGAGAAAAAAAGCCCGAGCCTATTCAGCCTGTCCCTATAATTCAAACCCTCCAGTCCCAGCCACATCCTTGTAAATTTTGTCTGCACCACCCTCTCAAGTTCAACAACATTCTTCCTACAGAAGGGTGACCACAATTGTACACAACACTCTAAAAGTGGCCTAACAAATGTCCTGTATGGCTGCAAAATGATGTCCCAACTCCTATACTCAATGTTCTGACCAATGAAGGCAAGTGTGCCAAATGCCTTTGTAGTGATTGGAACCAGGCGGACCTCATTAACTACGAAGTTCTTGATTGGGCTTGTTAACCTGGGCCAATCAGGAAGGCCCTGGCTGACCGGTATAACTAGGAGATTAGAATCTCCTCAGTTGAGGACTGACTCTGAGCTGTGTACTGTGCACATGTAAATAAAGGGTGATGGGACACCGGCCTCTGTGCAGTTATTTCCGCTTTCTTCACCCCCCTGTCTGCCTGTGACTCCACTGTCAAGGAACTATGTTCCAGGTCTCTTTGTTCAGTAACACTCTTCAGGGCCCGATCTCCAGGTTGATTCCTAATTGTTACATTTCTACCCATCTGACCAGTCCATTGATAGCATCCAGCAGTCTACAGCCTCTGTCCTCATCATCAACTGTGTGGCTAGTCTCTGTATCACCAGCCAATTTCTTAATCATTTATCTCACTGGAAGTGGAAATCATTGATCCATACCACAAAAAACAAGGCACCCAGTACTGAACCCAGCAAAACTCCAGCGGCAAGTACTTTCCTGTCACAAAACACTGTTGATCATAACTGTTTAGTTCCTGTCACTGTGCCAAATCTGGATACAACTTGTCACTCTCCCTTGGATTCAAGGTGCCTTTACTTTTGTGATCGGGCTGCTAAAGGCAACCTTATAAAAACCTTGTTAAAATGCATGTAGATGACATCGCACATACAATTCTTGAGTAATTTCTTACTTCACTGACTCTTGGCTGTATTGATGGCCTAGGGACTTCTTTTCAACTCTGATCACTTCAACCTCATTTCGGTTTCCAACGAGTGAAAACTTTTACTTAAATTCACACAATTTGGAGGCTTCACAAGACTCTCGTGCCCTTCTGTGAGGGTGATATTATTCTCCTGAACTTACATACCTGTTTCTTACCAACTGAAAGCTGATTTGGAACTGAAATTAAACTATTAGAGGTACCTTGTCCGTTTTCTCTGTATGTTGTAGAAGTTTAACTTTGTAAACATTTTATCAATTAACAGCACAGGCATTCTGCGAGGCACTTAATCATATTTTTAAAAATTCATTCATGGGCATCAGGCTCTGATGCCAGGCCAGCATTTATTACCATCCCTAGTTGCCCAGAGGGCAATTAAGAGTCAACCACATTGCTGTGGGTCTAGAGTTACATATAGGCCAGACCAGCTAAGGATGGCAGGTCCTTCCTTAAAGGACTTGTCTTCGTAATCACTTGTCTTTTTGGAAATTATGTCTTAAGTTCAGGATTTCAAATGACTTTTCAGACCTCTTAAAAAAGAACCATTTACGTTCCCAAAATTGAAACTACACATCTATTTTAGCCCTATTTTGAAATCCAAATATTCCAAATGATAGTACAATATTGTATACAGAACATAGAACGGTACAGCACAGTACAGGCCCTTCAGCCCACAATGTTGTGCCGACCTATTATCCTACTAAGATCAAATTACCCTACATTTTACTATCCTCCATGTGCCTATCCAAGAGTCGCTTGAAAGTCTCTAAAGTATCAGACTCCACTACCACTGCCGACAGTGCATTCCACACATCCACCACTCTCTGTGTGAAGAACCTACCTCTGACATCTCCCCAATACTTTCCTCCAATCACCTTAAAACTATGCCCCCTCGTAATAGTTATTTCCGCCCTGGAAAAAAGTCTCTGACTATCCACTCTATCTATGCCTCTCATCATCTAGTGCACCTCTATCAAGTCACCTCTCATCCTTCTTTGCTCCAATAAGAAAAGCCCTAGCTCCCCCAGCCTTTCCTCATAAGACCTGCCCTCCAGTCCAGGCAGCATCCTGGTAAATCTCCTCTGCACCCTCTCTAAAGCTTCCACATCTGTCCGATAATGAGTTGACCAGAACTGAACACAAAATTCCAAGTGTGGTCTAACCAGAGTTTTATAGAGCTGCAGCATAACCTCATGGGTCTTAAACGCAATCCCCCTGCCAATGAAAGCCAACACACCATACACCTTCTTAACAACCCTATCAACTTGGGTAGCAACTTTGAGGGATCTATGGACGTGGACCCCAAGATCCCTCTGTTCCTCCACACTGCCGAGCATCCTGCCATTAACCCTGTATTCTGCATTCAAATTCGACCTTCCAAAATGAATCACTTCACACTTTTCCGGGTTGAGTTCCATCTGCCACTTCTTTGCCCAGCTCTGCATCCTGTCAATGTCCTGTTGTCAACGTCCCAGTATGTTTCACATGCTGTGCCAGCCCTTTAGACTTTCACAGAAACCATGTCCGTCAGCCTACAACAGAAAAGCAGAAGTGATGCCCTTTTCAAAATTAGATACATAGGAGCAGGCAGAGACCATTCAGCCCATCCATTCAATTAGAATACAGTCGATCATCTATCCCAATGCCACTTTCCTTTACTATCTCCATTTCTCTTAATGTCATTATTCTCCAGAAGTCTATCAATTTCTGTTCTGAACGTGCTTAATGATTGAGCTTCCATAGTTCAATTGGAGGATTACAAGGATTCCTTCATATTTCAGTCTTAAATGGCCTATCCCTGTTCCTGAAACTATTTCCCCAATTTGAGAGTCACAAGCCAGGGGAAACATCCTACACAAATCCATCTTGTCGTGCCTCTATAACAATTTGGGAAGTTTCAAGAGATCACCTCACACGCTTTGAAACTCGAGGGAATAGAAACATTTTCCTTAATTTTCTTCATAAAAGAACCCACAGTCCCAGAGATTAATCAGGTGAATCTCCATTGCATTCCTCTATGGCAAGTATATCCTTCCTTAGACAAGGAGGTCAAAACTGTACACAATACTTATTTCTAAACAGTGACCCTGTGGTTCTAGACTTTCCTGCAGGAGGAACCATCCTCTCCACTTTTAACATCATAAATCCCCTCAAGGTCTCATATGTTTCACTCAAGTCGCCTCTAAACTCCAGCAGATGCAGGTGTGACCTCATGAGACATCCCAACCATTCCAGTACTCAAATAAACTTTCTGTGAACTGCTTCCTCGGAAGGTATGAGCTTTGCACCCACACATATGTAGTTTAATTCAGTACTGTCATTTAGAGAGGAGCACATTAAGTGAAGCCAGGCAGCACAGTTTTGTGGAATGAAGGTTATGCCTGATTAATTTGATGAGATTCCTGAAAAAAGAGCGCCAGGGACATGGGTTCGATTCCAGCCACAGGTGACTGTCTGTGTGGAGTTTGCACATTCTCCCCGTGTCTGCGTGGGCTTCCTCCGGGTGCTCCGGTTTCCTCCCACAGTCTGAAGATGTGCAGGCTAGGTGGATTGGCCGTGCTAGTGTTCAGGGATGTGTAGGTTTGGTGCGTTAGCCATGGGAAATACAGAGTGACAGGGATAGGGTAAGGGGATGAGTCTGGAGGAGGCCCAGGATGGAAGGAGGTGTAGGGGCATGAGGAGCTTGAAGAGTTCATCAACTTTACCACTCACTCCACGACTCCCTCGTCCACTCCACCCTCCTCACCAAACCCACCACCCCTGGCATCTTTCCCTGCAACTGCAGGAAGTGCTATGCCGGCCCCTACACCTCCCCCCTCACCTCCATCCAAGGCCCCAAACAAACCTGCCATATCCGACAGGGGTTCACCTGCACATCCTCCAACCTGGTCTAACACAACAAGGTGTAGAGCTGGATGAACACAGCAGGCCAGGGAGCATCAGAGGTGCAGGAAAGCTGACATTTCGAGTCTGGACCCTTCTTCAGAAAAATTTTTTTCTGAAGAAACGTCAGCTTTCCCGCTCCTCTGATGCTGCTTGGCCTGCTGTGTTCATCCAGCTCTACACCTTGTTATCTCAGATTCTCCAGCATTGGCAGTTCCCACTATCTCTCTCCAACCTGGTCTACTGTATCTGGTGCCCCTGCTGTGGCCTCCTCTACATTGGTGAAACCAAGCGCAGACTCAGTGACCGTTTCGCAGAGCATTTGCACTCCGTACGCTATAATCAACAACACCTTCTAGTTATCAATCATTTTAACTCCTCCTCCCACTCCCTGGGTGACACGTCCATCCTGGGCTTCATCCATTGTCACGGAGATGCCATACACAAACTGGAGGAACAACACCTCATATTCCACCTCGGGAGCTTACAACCCAATGGCCTAAACATGGAATTCACCAGTTTTAAAATCTCCCCAACCCCGGTCTCATTCCATGTCCAACCGTCCCTCTTATTCCAGCCTCCCTGACTTGACACAACCTGTCCATCTTCTTCGCCACCTATTCACCCCACCCATCCCACTGACCAATCCCTACTACCCCTACATGCATCCACCTATAACCATCCCACCTACCTTCCCCCAGCCCCACCCCTCCTCTCTCTATCTATTTCCCAGCTCCCTTCCCCTTCCCCATTTCTGATGAAGGGTCTCGACCTGAAACATCAACTCTCCTGCTCCTCTGATGCTGCCTGACCTGCAGTTTTTCTGCAGCTCCACACTGCATTTACTTTTGTATTAAACAGCTGACTGTTTAAGAGCCTGAGATTCTGTTCAAAGCAGAACAAGGGAAACCCTCCACTATCCCAATCACCAATTACCCCTCAACTAACGCAACTCAAATTTGGCATAACTAACCACTTACTCAACTTGCTGTGTACAAGCTGGCAGCTGGGCTTGTTCTGTCATATATCAATAAAGATAAAATGTAAAGTCACCATTTTCTTACCAGACCATAGACTGTTCTTTCATTGATAACTACATGTTGAAAATACAGTAGTTTGTTGCCTCCAAACCTACAAAAATCACAATATTGATTGTTTCCTCTGATACACCATTTCTTATCCTCCAGAGGAACATTTGACAAGTGAATAATATTCAACCTTCAATGCTTACACGACACAAATAAATTTTTACCTAATAGTAATAGCATATGTCAATTTCTCACACGCCCCTCCTCACTTTTCCAGATATTTTTGATGTAGGTTTGAGTTCTGATTAATTCAAAGATGGTTGGGAACTCAAATAATGACTTATCACAATGTTGCGCTATGATTTGACGAACCATGTATTGGCCTGATGATATGGTCTATGCTACCCCTTAGTGGACATGTATCCACATTACAATATTCTGGTCTGGTCCCTTCTCCAGGAGAGGGCAATGCTTCCATCTCTAAAAATCTGATTGCCCTGCCTGAGTCTCTGGAACTGTTGTTTAAATCATCTATCATACACCTAAAATCTGAATAGGTTCAAATACTGATCTGCTCATCAATTAGTTAAAACACTATTTCACAAATTATATAAATACATCAAAGATACCAAGAACTGCAGATGCTGGAGTCAGAGTCAACACAGTGTGGGATAACAAGGTGTAGAGCTGAGGAACACAGCAGCCCAAGCAGCATCAGAGGAGTAGGAAAGCTGACGTTTCGAGCCTAGACCCTTCTTCAGAAATGGGGTCTGAAGAAGGGTCTAGGCCCGAAACGTCAGCCTTCCTGCTCCTTTGATGCTGCTTGGGCTGCTGTGTTCATCCAGCTCTACACCTTGTTATCTCAAATTCACCAGCATCTGCAGTTCCTACCATCTCCAACACAGTGTGGAGCTGGCAGAAGACAGCAGGTCAGACAGCATCAGAGGAGCAAGAAAGTGAATGTTTCAGGTCAGGACATTTCTTCAGAACTGGGGAGGGGGAAAGGAGCTGACACATCCCATCCATCTTCTTTCCCACATATTCGCCCCACCCTTCCCACCAACCAATCCCCACCACTCCCTACCTGCATCCACCTATCACCATCCCACCTACCTTCCCCCGGCCTCCTCCCTCTATTTCTTTCCCAGCTCTGATGCCTCTCCCCAGTTTTGAAGAAGGGTCCTGATCTGAAACGTCGACTTTCCTGCTCCTCTGATGCTGCCTGTCCTGCTGTCTTCCTTCAGCCCCACATTGGGTTATATAAGTACATGTTTTCTTGACATTTCAGAAATGCTACTTCAGTTTGAGGATCAGGGACTGAACATATGCTGTAATCTTGGAAGTTGAACAGAGTCTGGTTTGTATTAGCCAACTGTTAACAAGGCATTTTGTCTTGCCACAACTTGCAAATTGCCAAATCAGACTTTACAGGTTCTTTGTGCACAATTAATACCAGTCCTCATGACAGAAACAGAAAGTGCTGATCCTCAGAACCTCTGTTCCATTCTGAAGAATAGTCATAACAGACTCAAAACTTTAAGTCTGTTTCTCTTTCCACAGATGTTGCCAGATCTGCTAAGTTTCTCCAGAATTCTCTGTTTTTTTGTCCTAGTTGAACCAATATTTCCTCATAGGACAGTCCTTTCATCTCCAGTATCAGACTGGTGAACCTCTATGGCACTCTCTGTATGGCAAATATATAACTTGTAGATAGGGAGACTGACACTCCCGGTGTGGTCTCACCAATGTCCTGTACAATTGCAGTAAGACATATCCCTACTTCTGAATTCAAATCCTTTTCAATGAAGGCCATATACCATCTGACTTACTAATTGCTTGCGTATCTGTCTGGATACTTTCATTAACTGGTGACACCAGATCCCTTTGTACATCCACACTTCCCAGTGTATCACCATTTAAATCAAACTCTTCAGGAGTGGAGGACAAGATCAGGAGGCAGACATCCTACTTTGAGTGTAACTCTGGAATCAGTCTGCCACATGCATCAGGAGCATCCTGTTTGCATGGATAAGAGGGCTTGTCCAGTAATGGCAAAGATGTTCTGAAGAAGGGTCACTGGACTCAAAATGTTAACTCTGTTTTCTCTCCACAGATGCTGCCCGATCTGCTAAGTTTCTCCAGCAGTTTCCATTTCTGTTCTCGAAGAGCATTGGTTTGGGATCAGGGAATTGATTTTTTTTTTTGCTTTGGGGAAAACTCCATAGTTTGGGAAGGTTTTGTTTTTAGTTCTTAGAGGTCTTGGTTGAGGTTAGATGTATGAAACATTCCCCTGAAGGAAATAGATAGTTTACGCCTATAAGGAAATAGATTACCTCACTTGTAAGGGTTTGGGTTTAAAAGTTCCAGACCAGAAGTGTTTGATTCGAATCCTGAATGGGCTATTTGAATGTGAGGAAAGTCTAAGATCAGGTATGTGTCTAATCAAGGAAAAGGCTACAAAACTCTCAGGACAGGAATTATGAAAATAAAGCTTTGTTAAACTTATATATCAGATGCAGAAAGGTATTTTTTCTGGTTTTTGAGTACTGTAATGGGATGGTGTTGGGATGGATGGGAATGTAATTTCAATGTGTTTCAAAGTCTTTCAAATTGCGTTATAAGTAAATAGCTTGATTTATTTGATTTTATCCTTTTTCATGCAATAAACATCTGTTAACTATTAAAACCTGGATTCACGGTATTGCGCACTTATGTTTCAGTCAAAGATCTCCTCATTAAATAAAAAGTATGATGCATCAACCCAGATTTCAGTCTGGGATCTGAATTATCCTGTAATAACATCAGTTCGGATCACAACACCTTCCCTCCTCTATGTCTGTGTATCTGATAACTTTACTTCACTCAAGTGCAGATCCAATGTCCTTTTGAAAGCACTGATTGTGTTTGTTTCCATGGCAACTCCTCCATGTTGAACACTTGAAAGAGGTTGATAAGGTGAAGAATGTTCTCTGGGTGAGTTATTTCAATGTCCACCATCAAGTGTAGCTTGGCAGCAGTGATACTGATTGAGCTGCTCAGCTCCAAAAGGACATAGCTGCTGGACTGGGTGTGCAGCAGGTGGTGAGGGAACCAACAAGAGGGAAAAAGATACTGACCTCATTCTTACCAATCTGCCAGCTACAGATACATTTGCCCATGACAGTATCAGTAAGGATGACCACTGCACAGTCCTTGTGGAGATGAAGTTCTGCCTTCACATGGAAAATAATCTCCATTGTGTTGAGTGGCACTATCACAGTGCTAAATGGGACAGACTTCAAACAGATCTAGCAAATCAAACCTGGGCCTCCGTGACATGCTGTGGGCCATCAACAGCAGCAGAATTGTAGTCCAGCGCAACCTGTAACCTCATGGCTCAACGTATCCAATACTCAACCATTACCATCAAGCTAGGGGATTAACGCTGGTTCAACAGAGAGTGCAGGAGAGCATGCCTGAAAATAAGGTGTCAACTTAATGAAGCTACCACACTGGACTAATTGCATGCCAAATAGTGAAAGCAACAAGTGATAGACAGAGCTAAGCGATCCCACAACCAATGGATCAGATCTAAGCTCTGCAGTCCTCCCACATCCAGTCTTGAATGGTGGTGGGTGATTAAACAATTCACTGGAGGAGGAGGCTCCACAAATATCCCCATCCTCAATGATGGAAGAGCCCAGCACATCAGTGCAAAAGATAAGGCTGAAGCATTCACAGCAACCTTCAGCCAGAAGTGCCGAGTGGATGATCCATTTTGGCCTCCTCCAGTGGTCCCCAGTGTTGTAGATACCAGTCTTCAGCTAATTAGATTCACTCCACATGATATCAAGAAATGATTGTAGGCACTGGATACTACAAAAGCTATGGGCTCTGACAACATTCCGTCAATAGTACTGAAGACTTGTGCTCCAGAACTTGCCGTTCCCCTAGCCAAGCTGTTCCAGTACAGTTACAATACTGACATTTACCCGATAATGTGGAAAATTGCCTGGGTATGTTTCTATATAAAAAGCAGGACAAATCTAACCTGGCCAATTACTGCCCCATCAGTCTACTGTCGATCATCAGGAAGGTGATAGACCATGTCATCAACAGCGCTATCCAACAGCACCTACTCAGCAACAACCTGCTGAGCGATGCCCCGTTTGGGTCCTGCCAGGGCCACTCAGCTCCTGATCTTGTTACAGCCTCGGTTCAAACAGGGACAAAAGATCTGAATTCCAGAGGTGAGGTGAGAATGACATCAAGGCTGCATTTAACTGAGTGTGGAATTAAGGACCCCTAGCAAGACTGGAATCGATGAGTGACGGGACAAACTCCCCAGTGGTTGGAGTCGTACTCAGCACACAGGAAAATGCTCATTGATAATTGCACAATGTTTAGCGCCATTCATGACTCCTCACATACTAAAGCAGCCCAAGTTCAAATGCAACAAGATCTGCACAATATCCAGATCAGGGTTGAGAAGTGGCAAGTAACATTTGTGTCACACAGCTGCCAGGCTGTGACCATCCCCATTAAGAGACAATCTAACCTCGCCCCCTTGACACTCAACTGTGTTACCATCACTGAACCCTTCACTATCAGCATCCTGGGGTTCTCGTTGACCAGAAACTCAACTGGACTCTCACATAAACACCGTGGGTACAAAAGCAGATCAGAGGCTAGGACCGCTGCAGCAAGTAACACACTTCTTGACTCCCCAAAGCCTGTCCACCATCTACAAGGAATAAGTCAGGAGTATGATGGAATACTCCCCACTTGCCGGAATGAGTGCAGCCCCAACAACACCCAAGAAGCTTGACACCATCCAAGACAAAGCAGCCCACTTGATTGGTACGACATCCACAAGCATCCACTCCCTCCACCACCAATACTCAGTAGCAGCAGTGTGTACTATCTACAAGATGCACTGCAGAAATTCACCAAAGATCCTCAGACAGCACCTTCCAAACACATGAAGACTTCCATCTAGAAGGACAAGGGCAGCAGACATATGGGAACACCGCCAACTGCAAGATCCCCTCCAAGCCATTCACCATCCTGACTTGGAAATACATTGTCATTCCTTCCCTGTTGCTGGGTCAAAGTCCTGGAATTCCCACCCTAAGAGCATTATGGGTCAACCTACAGCAGGTGGACTGCAGTGGTTCAAGAAAGCAGCTTATCACCACCTTCTCGAGGGCAACTAGGGATGGGCAATAAATGCTGCCCAGCCAGCGATGTCCGCGAGTGAATAGAAAAAGAAACAAGTTCCGAGTCATTATCACTCACTCTGTTTAAAAATGTTCTTCCTCATATTCCCCCATTATTTCTTGCCCAAAACATTGAGTTATTTAGAGATAAAAGGTACTGCAGATGCTGGAGAATCCGAGATAACAAGCATGAGGCTGGATGAACACAGCAGGTCAAGCAGCATCATAAGAGCAGGAAAGCTTGACGTTTCGGGCCTAGACCCTTCATCAGAAAAATCATTTTTCTGATGAAGGGTCTAGGCCCGAAACGTCAAGCTACTTTACCCCTAGTTAACACTAACCTGGGTTTTGGATTCCCGAGAGTAGCTGTCTCTATGATAATAAACCAGGGCCTTTACTCTTACCCTGGTTGTCTAACTACTTCCAGGTGATAGGATAAAGACTCCTTATTTGGATGCAAGTGAGCAATAGTTTTATCTCCTTGAAGGTGGGTAGAAGAAATTAAATAGCATCTCTCTCACTCCAGCCAGGAAAGGAGCTTGGTGTTCTGGACTCATTGTACATGATAAAGAGACTGCCTGACCAAACAATTCTAGCAGTCCGTACCCATTTAGAGATGCTAATGCGAATACCTAGAGGCTCAATTTACTCATTAGTTACTGGACGTGAGCCAGTCACTATATAAGACTGAGCTCCTCCACAAGTGTGATCAGATTATAAACGTATTTACGATATAATATTTAAACAAATACCTTGCACTCCTAAGAGAACGCTTTCAGGAAAGTGGGTTGCCCCCAGCATCTGACTCAACACATGATAAGCTCAGCGAATCACGGGCTGAATAGCCAAGAAAGGTCCCACAGCATCTGTGTAGAAACATAGACCACAGAATCAGGAGTAGGCCATTTGGCCCTTCAAGACTACTCCACCATTCTTTATGATTATCCAATTCAGGACTCTGTGTAAAACAGAACTGTTGCACTCCCAGACAGCTTCCTTGTGAACAGCTGAACAATGCCTGGCCTTTGGCTCGTTTTTATTTCTTGCTCATTATCTATGCTCTACAACCGAATTTTGAGAACCGCTAATGGGTTTTCAGTGCATTGCTTTTGTCTGTCAGGAAAAGTTCTGTTGTAACTCAAGTTTGGGACTCAAATTAGGGTGAGGTTGTGGGTGCAAAGAGTAGGATTAGGATAGAATTAAGGTGCCAATTCACAACAGGTATTCAAGCAACAAGATTTCCAAAGTTGCGTTTAGCTGCTGTCTATGTCAGAGCACAGCCCGCCTCGAAGAAGTCCTGGTGTCAGTGCTGCACAGTGTGCCGTTGGTGAAACTGAGTGAGAAACCAATGAAAAACAGAGGTAAATGGTGTTTACCACCAACTGGATGCTGCTGTCAAGCCAAAAAAATGTTCTGCCTAACACACAAATCAGTAACGTAGTATATGAGTTTCAGTGCCATTGTGGTGCCAAGTACATAGACTATACATCCCAAAGACTCATGGATCATATCAACAACATGTCTGTTTGGTTGTTTGCAACAGACAAGGTACTGAGCTTACCCAACCAGCTACTCATCAAATTGTCCACCATTAGATGTTGTTATGTCTCACCGCAGCCCAGTTGAAATCAAGCCCTACTATTCCTAGAAGCACAGAAGTTAAAGGTTTTAAAATATATATAATTCCCCAATGTACTTGATTTCCAGAGCAGGTTGACAGAAAGTACAGTACAGCTTTCTATACTTAACACGTATGACTATCAAGGGGAGGTGATGGCCTAATGGTATTATCGCTGGACTGTTAACCCAGAGACCCAGGCAACGTTTGAATCCCGCCATGGCAGATGGTGGAATTTGAATTCAATAAAAATATCTGGAATTAAGAATCTAATGATGACCATGAATCCACTGTCGATTGTCTGGAAAAACCAATTTGGTTCACTAATGTCCTTCAGGGAAGGAAACTATCAACCTTACGTGGTCTGGCCTACACGTGACTCCAGACCCACAGCAATGTGGTTGACTCTGAACTGCCCTCTGGGCAATGAGGGATGGGCAATAAATGCTGGCCTAGCCAGCAATGCCCTCATCCTGCTAATGAATAAAAAGAACTTTTACAAATAAATAGGGTCTAGCTGCAAGTAAGTCATTATGAACTATCAGCAAATAAGCCTCCTAGTTAAAACCGGAAACCCTATAAATGCCCGTCCACACACACATATAGACAGACACAGACAGGGAAAATAATTTGGGTGTTATGGACAGAGGAAGGACTGGGAATGCAGTTCAGTGGTCCCTGCCCACATGGATTGCTGAGATGATTCTTGTGCTGATCAGGATACTGCTCCTTGATTTTCCTTCTCCATGTACTTTCACTAGTTTACAGGAGGTACCGGGTGCCGGGATCCCAGTTCTGTAGGCTTTTGACTTATAAATAAAACATCACAGCTTGGACAAACTGGAAAAGGGAAATAAACTGGCTTTCTTCAGGTTTGCAATACTTTTGGCTGCAGAGAAATGAGACCATTCCTGTCATCTCCAGATATCTGAGATAACAAGCATGGGGCTGGATGAGCACAGCAGGTCAAGCAGCATCATAGGAGCAGGAAAACTTGACATTTTGGGCCTAAACC
>JAHRHZ010000034.1:25615145-25658254 GCA_024137785.1 Ginglymostoma cirratum | reverse complement strand
CTGCTTGGCCTGCTGTGTTCATCCAGCTCTACACCTTGTTATCTAAGTTTCAAGCCCAATGTGACTTCTTCAGAAAGGAGAGGAGTTGGAAAGAGTGCTCTCCTTGAACTGCACAGCCACTCAGACATTCCAAGCATGGTGACTGGTTGCTGGCCTGGATTGCAGCATTGACTGCTGTGCATGGACCCTAAAGGTCTGAACGGAAGAGAAATGGTTCATGGGAATGCTGCCATCGGGATATGGTGGATTTTATGCTGTTGACCCAGGGGGAGGAGGAGCAGGTGGAAATGATTGTGAGGGTGCACAGAACGAAAGACAAATGGGATTGCTGATGGTGGTGAAGGAGGGATAGTGACATAAAATGGGCGTACTGAAAAGTAAAAAATGGGTCCACCCTGCAGTGAGCAATATCAAGAAGGCACAAATAAGATGTAGTCATGTGGTGGGACGAGGAGCAGAGGAGTAAGTAAAAGGAGCTGTGGAATTCAATATTGAGTCTTACTGGCTGTAAAGTTTCTAAGGGGAAAATAACATGTTGTTCTTCCAGATTGCATCGTGCTTTATGAACATAGATCATAGAACAGTACAACACAGTACAGGCCTTTCGGCCCACGATGTTGTGCCAACCTATTATCCTACGAAGATCAATCTACCCTGCATACCCTACATTTTACTATCGTCCATGTGCCTATCCAAGAGTCACTTAAAAGTCTCTAAAGTATCTGACTCCATTAGCACCTCTGGCAGTGCATTCCACATGCCCACCACTCTCATTGAGAAGAACATACCTCTGACATCTCCCCTATACCTTCCTCCAATCACCTTAAAATTATGTCCCCTCAATTAATAGTTATTTCCGCCCTGGGAAAAAGTCTCTGACTATCCACTCTATCTATGCCTCTCATCATCTTGTACACCGCTATCAAGTCACCTCTCATCCTTCATCGCTCCAATAAGAAAAGCCCTCGATCCCCCAACCTTTTCTCACAAGACCTGCCCTCCAGTCCAGGCAGCATCCTGGTAAATCTCCTCTGCACCCTCTCTAAAGCTTCCACATCTTTCCTATAATGAGGTGACCAGAACTGAACACAACATTCCAAGTGTGGTCTAACTAGAGCTTTATAGAGCTGCAGCACAACCTGACGGCTTTTACACTCAATTCCCCTGCCAATGAAAGCCAACACAACGTACGTCTTCTTTACAACCCTATCAACTTGGGTAGCAACTTTGAGGGATCTATGGACGTGGACCCCAAGATCCCTCTGTTCCTCCACACTGCTGAGAATCCTGCCATTAACCCTGTATTCTGCATTCAAATTCAACCTTCCAAAATGAATCACTTCACGCTTTTCCGGGTTGAATTCCATCTGCTATTTCTTCGCCCAGCTCTGCATCCTGTCAATGTCCCATTGCAACCTACAACAGAACACCACGCTATCCACAACTCCACCAACATTCGTGTCATCAGTAAACTTACTAACCCACCCTTCCACTTACTCATCCAAGTCATTTATGAAGATCACAAAGAGAAGAGGCCCCAGAACAGATCCCTGTGGAACATCACTGGTCACTGAGCTCCAGGTGAATACTTTCCATCTACTACCACCCTCTGTCTTCTATTGGACAGCGAGGTTTGTATCCAGACAGCCAAATTTCCCTGAATTCCATGCCTCCTTACTTTCTGAATGAGCCTACCATGGAGAACCTTATCAAATGCCTTGCTAAAATCCATATACACCACATCCACTGCTCAACCTTCATCAATGTGTTTTGTCACATCCTCAAAGAATTCAATAAGGTTTGTGAGGCATGACCTGCCCCTCATAAAGCCATGTTGACTATTTCTAATCAAGCTGTGCTTTTCCAAATGATCATCAGTACTGTCTCTCAGAATCCTCTCCAATAATTTGCCCACCACAGAAGTAAGACTGACTGTTCTGTAATTTCCAGGATTATCCCTATTCCCTTTCTTGAACAATGGAATATTTGTCACCCTCCAATTATCTGGTACTACTCCAGTAGACAGTGACGACGCATAGATCATTGCCAAAGAGGCAGCAATCTCTTCCCTTGCTTCCCGTAGCAACCTTGGGTATATCCTGTCTGGCCCAGGACTTATCTATCCTCATGCTTTTCAAAATTTCTAGCACATCCTCCTTCCTAACATCAACCTGTTTGAGAATATCAGCCTGTTTCACACTGTCCTCGCAAACGTCAAGTTCCCTCTCACTGGTGAATACTGAAGCAAAGTATTCATTTAAGGACCTCCCCTACCACCTCTGACTCTGCGCACAAGATCCCTGTACTATCCCTGATTGACCCACCCTCACTCTGGCCACCCTTTTGTTCCTCACAAGTATAGAACGCCTTGGGGCTTTCCTTGATGCTACCTGCCAAGGTTCTCTCATAACTTCTAGCTCTCCTAAGTCCATTCTTCAGTTCCTTCCTTGCTAACATGTAGGCATCTGGAGCCCTGTCCGATCCTTGCTTCCTTCTTCCTCTTGACTGGGTGTTCCATGTGTCTTGTCATCCAAGGTCCCTTCACCTTACCATCCTTTCCTTGCCTCAGTGGGCCAGACCTGTCCAGTACATGTAGCAACTGCTCCCTCAACAACCTCCACATTTCTGTCGCGCATTTCCCTGAGAACATCTGATCCCAGTTGGTGCTCCGTAGTTCTTGCCTAATAGCATTGTAATTCCCCCTCCTCCAATTAAATACTTTCCCATACCGTCTGCTCCTATCTCTCTCCATGGCTATAGTAAAGGTCACTATCACCGAAATGCTTTCCCACCGAGAGATCTGACACCTGGCCTGGTTCATTGCCAAGCACTAAATACAATATGGCCTCCCCTCCACTTGGCCTATCTACATATTGAGTCAGAAATCCTTCCTGGACACACCTGACGAAATCTACTCCATCCAAACTATTTGCACTTAGGAGGTTCCAGTCTATATTAGGGAAGTTGAAGTCTCCCATGACAACCCTATTGCTTCTGCAACTTTCTAAAATCTGCCTCCCAATCTGTTCCTCAGTGTCTGTGTTGCTATTGGTGGATGTATAGAAAACTTCCAATAAAGTGACTGCTCCTTTCCAGTTTCTGACTTCTACCAATACTGACTCAGTGGACAAAACCTCCTCCACGACCTCCCTTTCTGCAGCAGTGATACCATCCCTGATTAGCACTGCCAAGGCCCCCCCCCCCCCCCTCCCCCCCCCCGACCTCTTTTACCTCTCTCTCTATTTCGTTTGAAAGATAGCTTTGTTGGAACACTGCAGTCCCAGGATGAAAACTTTAGCATGGGAACAAGTTGGTTTCTTGAAATGGCCAGTGACTGGAAGATCAAGGTCATTCCTATGGACAGAGCAGAGGTATTCACCAAAGCTACAGTCTACATTTGGTCTTGCCAGTGTTGAGGAGACTGCACAGTGAGCAGCAAATACAGTAAACTAAATTGAAAGAAGTATAAGGAAAACACTACATCACCTTGGCCAGTGAAGAGGTGAATAGATAAGTGTCTCGTCTTCTGCAATTGCACGGCAAGCCTCCAAGGGGGAGTGAGGAAGGGTTAGAGTGATTGAGGAGTGGACCAGGGTTTCACAGACAGAGCCATCACTGCGGAATGTTGACCATGGAGAAGAGGGGCCGATGTGTTTAGTGATGGTACCCTGCTGGACGCAAAGGAAATGTGGAGAATTATCATTTGCATGCAGAGACAGGTGGAATGTAAAGTTAGCGCAAAGGGAACGCTATTATTATTCTGGGAGGGAAGGGAAGAGGTGAGCATGTGAGATGGGTGAGACATAGTTTAGTGTCCATCAACCACTGTGGGGGATTGCAAATGTTCAGTGGTGTGCTATTTTTTAACATATTATTTATCACCTTTTTCCAAAGGAAGAAGTGGCGAGCCTTCAGGCTATCCTGACAGGGCTGGATGTGTAGAGGCCTTGTGCATCCATGGTAACAAGGAGGCAGCTAGGGCCAGAAAATTGGAAATTGTGAAACTGCAGTAAAGTGTCAGAAGAATCATGAATATAAGTGTGAAGAATCTGAACCGGGAGCGGGGAAATGGAATAGGAAGGAATAATCAACACTAACTGAAAGGTCAGCATCCCTGGTGCCATCTTTGAAAGGCTGATGTGCACCAGGATGAACACTACCACTCCCAAGCTGTCTTGCTTGGTCATGGTCGTTTCCAGAAGATGTCTGCAAAGGGGAAGATGGCACCATGATTCTCTGAAAGGTACCTGGAGGTCCTGGCCAAGGAGCTGGTATAAAGGAGAAAAATCCTCTTCCTGGAGGACTGGCAGAGGAGGCTGAATCGCAAGACCCTAGAAGTCTGATCAGAGATTACCAGCCAGTTAATGCCATCCCTACAGTCCAGAGGAATGGCCAACAGTGCCACATACCTTCCCCGCTGTGCCAGGTAAGCACCACATTCTTCTCTCAATCTAACTTTTTCACATAGAGAGTGTATATGGAACAAGCTGCCAGAGGAAGTGGTGAATGCAGGTGCAGTTACAAAATCTAAAAGACATTTGGACAGGTACGTGAAGAGGAAATAGGGATATCGGCCAAATGGAGGCAAATGGGACTAGTTCATTTTGGGCTGGTTGGACCGAATGGCCTGTTTCCATGCTGTATGACTCTCTGGCTCTATATAAAGCCAATATACAGGTTCAGAAGAATGTTGGATGATTTTGCTGTAAACCTTGCCCAGTTCCCTATGCTCTAAAGGAGAAAAAAAGAGTGTAAGAATTGAAAACATCAGAGATAGAGAACATTAGGGCAGCAGGGTGGCACAGTGGCTAGCACTGCTACCTCACAGCGCCAGGGACCCGGTTTGATTCCAGCCTTGGGCGACTGTCTGTGTGGAGTTTGCACATTCTCCCCATGTCTGTGTGGGTTTCCTCCGGGTGCTCCGGTTTCCTCCCACAGTCCAAAGATGTGCAGGTTAGGTGAATTGGCCATGCTAAATTGCCTGTGGTGTTCACGGAGGTGTAGATTAGGTGGGTTATGGGGGAATGGGTCTGGGTGGGGTGCACTGAGGTTCGGTGTGGACTTATTGGGCCGAAGGGCCTGTTTCCACGCTGTATGGATTCTATGATCTTCTATGATTAGTGTAAAAGTTGAACACAGTAATTGGGCTAGTCCAGTAGCACTGGTGCCAAAGGTAACTGGGGGAGTATAAGCTTATGTGAAGAAGATAAAGTAACAGTAGAGAATGTAATCCAACTGATAATTTGCCCACCATCAAGGATCTGTTCAATATGTTGTCAGGAGGCAAGACTTTTTCAAAGTGAAATCTGACAACTGCTCATCTGCAACTTAAATTAGACGATGAGTCAAGGTCTTATTTGACTATTAATATCCACATGGGTCTATTTCAGTTTTATAGGCTGCCATTTGGTGTTTCTTCAAGTGCTGGAATTTCTCAAGCGGTAATGAACAAAATGTGCAAGGTATTCAGGGAGTAGTGTGTTATTTGGATGACATATTTAGTTCAGCTCCAAGTGGGAAGGCCCATGATGTCAGGCTGAAGTAAATGTTCCAACTTTTTGAAGATTAAGGAAATAAGGCACATGCACTCAAATGTGAAATGTTTCTCAAGAGTATTTGGCTCACAGTTTAGAAAAAGAGATGTTACAGCATCCCAGCGCAGGTTTCAAGCACTAAAAAATACACCTCACCCTTGCAATACTTCTGAGCTCAGATCATTTTTTGGATCTGCTGAATTATTATGGAAAATTCATACCACGATGGAAAGTTTTGACACAATGTCTCTTTTTACAGCAACATTCAAATTCTGTACGACCAAATGACTATTAAGTTAGTTAAGTTAGAAGAATGAGGGGGAATTTCATAGAAATCTATTAAATTCTAACAGGACCAGACTGGGTAGATGCAGGTTGGATGTTCCCAATGTTGGGAGAGTCCAGAAAAAACAGTGGTCACAGTCTGAGGATACGGGATAGACCATTTAGGACTGAGATGAGGAGAAATTTCCTCATCCCGAGAGTGGTGAGCCTACAGCATTCATTACCACAGAAAGTGGTTGAGGCAAAAACATCGAATATTTTCAAGAAGGAGATAGATACAGTTCTTGGAGCTAAAGGGATCAAAAGGTATGGAATGCAAGTCATAGAGACATAGAATCATAGAGTCCTGCAGCACGGAGATAGGCCCTTCAGCCCAAACTGGTCCATACTGACCAAAATGTCCATCCATGCTAACCCCATTTCCCTGCACTTGGCTCATATCATTCTAAACATTTCCTATCCATGTATTTGTCCAAATGCCTTTTAAATGATATTAATGAGCCTGTCTCAACTACTTCCGCTGGCAGCTCATTCCATATGTGTACCACACTCTGTGTAAAAAAGTTGCCCCTCAGGTTCCCATGTATTCTTTCCCCTCTTACCTTAAACTGATGTCCTCTAGTCCTCGATTCCCCAACCTGGGAAAAAGACTGAGTGCGTTCACCTATCCATGCCTCTCATGATCTTACATACTTCTAGAAGATCCCCCCTCAGTCTCCTATACTCTAAAGAAAAAAAAATCCTAGCTTGTCTAACCTCTCCCACTAACTCAGTTGTTTGAGTCCTGGCAACATCCTTGTAAATTTCTTATGCATTCTTTCCAGTTTAATAGCATCCTTCCTACTGCAAGGTGAGCAAAACTGAACACTGTACACCAAGCGCGGCCTCACCAACATCCTGTATAACTGCAACATAACTTCCCAACTTCTGTATTAACTGCCCTGACTGATGAAGACCAGTGCATCAAAAGCTGCCTTCACTGTCCTGTCTACCTGTGACTCCACTTTCAGAGAACCGTGCACCTGAACTCCAAGGTCCCTGTATTCCACTGCACTCCTTAAGACCCTACCATTCACCATAAAACTCCTACCTTGATTTGACATTTCAAAACACACCTCACACTTATCTATGTTAAACTCCATTTGCTATTTCTCAGCCCACTTCCCCAGTTGATCAAGATCCTGCTGAGATTTCTGATAACCTTCCTTACTGTCCATGATACCGCTTATTTTAGTGTCATCCGCAAACTTACTATTCATGCCTTGTACATTCTCACCCAGATCATCGATATAGATAACAAACAGCAATGGGCCCAGCACCAACCCCTGAGGCACACCACTAGTCACAGGCATCCAGGGAGCAGGATACTGAGTTGAATGATCAGCCATGATCATACTGAATGGCAGAGCAGGCTTGAAGGGCTGAATGGCCTGCTACTATTTTCTATGTTTATATCTTTGCTGCTTTCACTCTTAATTCATTCTGTCTTGCTCTTCGGACAATATGACTTATGGCTTGCATTGATTTATGGCACTATAGATATTAGTTGGTTCTTGCATATCTTAGCCAAGTGGCACCAATAGGTTATTCAACTGCAGATACATTTCACTCATACTGTTCATGTCCTCCCACCTTCTCTGTAAGTAGCTTTCTTAGCGAAGATGAAAGCAAAATGCTGCAGATGCTGTAGATCTGAAATACAATCAGAAAATGCTGGAGAAACTCAGCAGGTCTGGCATCACCTGGGGGAGTAGAGAGAAAAAGAATTAACGTTTTGAGTTTGAGATTGCTGTCTTTATCAGTGAGGGTCACTGACCAGTAAACCGCTGTTTACTGCCTCCTCCTCTAACTTAAACTATTGAGACTATTTACAGTTCTATTTTCTCAGAGTCAATCACTTAATCCAACATGAAACTGGAAAGAAATTGATTAAATGTTTACCTGCATGTTTCCATTTCACACTTTCTTTGAGTTGTTTCATACATACGGCTATCAGCATCAGGTGAGCTCTGCCTTTGGAAAATTATGAAGGGGATCAACAACGTGGGTACCCAGGGGATGTTATCCCAGGCTGGGCACTCTGATAGAATTAGGGGCCGATCAGTTAGGACTGAGACGAGGAAATGTTTCCTCGTCCCAGGGTTGTGAGCCATTGGAATTCCCTACCTCAGTGTGATGTGAATGCTCCAACATTGAATAGTGCTGACATAGACAGATCATTTGTCATCAAGGGAATCAAGTGATGTGAGGAGTGGCCAGGGGAGTGGAGTAGATCTGACATGATCTTATTGAAGGGTGAAGTAGTCTTTGGTGGGCCATATGGTCCACTCCTGCTCCCAGTTCTAATGTTCTTATACTCTTTCTTTTTAGGTTCCCTTGGACATTCCTTCATGCATCACTGCTGATGAGAGGGCATATGAAAGACTGGCACCTCACTTGCCTCAGGCTGTGCTTCTCTGAAGCTGGGTGCTTAGACCATGAAGATACTCTGGGATGATTATCTGAATAATTTTCTTCTCTGTCTAATGTCGGGAAGCCTAAGGATGTTCTCCTCCTCTTTACAATAATGTGAGGAAAGTTGACATGAAAAATTATGAGCTTCAAACTTACTTTCTATCCCTCTGTGGAACAGCATTTTGGAGCACTAATAGATCGTGTCACTTGGTTATTTTGTTTTATAAACTCCTACATCTTAATTATACATTGCAACAGCATCCAAACAATGACCTGTGGTTTCTATTTGTGTGTGGACCCTCATTACTTTGGCATGTTTCTTTCTCACACACCGATTTGCTCTGTTGGATCCATGTGGCTATTTGAAAGTGCTTTCTTTGTTTTCATTGTTGGAATAAAATCCTAAATCAAACCTCCAAGATCTATCAGCATCCAGGTGGGATGTATATGCAGCTTAAATGGAACGTGAAATTAAACTTCTCAAATGATTCTCAAGCTCCACGGTATGCAGCTCAGTCACATTTAAAGATTGGGTACTTCCAGAATATTGAACCAAATCATTAGTGAAACCAAATCTGTAGCTGGAATCCCCTCTTGCTAATGTTACTGAAGAAAAATAATCCTTCATTAATAAAAGGAGATTTTTTTGTATTGGCCTGATTTCAGTCATTAGTGAGTGGAGGATGGTGAGGAAGTAATTTTTGACTTGAGGTGATCGTGTAAGATAGCAAGTTAGAAGTCTGTTTTATGTCTTTCCTGGTTTCTCTTGAAGCCAGTGGCAGTGAAATTGGGGTGGGATATAAAATGGATGACTGATCCAAGAGAATCTGTTTTATACCATTTCCTGCAGTGATTATGTAAACAATCAAGGTAAAGAAAAACAGGAAATGCAACGTTAACCACTTCAGTCTGTTTCTAGTTGCTAAATGTTGCTCTGAATTTCCGCTTCAAATGAACACAGATCTGCTAGTCTAATCTGAGTCTCTATCATTCACCCTCATTACTGAAGGCACAAATCTGAACTTAAAGCCACAATCTCCATGACAACTGCAGTAATTATGAAGTACTCCCTGGTTTATGAGAGAAATCTGCCGCAGAATAATTTCGGAGAAATGAACAATATCCTACTCCTAAGTGAATACAAGTGAAAGAACGTTTTGCATAGAAGGATGAAAAATCCCTGGTGGATGACAAATATTCTGATAGAGTTTATCATGGCAGTGACTTTTTACCCTGCCTAAAAAATATTTGAAATTCTGCTTTGGGACTGGGAGGCCCTACTGAAGATTTTCTTGAAAGCAGCAAATAAATAAAAAGGAAGTTATTCTAAAACTTCACAAATCACAGTTTAGGGAAGTTAGTCAGCAATGTTGCATCCTATGAAGTAATAAATTAATAAATAGTCAGAAAATAAAAGAAGAATAAAGAACAAGGAAAATTACAGCACAGGAACAGGACCTTCGGCCGTCCAGGCCTGCACCGATCCAGATCCTCTATCTATACCTGTCGCCTATTTTCCAAGGATCTGGATCCCTCTGCTCCCTGCCCATTCATGTATCTGTCTAGATACATCTTAAATGACGCTATCATGCCCACCTCTACCACCTCTGCTGGCAACGCTTTCCAGGCACCCACCACCCTCTGCGTAAGGAACTTTCCACACATATCTCCCTTAAACTTTTCCCCTCTTACCTTGAAATCGTGACCCCTAGTAATTGAGTCCCCCACTCTTGGAAAAAGCTTCTTGCTATCCACTCTGTCTATACCTCTCATGATTTTGTAGACCTCAATCAGGTCCCCCCTCAACCTCTGTCTTCCTAATGTAAATAATCCTAATCTACTCAAACTTTCTTCATAGCTAGTGCCCTCCATACCATGCAACATCCTGGTGAACCTCCTCTGCACCCTCTCCAAAGCATCTACATCCTTCTGGTAATGTGACGACCAGAACTGTACGCAGTATTCCGAATGTGGTTGAACCAAAGTCCTATACAACTGTAACATGACCTGCCAACTCTTGTACTCAATACCCCGTCTGATGAATGAAAGCATGCTGTGTGCCTTCTTGACCACTCTATTGACCTGCATTGTCACCTTCAGGGTACAATGAACCTGAACACCCAGATCTCTCTGTGCATCAATTTTCCCCAGGGATTTTCCATTTGCTGTACAGTTCACTCTTGAATTGGATCTTCCAAAATGCATCACCTTGCATTTGCCTGGATTGAACTCCATCTGCCATTTCTCCACCTAACTCTCCAATCTATGTTCTGCTGCATTCTCCGACAGTCCCCTTCACTATCTGCCTCTCCACCGATCTTAGTGTCATCTGCAAACTTGCTAATCAGACCATCTATACCTTCCTCCAGATCATTTATGTAAACTTTCCCACTGATGAGTAAAGATCACAGATTTAAGGTAAATGGCAAAATACTCGAGGGGAGATGAAGAGATTTTGGGCTGAATTTTCACAGCTCCTGAATGACATGGACAATGACAGTTGTTACGAAAATGCCTTTAAGAAGGATTTGTTCTGTCATGTTTCTTTTGAAACCAGGGGTTGTAAACTTGGAGCTGAGCTGACTGCTCTGAGCCCAGCTAGCTTTGTTTTTTTTCAAAAGTTGGAACAAATTGGGGTGGCACGGTGGCTCAGTGGTTAGCACTGCTGCCTCACAGCACCAGGGACCCAGGTTCAATTCCAGCCTTGGGCATCTGTCTGTGTGGAGTTTGTACATTCTCCCCATGTCTGCATGGGTTTGCTCCAGTTTCCACCCACAGTCCAAAGATGTGCAGGTTGGGTGGATTGGCCATGCTAAATTGCCCATAGCATTCAGGAAGGTGTGGGTCTGGGTGGGATGCTCTGAGGTTTGGTGTGGACTTGTTGGGCCAAAGGGCCTGTTTCCACACTGTAGGGATTCTTCTTCTAAAAAACAGAAGCAGCATGAAGTGGTGGGGTCAAACTCCCACAGAACCAGGTTTTTAGTTTAGCTTTCAGTAGCTGTGAGGTTTGAAGTTAGATGTGGAAGCTATTATTCCTGTCTCTGTTACAGCTAAAAATTGGAGGTTGTCTACCTGCAGCTAGAATTGCATGCGAGACGGTCTATTTTACTGAATTTGCCTTTGCCAAGAGCATGTTTAAGGGATGTTATTATGTTGGAACAGTTGCTTTTTGGTAGTTAAATAATCTATTATTCTGTTAAGTTTTCCAATGGAGGTTAGTTATTGCTTCATGCTGGTTCTTTTGTTCCAACTTTAAAAAACACAGAGAGTGGTGGGCGTGTGGAATGCACTGCTGGCAGTGGTAGTGGAATCAAACACTTTAGGGTATTTTAAGCAACTCTTGGATAGGCACATGGAGGATAGTAAAATGTAGGGTATGCAGGGTAGATTGATCTTAGTAGGATAATAGGTCGGGACAACATCGTGGGCTGAAAGGCCTGTACTGTACTGTACTGTTCTATGATCTATGTGCTATGAATACTTGTGCTTAATACTTGAATAGATACTAAAAATGCTGTTTCTCAGGAAAGGTCTTGAGTTACTTCTGCACTTTCTCTCAGTCACCAGCATCAGTTCTCCCCAGGGGAGAAATGTCAATTACCCGAGATTCCCACACAATCAAGACGTTAGATAACCCTAGAATCAGGCAACGTTAGCACAGTCATAGAGCCACAGAGATCTACAGCACAGAAAAAGGCCCTTTGGCCCATCACATCCATGCTGATCAGAAACAACCATCTAACTATTCAAATCCCATTTTCTAGCAGTCAGTGATAAGCTAAGCTTGATTCCAACTCAACTTGATATTCTTACGCTTTCCATTTGGCTGGTTAACACTCAGGAATGCTGGAAGCTATTCCACTCCCACAGACACCATTCAGTGGATGTATTAACAGAGCTGTGTTATATACATCCACAGTTCCGTTGGCCCTCACTTAAAACATTCCCATTCATTTCCTGAGCAGTTTACAAAACTTCAACTGGGAAATGCTTTAGTTTCTAGTGCATTTCCTTTGGTTTAACTCTGGGCTATCATTTTTGTTTCAGGCTTTAGCTAAGCTGGCATATTGTGTTTTGTCAAAATCTTTTACTGTTTCCTTTTATTTCTCTGGGCACTTAATAATCAGCTGATTTATTTATGGCAGCAAGTTCAGCATAGCGAGCCCTCGTGCCCTGGATCACCGTGACAGTGAGCCCTGCAGTAGTGCGTGAGCTGTGAGCCCCAGAGCAGCAGCATGCGGGGAAGCAGCACCAGAGCATTGCACAGGCAGCGAGCACAAGTAGGCAGCCTGAGGCGGCCGATGGTGAGTGTGGGAGCAGGCAGCCTGAGGCAGCCAAGGGTGAGTGTGGGAGCAGGCAGCCTGAGGCGGCTGACGGTGAGTGCGGGAGCAGGCAGCCTGAGGCGCTGACAGAAGGCCGAGTCCCCCGAAGTGGCAGGGTGGGCCGAGTCCCAGAGCATCAGAGGGGCCGAGGTATGAATTCTGGTACAATGCGACTTACCTGGTTGCTGCCGACTGCCAGTGAGGAGTGGACTGGAGGCTGGAGTGATGCCGGACAGTTGCTGGACCTGGGCCGGGCGCCACATGCTGAGCTGTTCTTACTGTAGTTTAAAACCTTTCCATGGTGTTATAACTACCTCTAAGAAATGCTTATGCTTTCCTTTAATCCTCTTTGTGTAAGACCACTATTTTTTTACGCTGTAAGATTTGTACCGAGGTACTTGTACCTAAGATGGCACTATTAAAAGGCAGCCATTGTAAAAACTTTTCACTGTACTCCTATACTTCTGTATTGTGGTACAATCGAATAAAGGATATTTGATTCTATTTTATTCTATCCTATTCTATTTGTCTCTTTTAAAAATAGAAACGCTGATGGTGACAAGCAAAATTCAGCAAATGCAAAATGACTATGTTATTAATCTGAGCTTTAATTCCAGTCACCTGGAAAGTAGAAGGGGAACATATCAAAACACAGGGTTGGGAAAGAACATTGGGATCCAAGTATTGGATGGGTTACAGGGATTCTATAACTGGTAACTTTTTCATGAAATTACTCACATCAGCTGGCTGACTGTATTAATATTGATCACACAGTAATGCTTTCATTTTGTTCCTAAAAGGCTGTTTGTTGGTGCTTACTGGGATTGACAAACCTGCTGCTCCCTTGAATCACATTTTTACAAAAAAGAGGCATGGCCAATTCAAGAGATAGTAGGAACTGCAGATGCTGGAGAATCTGAGATAACAAGGTGTAGAGCTGGATGAACACAGCAGGCCAAGCAGCATCAGAGGAGCAGGAAAGCTGACGTTTCGGGCCTAGACCCTTCTTCAGGTACAAGAGAGTTGCAGTGGGAGAGAGATTATGAGAGAGTTGCAGTGGGAGAGAGATTAACGTCAGCTTTCCTGCTCCTCTGATGCTGCTTGGCCTGCTGTGTTCATCCAGCTCTACACCTTGTTATCTCATGGCCAATTCTAACATTGAATCAGTTTTGAGCTGTAACATTTTCTCCTCAGTTAAGAAACAACTGGTAATGTTCTCTTCCAGTTTTGGTGCAGTGTGCATTATCTATTGGATGCAGCACAATGAGTTCTCGAGGATATTTCAGCAGTAGTTCCTGAACCTGGGAATTCCATTAGGCGAAATGTGCTATTGGAGTAGTTGCATGGGAACACCTCCACCTTCAAGTCATTTACTGTACTGTATTGGAGATACTTTGCCATTCCTTTGTCATCGCTGGGTCAAATACCTGGAACTCATGATGTAACAGCACTGCACCATCACCTGCAAGGTCAAAAATCACATGACACCAGGTTATAGTCCAACAGGTTTATTTGAAAACACAAGTGTTTGGAGCTCAGCTCCTTCCTTAGCTTGCGTTTCCAAATAAACCTGTTAGACTATAACCCGATGTTATGTGATTTTTGACCTTGTCCACCCCAGTCCAACACCGGCATCTCCACATCATTAACTGCAGCCAGTCAATAAGACCGCCAGGCTACTGGGCTTCCTGTGGTGTGGTTCTAACTTTACCAGAGCTAATATAGAGACAAGGACAGTATGAGGCACTTAAGTAGCTAGTAATTGATCGTTTGAGGGGCTCTAATAAGACTAAAGGAAAGTGGGCTGCCCTGACACCTCGCTAACAAAATGGAAGACAGGTCAATGCAGGCTGTGGGCAGACTTTTATCCAGCCCCCTTGCCCTCAAACAGAATGGTAGGGGAGCATAAAATCCCATCTGTGAAGTTGGAGGCTTCCACTGCTCAGAGCAATATTTTCACCATTTGATGTGATTCAGCTATTGGAAATCATTTATTAAATAGTCCCGTCTGTGCTACAAGTTGCCCTGGAAACCAATCAAGATCATCAGTTGAGTTCACAGAGTGATGCATTTTGACATGTTAGATGCCACACATATTAACACACAGGACTGTGCGTCATGTAGGCAAAAAGAATTTGCATATACATTGCAACTTTTTCATAGATGAAAAGGGTCATGGAGATGGTCAATCTCTGCTGCATTCATTCCCGTGGCCACACCCTGGCCGAACTGAGTCAAGCTGCCTCCTTTGAGGGCCATGTTTGACTGTGAACTGCTCTTGCTGCTTCTTCATGCCACTGACCTATCAGCAGCCTCTTATGCTGTGTCAATTCCTTATGTCCCAATCATGATGACAAAAGTCTTCAACCTCTTGTCTCCTTTTAGCATTGTTCAAGTTGTGGACAATTGAGCAATTATTCATGCAGGATTTAATGACTGTAAACACGGACATGTAAATTATATGCTTTTCAAGTTAAAAATGTGATTTCACTTGACAGCGATGTAGCCATTATGCAAGAGAAAGGGAGGAGGGCCCAGTAAAGACACAGATACAATTATATTATTACTGGCTGCTGCTGCTAACATCTCTTTTTGAGTGTCTAATGCAACAGTGAACATGGTTATCTCTGTATAGATTAATCCTCACCAACCATCCGAATTCATGCCAGTTAAGGACATTAAAGTACAGGAAGTGCTGACAGAATAACGTCTGCAGCTCTGAAACAGTTTAGTAATATGGAAGTAATTTATCATCACTGGGAAAGCTGAAGACAGTTAAATAAGACCAATTGCTGGATGTTACTGGGGATAAAGCCTAATTATGAAACTATCTGTTCCAGCGTAGTCCAGATATTATGATAATCTGTTTTATTTTTGTTGTTTACTTTGCTGCCTTTGGCTCTCTGACTATGTGTTTTCCACTCTCTTTCCATTCCTTTACCACACACAATTCTTGACAACGTGGAATTGGGGGAAGTGGCGTTATTTGCAATGTTCTCTGAATATTAACACTTTAAGGCCATCAATGCCAATGAAGTACACAGAGTAATACTGCTTCACATGTATAAATGTGTCCACAAATGAGTCTACATTGTGTGGTAATTAACAATGCTGCTGTTTCCTAACAGCAACAGTATCTGCTGGTTAATTAAAAGATAAGCAAACTGTTCACCACTCCCTCCCCCAAAAGGGTTTGGTTTTGCTGCACATTATCACATCCAGACTTCTCCAAATTTAGACTCAGGGACTTATTCTGGAGGTGAATTAAAGGGTGGGTCAATACAAATAAAGTCACCATAGTCTTACTGGACCATAGGCCACTCTCACATTAGAGAAAGATGACTAGTGGTTGTTTAACCTGAGCGTCACCACACCTCAGGCAAGGGAGGAGGGCAGTCCTTCTGGTAATCTCAGCTCAGCGCAGGAATTGAGCTCTGCTTTACAAACCAGTTCTCCAGCTAACCAAGCTAACCAACTCAACAACACCCAGTTAGCCTGTTTTGTTGAGTGGTGTTGGTCGTATAAGTAAGTCTAGCCAGGCAGTCAGGAGAGCTCTATACTGCTACGTTATATCTGTGATCTATCTCTATTTAAAACCATTTACCTTAGAGTTTGTCTCTGTGTCTGAAGGTGTTTAATGATTAACTTTAAGGATTTCTGTAACCATGGCTTTTTCAATAAACAGTCAGAAAGAGAGTTCTTGGCAGTTAATAGGAATTTGTTTCTCTTGGGAGAAGTTTTATGAGTAAGAAAGGTAGACAATTGTGCATTAGACTTTTATTTTGGAAGATTAGAGACTGATTTTTTCCCTTTTGATTAAGGCAAACACCTATAACTTAGAGAGAGCCTTTGGAATTCAGTTTAGTAGCTTTGCTGAAGTCTTGGCTGAAGTTAAATGTGTGGAACAATTGCTCCTGATGAGAGAAGATGGTTTAGAACAGTTAAAAAAGGTTATCTCAGTTTTTTTCTTTTTCTGAAGAAGAGTCCAGACCCGAAACGTCAGCTTTCCTGCTCCTCTGATGCTGCTTGGCCTGCTGTGTTCATCCAGCTCCACACCTTGTTATCTCAGTTTCAGTACTTGAATGTTTCAGACCAGAAGCTGATTGGAGATGTGCCATGATGGTACAGATGGTATGTCAAATGCCAGCATCCATTGGTGTGAGGTGCACGCAGATGCTGTCCATGGAGTGTGCCAGTGTTCAAGATGAAAGTCTGGAAAACCAAGCAACAAGCTGAAGTCACCAGGTACCTTTTTTAACTTTCATGTTGGGAATTGTCAGTGTCTGGTTTCTCCCCGGCAGAATACGAACCTCTCCTGCAGCTAGGGACGGTCAGTAAGTGCTGGCCTGCCAGCGACACCCACATCCCATGAATGGATAAGAAAAAGAGTCAAACACATTGCTGTGGGTTTGGAGTGAAATGTGGGGCAGACCAAGTAAGGATGGCAGTTTGCCTTCCCTAAAGGCATTATTAAACCAGGTGTTTTTTAAAACAATAATTGACAACAATTATGTTGTCACTGTTGTGCTAACGCTTTATTCCAGGTAATATTAGGATAGTTCATACAATGCTGAGGCACTACTGAGACTGAGATTAGAGCATGTTGTTGGAGAAGAGGGAGTATTTAACCTTGATTATACATTACTGAGGAACTAGTGGATGTAGTTTCTTCATATTGACATCAGTTGCCCAGACAGTGAAACAAATTACAAGAAGAACATTATGCTGAAGAAATCTGAAGAAGGGTCTAGGCCTGAAACGTCAGCCTTCCTGCTCCTCTGATGCTGCTTGGCCTGCTGTGTTCATCCAGCTCCACACCTTGTTATCGCTTAACATTTTGAACTCTTCTGCAGATCCTTAAGTCTTCTTGACAGCTGCCAGGCTAATAACAATGATCTAAGAATCAATTACTCCTCTGGGGTTGATTAATTTTCTGTGTTAATTTATTTAACACTGTAAAACTCATATAAAGCTATAAAGCAGATATTTCGCAAACCAAATGACTTCTCTGAGTGCAGCTTGCAGACACACAAAGAAAGTGTCAGGCAGAGTTGCAACATTGTATGCACAAAGTACATGGAGGCTTTAAAGGTAACATCTGTTCAATGCAAGTTATGCACACAACTTCATTCTCCTATGCAAAGCGAGGTTCAACTATTTACAATAGCAGTTGACACTCTGAATGCTATAAGGTATCTGTTGACATCCAAATCCTGTGATATTGACTTTGTCTGGAGGTGCAGTTGATTTCTACAGTCACCAATGATATTGTCTGTCATTCCTGATTAAGTTATCATTTTTTTCCTTTAATGGACAGCAGTTTCTGTTCCAGTGTTTTCTTACCCCGGCACAATATAATAAGCCTTGTTCCAGTTTAGTGAATGACTGTTCTCATTTCTCAATCGATTTCAAATGATTCAAATCTGTTTGGTATTTATTGTTTTGTTCTTTAAGAATTTTGACCCTATTTTTAAGCCTTTGATTTTATACCCTTGATTATTCTCATTCTATCAAGTTCATCCTTTCCTCCCCCAGCACATTTTCTGCTTTATAACCTGCTTGAATAATTGTACTGCATCTCCAAACCTTTTTCTTTTTTTTAAGCCTAAGCTTCTCCCACTTGTTGTCCTCAGTGATTCTTTGATTTCCTGTCATTTTCCTTTGGCATTGCTTTGACCTCAAGCTGATGTTCCTGTAGCTGCTCCTGCTGAGCTTGATCTGATTTATATATGAGTTGCTGTAGATCTTCCTGCACACCAGCAACCTTTCCTTAGAATCGGTGATACAGAGCTTGTAGTTCATCCTACTTCCTTTCTTTCTCTTTAAATTCTTCAAACATCTTTGTGAGCTGAACTGTCCCTATAAAACTTCACTATCTCAGAGGTGGTATTTCCAAGTTTGGATTTATCCTGTGCTAATTGTTCAGCTTTTTCGTCTCTTTTGATTTTCACTCCACAGTTGAGAACTGGGATTTGAGTTCCATTAATTCATAAAGTCAAGTGTCTATCCTCCTTTCATATTCAGTTGTGCAAATGTTTCTTGAATAATCTGTTGCAGTTTCTGTTGTGGTTTTGATGTTTGAATGATTCCATGGATTGTAACTAATGCAAGGTTGTGGCGTGCTGATATACATGCATTTGTTAGTCCAACAGTTTCTATGATGTAGAACATCAGCAATGTTCAGGTGGATTGCTTGTACTAGCATTTCTAGATTACTGATCCTGCACACGGAATTTGTGGGCTGTCTTACGCTGGAAGTTTACATTCATAGGTTTCATCATGGCTTGCCATGGCTGTGAGTACATGCCTTTTAAAATTGACAAAGCACTGTGAATTTTGGCACTTGGCCTATGTCTATGTGAATCTTAGCCAATAATGAACAATCACCAATTTCAGAGAACAATTAATTCCAGTTTTGCAAACAGTTCAGACAGTGTGATTATGTCGATGTTTTGCTTGAGATTGACAGGATGAAGCAAATGTTTACTACTTTTTCTCTTGTCATGTACATGGTCAGATTTTGAACTGTTTATCACTCCATGTGCACACTTCTGGCGGGATAACAAATGATCTTTATTTAACTGGAAGCTACACCTTGCTTGGTTTTCTGTATTGGACACTCCCAAATTTAGAAGCCATAGCTCTGAATACCATTTTAAATTCTATTTAGAGGTCTGCTGTGTCTCAGTTTAGACTAGGGAATTTTATGAATGTTCTGAGAATATGCTTTTGACTTTCCCTCAATTGTTATTAATCCAGCACATGCCCATCGATGGGGATTTGTCTGCTTATCAGAAAACTGTGTTCTCAATATTGTCCAACACAGTAATGAATAAAACCATTTCAGGTTGTATCATGCACTTCAGTGCCATTTAAAACTGTGGGCCACATGTTTCTGCTGCAGATTAACTTGTTTGCTGAGTATTGGAGTACAAAAGGCCTTGTCAGCTTAATGTTTGCCACTGCTATTTTCCATTTTGGGTTTATGATAATGGTCTAATAATGAATTGCTTAGCAGAGATTGATTAAGTCCAAGGATTAGTTTATTTGACACAGTAAAACACATTACAGTTAATAAAGCAGATACAGGCATTTAACTGATTTCATTGTGTGAAACTCAAACAGCCTCAGCAGACTTGCTAACAAAGTCACAATATTATTTGTGTATAGCATAAGAAATCCTTAAAGGTGAACCCACTTAAAGGCAAAATGCATGAACAACAGTTATACTATTTCAGTTCTGATATCATCCCTATAAATATCTCATGCATTGTCTTCAGTATCCCCAAACTTGATATTTTAAGGTGGAGACCAGAACTCTGCAAAGTCCTCTCAGTGTGGTCCAAATTGTTTGTTGTATGATTAGTCCATCTCCAGCTTAAAGGTAAACAAGTTGGAAAGTCGGAATGAGGAAAGGTTACATGGCTGATCTCATTCTTTAGGCCATATATTAATTCTTGTACTGTCTGACCCTGGAACCACGTTTTCCTTCTCTGATGATTAGTGAGGTCCCATTCTTTTCAAAAATGCAATAAATTAGTCTGCTTTTGTGCCACTAGATGACAGGCACTTCCTTGAGCTGACAAGTGTGAAAAGACAACTTGCTAAATTGCATTAAAATTTAATTATTAACTTATCGTGATGTCTGGGTCTTATTTCCTGACTCTGCAAAATTGCGTCTATCAGTTGCCTTAATGATTTGCAAACATTCGGATCTGCTTCACCACCCCTACCCTTTCCCCCCACCTTCTATCAATGAAAGATGGTTGAATTATTTTAAATTCTGATCTTCAGTCACATAAAATGTGGAAATATTGTTGCAGTTGTTTGTGCCCTCTACACTGCCTCATTCCATAAATTATGTGAATATAACTGGAAATAACACTCCACATGTGGCCACAGTAATTGTTATTTGGAGCCAATATCATGTCCTCACGTTTACATTCTTGAGATTTATTTGTGTAAATGGATATATTATGTATCTCTCCCATACCCCTTGATGCCTTTAAAAATCCAAAAAGAATGATCAATCTCTTTTTGAATATATTTAGTGATGTGGCCTCCACAACCTTCTGTGGTTGGGAATTCCACAGGGTCATTATATTTGAGTGAAGAAATATTTATTCATCTCAGTCCTAAATGATCTACTTTGTATTCCATGACTGTGTCCCTGTTTTGAGATTCCCCAACCAGTGGAAACATTCTCCCTACGTCAAATCTGTCCAATCCTGTTAGAATGTTATACATTACAATCAGACCCCCTCTCATCCTTCTAAACTCTAGTGAATACAGACCCAGATGAGTCAATCTCTCCTGAAAAGACGATCCTGCCATCTGTGCTATCAGCCTAGTGAATCTCCACTACATACCCTCCATGCCCAAATATATCCATGACCAATATCCAGGTTACCGCAAGGATCGCTGGTGGGTATACAACTATTTGCGATCTATATAAGAGATTTGGATTTGGGGATCAATTGTAAAATTTTCAAAATTTGATGATGACATCAAACGTTCCCAAAATGGGAATTTGTGGACAGAGTGCAAGGAGTTTTCAACAGGGCATGGACAGGCTAACTGAATGGGTGAGAACCTGAAGATGGAAAATAATGTAAACAAGAGTGAAGTTTGGCGGAAAGTGGAAAGGTGGAATATTTCTTCAATGGTAAAGTTTGGGAAGTGCAGATGTCCAATAGAATATGGATGTCCTTGTCCATGTGTCACTAAACTCTAACATGCAGGTGCAGCAAACAATTAGGAAGGCAAGCTGTACATTTTCATTCAGTTTAAGGGAATTTGAGTACTGAAGTAATGGTGTTTAATGTGAAGTAATTCTACAATTGTATCAAGCCTTAGTGAGGCCTCACCTGGAGTTATATGCACAGGTTTGGTCTCCTCATCTAAGGAAAGATATACTTGATATGGAGGAAGCGCAATGGAGGCTCACCAAATGGATCCCTGAGATGGTGAGATTGCCTTGTGAGGTGAAATTGAGGAAACTGCATCTGTGTTCTAAGGATGAGAGGTGATCTCAACTGAAACTTTAAAAATTGTCACAGAGTGAATATAAATAAGATGTTTCCCATGGATGGTGGCGTTAGAACTCACGGGCATAATCTCGGGACAAGGAGCATGTCATTTAGGAAATTTTTCACTCTTTGGGTGGAAAACCTTTGGAATTCTTTAGCCCAGAGAGCTGTGGAAGCTCAATCATTGAACATGTTCAAGACAGAAATTAATAGATTTCTGATGACTCAAAGCACGGTGGCTCAGTGGTTAGCACTGTTGCCTCACAGCCCAGGGACCCGGGTTCGATTCCAGCCTTGGGTGACTGTCTGTGTGTATATTCTCCCCGTGTCTGTGTGGGTTTCTGTCGGGTGGTCCGGTTTCCTCCCACAATCCAAATATGTGCCGGTTAGGTGGATTGGCTGTGCTAAATTGCCCCATAGTACCCAGGGATACGCAGACTAGGAGGATTAGCCACGGTAAATGTGGGGTTACTGAGATTGGGTGGTGTCGGGTCTGGGTGGGATGCTCTTTGGAGGATTGATGGGCCAAATGGCCTCTTTCTGAACTGTAGAGATTCAATGACTCTTTAAGGTGGCGACTGAGCTCTGGCTTGGCATTTCATGAATACGAGCATCCCTGGTGCAGCTTCAGGATGCCATCTTCATGAAGTGTAGCAGGAATGACCAGTATGTCATCTGTGATTGTCAAATTCTGTTGGTGCTCAAAATATGTTTTCCTGGCCATTTACAGGGCCTTTGGTCTTATAGCCTATGACACAATATTGATGGATGGTGAGACAGGCCTGGTTCCTCATCTGCTTGTGTGGAATCTGGCTGAGCTGATCGTGGAGTGCTGGTAACTATTTGTGCCCGTAAGGCCTCTCTGCTCTACAGCACCAACAATATTCATCTTTTATGGTCATGTTGTAGGTTTATACCTTATTATCTGAATGGACTCTGCTAATATACCGTGCCAAGATTGATCTTCTTCTCTTATTAAGGGTCTGTGCTGCCTCTGGACTTCTATTGTACTCAACCATCTGAATAGCTTTATCTCGAGTCAGGTCTTCTTTGAACTATAATAAATCTGACAAAGATTTGTCCACAATTCCAACAACAACTCTGTCTCTTGTGAATTCTGACTGTAAGTCACCATAATCATACTTGTCTACTGATCTATAGATCTCATTAATGAAATTATGTATGGATTCCTTTTGGTGCTGAAGTCTTTTGCTAAATCTTGCTTTCCCCAGGCATTTATTGGTTCTGAGTTGAAATAATTGTCAAAGGCTTTCAGGACTTCTTCAAAATAAATTGATTCTTCCAATAGACCTTGGCCAGCGACAATTTCTAATCATTTATAAAAATATATTTCCTTGTTCAACTTCTGATTTAGTTCCTGTTCTAGTAGCTTTTCTATAGCTTAAGAATTGCTTTCTCCAAATCTATATTCAATTTGGCCCATCTCTGAAATTAAATCTTTCTGGCAATATTATTTCTGATGGTACGTCTTCCTAATGTGATTACTTATTTTTGCTCCTTTAAACTCTTTTATTTTGCTGTATTAACAGTGCCGCTGCTCTGCATTCCTGTGCTGGAGGGTGTTCTTGCTTTTTCACAACTAAATGAAGAATTCTCACTTTACACGGCTAAAATCGAGGATTCGTGCAAAAATGGTTGATTCCACAACCTTTTTGCGTGGCTCTAATGAGTAAATCCCACTGTTCGTGGTGTTAATAAATACTTCCTGTTCCCTCAATGGCTTTACTGACTGAATCCGCTAGCTTGCAGCTTAGTAACTGATGCCTGCTTTAATCAAAGCTTTACAAAATGATTTGCAGTATACACAGCTTTAAGAGGTGAATCCCAGTTCTTTATTTTTTTCTGGATGTCTGTGGATCTAATAATGGTCTCCTTTTCCTCCACAATCTTTTTCAGAATGATTCCTGTTCTCCACAATTTAACAAAATGCTTCCTGTCTTTAACACAGTTTGAAAAAAAAAGAGATTTTAACCTATTTTTGCAGCCTTAATAAAGTCTCCTAACTATTCTTCGTGAGACCAGTGGAGCTTAGGCTTTTAATCTGCCCCTTTACCATTTATGTTTTTCCTTGCCATGGCCCCAGGTCTGAGATCTCAGTATAAATCACTTTTCTGGCCTTTGATTCCCCTGACTGTAGCCACACCTCATGGTGCCTGCTCACTACGACAGTGATGCATGGCCTGAGCTTTCCTTACTTTTCACATTCCCAGCTTATTGTACTGGGCTGATTTTAAAGTTTTCCCTTGACCAATGGGGATTTTAACTTTATTCACAGAACCTGTGATGCCTATTTGCTCTCTGGCTGAAGACTGAGTCAGGACTGCTGCTAAATATCACTGGTATCTGATGCAGTTTCTATCTAATGATTGTAACGAGGTCAGCCAGGTGGACATAATAGAATATGAGTTCCCTGAATGGGGCTGTTAACCTGAACCAATCAGGGAGCCCTGGCTGACAGATATAAATAGGCGTGTCCAGGGTTCTGTTCACTCTGGGAGCCAGCTCTGAGCTAGCTGGGTCAGTGCCATGTACAATGCACATGTAAATAAAGGGTCACTTGGAGATGGGATACCGGCCTCTGTGGAGTTATTTCAGTATCTGATTTAGAGAAATGTAATTCTCCTTTTTCAGGAAGTACCTAAGCCCCCTGCTACAGCACATCTTTTATCAGCTTCAGAAACACTTTTACCATTGACTGTAGAATCTTCCTCATTGAATCTTGCCATGTTGAATCTTCTTTTGTAAGGTCATTAAAAATTCACCTCTTCCCTGTTGCTGACTGTCTGTATGAACAAGCAACTGACTCTGAAACCTGTGGACATCCACCATTGCTGCCATGTTGCATGGGCAACCAAACCAAGTCTGATGGGTTTGCAGCCATCATCGTCTTTAAGTGTAGGGATCTACATGGCCTGCGTGCTGCAATGTGGCAGACGAAAACAGCTTTCTGGTCCAATTAGAAGAGGTTCTTGAACTGAACAAGAAGAAATAGTTTATTGCATACTTGCAACTAGTTTCAGGGTAGCGTGATATGAGCAACATTGTTACAGAGAAAATGAGGAGGATCTGGATGTTAGGTCTTACTCTTCTGAGATGCTAAACTGTTGCGCCGAAAAGTTCATGTGGTGTCATCATTATAGTGGAACACCTTAGTCCTGACCCTTACAGACTCATATATGTAGAAGGCATTGATGATTACTTAGGACAGACTTTGAATGTCATGTATATATTGATAATAAATGAATGTCTCTAATCACATACCTACAATAGCTTACACTTTATAGCACCTTTAATGTTGTAAAGTTGACATCCCCAATTAAACAGTAAAAGGATGAAGATATCTGTTATCTATGACCAAGCATCAAACCGTGTCTGGATGGCTTAGTACTTCTGTACAGATTAAAGAGCAAGCATTATCAAACTAAGCCCAAGTCATGAGTACAGGATATTACATAATGTATCTCAACTTAGAATCAGTTGATGTGATTTCATCAAACCTTCAAAAACTGTGGGAAGCACAGACGTTCTGTGGTTAGCACTGCTGCCACACAGTGCCAGGAACCCGGGTTCAATTCCACCCTTGGGTGACTATCTGTGTGGAGTTCGCACAATCTCCCCATGTCTGTTTGGGTTTCTGCTCGATGTGCCGGTTTTCTCCCACAGTCCAAAGACGTGTAGGTTAGGTGGATTGGCTAAGCTAAATTGCCTGTAGTGTCCAGGGATATGCATGTTAGGCGGATTAGCCATGAGAAATGCAGGGTTGCAGAGAAAGGGTAGGGAGATGGGTCTGGGTGGGATGCTCTTTGGAGGAGTGATGTGGACTTGTTGGGCTGATTGGCCTGTTTCCACACTGTAGGGATTCTATGATTTATATTGAATTTCAGAGTTACAATGACAGGACCCGGTTCCAGCAAACCAGTGTTTAATTTTCTGGAAAACCATCAGAAGGACTGACATCATAAAGCTGAGATCACTGTATCAGAGATGCTGTTCATTCCAGCATTAAAGTCCTCACTCATCAAATTCATCTCCTTTCATCAGAAAATCAGAAGTTTCAGATGTTTATTGTAACAATGTATTGTTAAACAATGAATGTGCTACAATATGAAGCTAGAGAATATATTATTTGACAAATACATTACAATAAAACACTTTAGTTTCAAGCTCTGTAATGATGACACATTTCCATCATAAGATCAACACAGAGGCAAAGGCCTAATTTATTTGTCGGAAAAAACACATCTTTTCCTTATGTCAGTGAAAATCAGTTGTACTGCAATGTAAATGTCAGCAGATAATAATCTGCCTTGATCCTGTGTTGAAACTAGCGCCATGGTTTTGCAAATCTAAACGACAAATTTCAAATGAAAAATATTTTCTGTGATTAAAACAACTAATCGTATTCTCCCAAAGGTTGGGCTTAACATAGAGGTTAATTGGCTACTTTGAAGCATTACAATATTTGCAGATTGAGGCTCTGGTTAGAAATGCAAATGAGGTTGAAACCACAGGAGGAGAAGGATTTATTGTTTGTAATAGCAACGCAGTTGTTAATCTACTCTCTCTGTAAGGAAATTGTGTTTTGAGGTCTGTTTTCTACAAAATTATACTGAGATCTGCCCTGACAATGTACTCATAATAAAGAAACAGTTGCCTTTATCTAGGATCTTTCACATCAATTGAACAGCACAAAATGCTTCGCATTGAATGAAGTATGTCTAACATTTAATCATTTTTGTACCGTAGGAAATGCAACAGCTAGTTTGTACATGGTAAATTCCCACCGACAGAAATGCAGTACTGTTTGTGATGTTCCTTTAGGGTTAAATCTTGTTCAGGACACCAGGGATCACTCACTTTCCCTCATCCAAATAGGTCATGGCCACCAGGAGGGCAAATAAGGCTTCATTCTTAGTCTTTTCTGAATGACTCACCTCTGACAGGTTGGGCATTCCCTCAATTCTGCTCTAGTTTGTTAGTCTTGATTTTTGTGCTCAAGTCCTGAAGGGGGACTTGAACTCATAACAGTCTGACTGGAGAGAGAGTGCTACCAACAAAGCCACCAGTGAATGAGAAGTATATCTATTTATGACCAAGAAATTCTAGCCATGAGGTTGACTGAAGCTCAAAGGTTTTCTTTTCGACTTATTCATTGATATCAGCTTGGTTTAAAGATTGATAATCGACATGTTAAGGTGTCAAAAAGCCTCAGTTCACACTTCGGGGATAGTAAGAACTGCAGATGCTGGAGTCAGAGATGACACAGTGTGGAGCTGGAGGAGCACAGCAGGCCAGGCAGCATCAGAGGAGCAGGAAAGCTGATGTTTTGGGATGGGACCCTTTTTCGGAAAAGGGTCTGAAGAAGGGTCCCGGCCCAAAACGTCACCTTTCCTCCTCCTCTGATGCCGCCTGGCCCGCTGTGTTCCTCCAGCTCCACACCGTGTCATCTCAGTTCACACTTCACTGTTTTAGGTTCTGTCTGTAATATGAATGCCCATTCTGCTCATTTATCTGAGTCCCATTGCAGATTTGTATCATCTTCACTGTGTGTCACCCCTCTTTGGTATTGCTGTCAAATTTTGAAATTTGCTTGTTTTTAGATATGGCTTTCTCAAGGTCAAAGATTGATCCTCCAACTAAAAAATAGAGTCTGCAAAACAGCACATACTATAAATACAGACAAAGGGAAGTAATCTATTCCATTATCAATCAAAATGAAGAGGAACCTGAGTCTAGTTTTAAGTATTGTCAAGCTACAGATTGTTTGAAGTTCATGAGGTAATTTGCATATCCTATTGCGATACTAAGCCATACAGTTCTGGAACGTACTGCCTTAATTGCTTCAGTTAAATTGGTTGAGCCAGGGGCTTCATGAAATCAAAGTGAAAAATAAAATTTCTGCTGGTTAGTGAAAGGAAAAAAAAAGTCAAATTGGATTTCTGTTCCAAATCGTCAGTGGTAGAAAGTTAACTTTAGAAGAGGAGAGAATTGGAATAACCATCCTGTGTTTTCCATGGCAGGTTTTGCACCAATGGGAAGGCCTGAGAACCACAATTGGCCTTCATACTTTTCTTTCTCCAGAGATGTCAGAGGAGTAGTTTCTGTCTATGGATTCTAGTGCTGAGCATCCCTGATATTCTTATCTGTCTATATGGTCAGTGAATCAGACGCAGGCACTCTTTATTAAATCCTGAGATAACAGATCTTCTGTTAAGTTCACCCAACATCAGCTGAATTGATGCAAAAGATGATGGAATTTCATGCCTGAGTGGCATTCGCACAAGTTCTGGGAACTTTTGTGCTGGCTTGGATACTGTGTTTTTCATATACAGAGTGCTCTGATTACACCCTTTCCCGTCAAAGCGCGTGCTTAAAGCAATTGCTCCTTGAAGGGCCACACATCATTGACAGAAGCAGCATGCTCAGACAGAGAAAAAACGTACTGTGCCCCCTCTAGGTGTGGTTGTGACCATTTTCCATTTCCTGTGTACATTTATTAGTCACAGCGTTGCAGAAGGTAACACAGATCAGACCTGGTACAGTGAATCACAGACAGGCTCAGCCTGATCATCAACACGATCGTCCCCACAGATGCAATGTTCCTTTCTTCCTGCCACTTCCTGCTGACCCATCAGTCCTGAGCTTCCAAATATTTCCACGCACCACTTTGAATGATGACGTTGATACACAACATGACTCCCTGAGCCCCAGGCCTACAGTTTAGCCGAGCTGACTGCTGGGCTATACTGTTCACCCACATTGAGGCAGGGTGGTGGTGACTGTCGATTTTACATCCTCCCACTGTAACACATGTTCCCACAATCACCTTGCTCCAACTTTACACACTAGCATCACCCCCCCCACCATCACACAGTTATCATTCCCCCTTCAATCTCCATTCCTGATTTCTCCAACTTCCCTACCTCAGCAGTGGCCCCCTTGAATTACATTGAACTGACAGGACTAACATGTGGTTCGCCATAGGGGTGTGGTGTATATATATAATGGAGCAAGTTTAGGAGAATAGCGTGCAAAGTCTTATTTGGCCTCACAGAGCGAAACCCACCATGAAGCTCGAGAGAACTGACACTTAGCTAATTTCAGGTAAATTTTGGCAGCATACGGCGGTGTTACTATCGATACAAACTCTATGAAACAATCATGAAAATAAGACAAACACAGTCATTGAAAATGATTTAATTTATAATGAACACTTTGAAATAAAAAAAATTAATTGTCACAATTTTATCATGAGGGATGTATAAATTGGCTAAATAAAAACAGAAATCAAGACATGAATGAAACTTAGAATGGCAAGAAGGGTGTAAAATGAAAACAACTTGGCATGACGTTGTTTTAATTTGGCTTGTAAAATTCAATATGCACTTACAGTTTTGCTCAAACTTGTTCATTAATCTTAAAATTTCCTTATGAATGAAAAACAGTTATGTATAAGATGAATCTGCACAATTATTGGTCCCATAACAAACCTTAATACTCGAGGTCAAAATTCCTTCGAGCACAGTTTAATAAATTGGTCACAACCGTCCAGTGAAGCTCCTCAGCTCATTTATTTGAAGTAGGCAAACAGCTTTGATATGTAGTCAAAACACATTAAGATGGTAGGAGATTTGAGAAAGTGCTTTTTCTTCCCCAAAGAATTGAAATGCTATTAACAGATGCACACTAAACTGTAAACATTAAACTAACATACTGGTGAGATGGTGGTCTAGTGGTATTTTCACTGGAGTAGTGATCCAGAGGCCCAGGCTAATTCCCTACTGTTGCTGGATCAAATCTCACAATGGCAGCTGGTAGAATTTTAAATTCCATTAAAGGAATATGGAATGTAAAACTAATCTCATAATGGTAACCATGAAGCTACCATTGACTAAATATATCCTGCTCACTAATATTCTTTAGAGTTCTTGCCTGGTGTGGCTTATATGTAACTTCAGTCACATATCTTTGTTATTGATTCTTAGCTACCCTCTGAAATGACCCAGCACCTAAAGGCCAACAAAATCTGGTCTCACCAGTGACATCCACTCCCAAGGAAGGAGAAAGAAAAATAAATACAAAAAAGGCACATTAATTCCTGGATAAGGCATGCACCAAAAGGGGAAAACAGACTCTGCCCATTTTAAACAATTCTGACAAATTTCTCCCCAGTTTCCTCGAGCAGCCAGCCAGGTTCCAGGAGTCTGTGGATAACCAGCATACAACATTCTGTTTGTAGGTCACGTTCACAACAGTCGATTTCCAATATAGCACAAAGGCGCAGAAGGGATCTATTTTCTTTGATGTAATGAAGAAGTTGCTGCGTACCCCTGTGGAACCCACAAACAGCAGGCCTTCAGAGATAGTAAGAACTGCCAATGCTGGAGTCTGAGATAACACAGTGTAGAGCTGGATGAACACAGCAGGCCAGGCAGCATCAGAGGAGCGGGAAAGCTGACATTATGGGTTGGGACCCTTCTTCATGTCTGATGGCCTTCTTTTGTTTTTGTGTCCGTCAAGTGTAAACCCTGACATAAGTTGGAAGTCTCAATGGGAGGGTACATCACTTACAAGCAAACAGTGGGTGTCCCAGCCTATAACAAGTACCTCACAGGTATCTAGTTGACATGATGCTGTTGGAAGCTCCAATACCTGCCAGCTATCTGGAGTAATACAGCTGGCTCCCGCACCTCCCGACACACGCATCCAACACCTGCTGCCCTCTCCCTCCACAAGATCCCATTTACTGCTCAATAGAGGGTCCATGGCAAAACCATTAAAAAGAACATAGCCATAATTGGATGTCAAGGCTCCTGCTGTAGCCTGAGGGGCTAATCTCTGTCCTCTGGAGGTGTTATGCCTCATCATACTTGATAAACTGGCCTATTATGAGAATGGAAAGTGGGGCTTCCGATCACTACCATAACTATCATCCGTCCTATCTTTAACAACACCACTGTGTCTTTTTATGGCAGGAATCTAGTAGATAACTGGTGAAATTTGACCTCTACCTTCTAACAATCTTCTTAGAGATGAAATCTCATCTTAACAATGAGGATATCAACATTGTGTTGTTTGGCAGTAAATGGGATAGGTTCACAGGAGTTTTAGTTGTTCAAAACTGGCATCCATAAGGTACAGTGGACCCTCAGTCTGAGTAGACTTGCACGCTGCCCCAATCTGTAAACTCAAGGATAAGCATATCCCTTACTGTACATTTCCATCTGACCATGAGACCAATCCTGCTGGCTCAATAAGGAGAGGACAGCAAGCAGCAGCAGCACTAGGCATATCTACACATGAGCAGCCAAACCGGTGGAACTGCTCCCTCAGGCTACATGCACGCTAAAGTGTGGACGCAACATGCTACTGAGAGAATCATGCAATCCCACGACAAATGAATCAATGGAAACTCTGCAGACATGCCACACTCAGTCATGAATACTGCTGAACAATTAAACAACTAATGGGAGGATGAAATTCATTTTATGTCCCTAATGAGGGCGGACAAGAGCACAAAACACAACACTTTATCATACAAATCTCAGTGTTGTAGCTGTAATGGAATGGCTTGGCAAGGGGCCCAACTGCAGACCTAGGGCTGGAATGTTGCTGTAACCGGAGCATGCATTTCAGAATTAATCAAATGGAATATCACTGTCATCTCTGATGCAGTTGCCTCAGGCTGGATGGAAAATCCACTTGTTGTAAACACATCAGACTGGTTATAGAGTTACAGACTGATTCAAACACATAAATACTGCAGCAATTAGAGCAATTGGCAGCTGAGAGGAGACCTGATAGAGGTCTACAAAATTATGAGAGGCATAGATAGGGTGGATAGTCAGAGGCTTTTTCCCAGGGTTGAAGTTTCAATTACAAGGGGGCACAGGTTCAAGGTGAGAGCGAGAAAGTTTAAGGGAGATGTGTGAGGGAAGTTTTTCACACAGAAAGTAGCAGAAGCCTGGAATGCACTGCCAGACGAGGTGGTGGGAACCGGCACATTGAAGACATTTAAGAGGCACCTAGACGGGTACATGAATAGGGAGAGAATAGAGGGATATGGATTGAAAAATGGCAGGTTTGTTTTTAGATCAATTGGGGCATGATGCTTGGCACAGGCTTGGAGTTCTGTGCTGTATTTTTTCATTTGTTCATTTGTTCATTTGTTCAATTCTGGTACTGTGAATTCCTGACTTCCTAATGCCTTTCCAGCATCCACAAGTCAGGAGTGTGATGGAATACTCTCCAGTTGCTTGCATGGGTGCAGCTCCAACAACACTTAAGAAGCTTGGCACCATCCAGGACAAAGCAGTCCACAACCAACACTTTAAACATTCCACCCCTCGTGACAAGCGCACTGTAGCAACTGTGTATACCATCAACATGATGCACAATAGCAGCTCACTACAGCACCTTCCAAATTTGTAACTTCTACCAGCTAGAATAACAATGCAGCATGCACATGGGAGTGCCACTATTTGCAAGTTCCCCTCAAAGCCACTAACCACCTGACTGAGAATTATATGGAGAGATGCTGACATAGTGGAAATGTCATTGAACTAGCTCTAGAGAGGCCCGGGCTAATGCCTTAATGAGTTCAAATCCCACGACAGCAGTTGGTTAATGTCCAAATTCACTTAATTAAAAAAACCTGGATTTGAGACTATCATCAATCATTGTAAAAATTGTTGTGATATCCTGTAGGAAGGATGGCTATGATTGGTAGCTGCATCTGATTCCAGACTCACAGCAATGAGGTCAACTCTTAACTGCTCCCAAGGGCAATTAGGGATGGGTAACAAATGCTGACCTTGCCAATGACTCGCATATCACTTGAATGAAAATATTTTAGAAAAACTTGACTGTGTTTCCAGTGTCAATCCAGCAGATGGAGGTATTCATACCTTACCGTACGTCATCTTTTACATTGTAAGAAAGCTAACGGGAGTTTCCAGGAGTGTTGTTCTCCTACGTTGACAACAAATTACAAATACTATTTGCATTTTCTCTGTTTTTGGTTTGCTTTGTACAATTAGGAAGAATAGGGCTGAAAGGATGTATCACACCCTGGGGATAAGCAAAGTAAGTTTCTAGAGGAACCTTTTCCAAACTCTTTGCTCCCATATCATTCACCAGTTTGCATTGCAGCAAAGGTGATTTCTACAACAGGAAACAGCAGAGTGTGGGTGGGGTGAGAATTTGTTACACTGACTATTTTTGAGACACCGTGTTAGCGTTCACTTGGCGGTAAAGAAGGCATATGTGATGCTTGCGTTCATTAGCTGGGGCACAGAATAAAGGAGCAAGGAAGTCTTGTTATAACTTCATAAAACATTGGTTAGGCCACAGATTGAATACTGTGTACAGTTCTGGTCACCACATTATTGGAAGGACTGGAGAGGGTACAGAAGAAATTCACCAGAATGTCACCTGGGACAAAATGTCTCAGTTATGAGGAGAGAATGGATAGGTTGGGTTTGTTTTCAGCAGAGGAGGCTGAGGGGGGAATCTGACTGAGGTGTACAAAATTATGAGAGGTATAGATAGGGTAGATCATGAGAACCTCTTCCCAGTGATAGATGTGTCTAAGTAGTGGAGAGGAGATATGAGGAAAAAAACACTTTTCACCTAAATGGTGGTAGAAATATGGAACATGTTGCCTGAGATACTGGTAGAGACAGGTACTCCCACAGCATTTAAGAAGCATCTGAGCACTTAAAATGCCAGGGCATAGTAGGCTATAGATCAAGTGCAAGGAAATGGGATTAGTGTAGCTTGGCTGTTCCCATACTGTCCGACTCTATGACATTTTCTTCCAGAACTTCTAGCCAACATCTACAATGTCTCATCACAGCTGTTTGCAAAGGTGTCCATGGCCTGTCCATTTTGCATTAATTCAGCTGGGATTCCAATCCCAGAAGAGATGGCTCAGCCCCACAGAAGACAGGTGAGTATCATATTACACAGCCATGACAACTGGGAATGGTTCTCCAATACCAGAGGACAAACAAGCTGTCATAGAATCTCTACAATGTGGAAAGCAGCCATTTGGCCCATCAAATCTGAACCAACCCTCTGAAGAGCATCTCATCCAGACCCACCGTATTCCCATCTCCCTTCCCTTAACCCAGCATTTCACATGGGCAATCCACCTAACCTACACATCCCTGAACACTATGGGCATTTAGCATGGCCAATCCACCTAACCTGCACATCGTTGGACTGTGGGAGGAAACTGGAGCACCTGGAGGAAACCCACGCAGACACAGGGAGAATGTGCAAACTCCACACAGTCACCCGAGGCTGGAATCCTGGAGCTATGAGGCAATAGTGCTAACCACTGAGCCACCATGTCACCCTAAAGAGACCTGCAGTGAGAACAGGCCCACATTTTACAACATCAGCTGTCACATTTAAGTTTATTTTTCAAGGTCTTGAACCTTTGAGTGAATGAGTTAGGATTAATGAGTGAGTGGGTGTGTGGAGGTTAATTTGTGTGAGTGGGTGAGTGAGGGGTTGGTATGAGAGGGGTGAGTGGAGGTTAATGGGTGTGAGTGGGTGCGTGAGGGGTTGGTGTGTGAGGGGTGAGTGAATGGATGTGTGGATGTTCATGGGTGTGAGTGGGTGTGTGAGGGGTTGGTGTGTGAGGGGTGAGTGGGTGTGTGAGGGGTGAGTGAGTGTGAATGTGTGAGTGGTTGCTGTGATGTGAGTGGGTAGTTGAGTTGGTAATCAGATCTGGTTGGGTCAGGGTAGGGGTTTGAGTTTACACTAGGGTGTGGCTGTCAGGTAGGGTGGTGGGGAGGGAGGGAGGTTAGTTGGGTCAAGGTGGGGGATCATGATTGTGAGGTTGTGGTGCTCAGTTTAGTTATATTGCCTAATTAATAGATACCAGGTACCAACTGGCATAAAAACAATCAACTGACATAATATTTCCAGGGTAAGTATGCAGGCAAATCCAGGTGTACCTCAGTTAAATCTGTGAGCCTGAGGGGAGATGTTTGTGGAGGGTCCAGGGGAGTGAAAATCACTCACCAGAAGTTTTTGTCCTCCCAGCCAATGCATGTCTGCCTGTCTGTCTGTCTACAGAGAGCTCCATGCGCAACAGCACTGAAGCTCAGATTTCACTGCATTGAATATCAGGAGATTCATAGGACCAGGCCATTCCACCCACTGAACCTGCTGTACCATTCTGTTAGATCATGGCTGATCATCTAACTGTTTTGGTCAAAGATAAGGCTGATGCATTTGCAGCAATCTTCAGCCAGAAGTGCCGTGTGGATGATCCATCTCAGCCTCCTCCAGTGGACCCCAGCATTACAGATACCAGTCTTCAGCCAATTCGATTCATTCCACATGATTTCAACAAACAGTTGGAGACACTGGATACTACAAAGACTATGGGCCCTGACAACATTCCAGCAATAGTACTGAAGACTTGTGCTCCAGAACTTGCACTGTTCCAGTACAGTTACAACACTGGTATCTACCAGACAATGTGGAAAACTGCCCAAGTATGTCCTGTACACAAAAAGCAGGACAATTCCAATCCAGCCAATTACTGCCCCATCAGTCTACTCTGGACCATCAGTAAAGTGATGGAAGGTGTCATCAACAGCGCTATCAAGCAGCACCTGCACAGCAATAACCTGCTCAGTGACGCCCAGTTTGGGTTCTGCCAGGGTCACTCAGCTCCTGACCTCATCACAGCCTTGTTCAAACATGGACAGGGGAGCTGAATTCCAGAGGTGAGGTGAAAGTGACAGCCCTTGACATCAAAGCTGCAATTAACTGAGTGTGGCATCAAGGAGCCTGAGCAAAACTGGAATCAATAGGCACCGGGGGCAAAGTTCAAGAAGGTCAAGGAGGTGGAGAGTTATTTTGGAAGCTTCTGGACTGGCTGCTCTGTCATACCTGGCATATAGGAAGATAGTCGTGGTTGTTGGAAGTCAGTCATTTCAGCTCCAGGTCATCTCTGCAGGAGTTCCTCAGGTAGTGTCCGAGGTCCAAACGTCTTTAGCTGCTTCATCAGTGACCTTCCCTCCATCCTAAGATCAGAAGTGGGGATGTTTAATGATAATTACACAATGTTCAGCACCATTTGCCACTGCTCAGATACTCAGGCAGTCCATGTTCAAAAACAATATTCAGGCTTGGGCTGACAAGAGACAATTAACATGTAGGCTACATAAATGGTAGGCAATACCATCTCCAATAAGAGACAATCTCACCACCAATTCTTGACCTTCAATGGTGTTACCATGACTGAATCCTCCACTATCAACATTCTTGTGGTTATAATTGACCAGAAACTCAACTGGACTCATCACATATACACAGTGGCTAGGAATACTGCGGTGAGAAACTCACGTTCTAACTTCCCAAAGACTGTCCACCTTCTAGTGTTGATGAGAGTTGATTGATTGATTTTATTGTCACGTGTATGGAAATACAGTGAAAAGCTTCGCTTGTGAGTGGTACAGGCAGATCACAGCAAGCAAAGGATGCACAGATCAAAAAGACTTAGAGGCATACAGGTTACATTGCAGGTTACATCATTTGAGGCACAAGTCAGGAGTGTGATGGAATACTCCCCACTTGCTTGGATGTGTGCAGCTCCAACAACAATCAAGGAGCTTGTCACCATCCGGGACAAAGTAGCCCGCTTGTTTGGCACCACATCCACAAGCATCCAAGATTCTTAGACACCAGCTTCCAAACTCACGAGCACTTCCATCTAGAAGGATAAGGGCAGTAAACATATTGGAACTCTACCCCCTGCAATCTCCTCCCAGCCAGTCATCATCCTGACTTGGAAATATATCACCATTCCTTCCCTGTTGCTCATTCAAAATCATGTAATTTGCTTCCTGAGGGCATTGCCATTCAACCAACAACGCATTGAGTACAATGGTTCAAGAAGGCAGCTCACCGCGACTTTCTCAAGGGTAACTAGGGACAGGCAATAAATGCTGGCCAGCCAGTGACGCCCACTTCCCACGAGTGAACTAGAAATAATGTCTAATGTGTTACCACATAGCCTGCCACTACACACCCCCTGTTGTTAGTCACTAACAGTCCCCATTAACAACTATTCACCCTCCCAGCCTGATCATTATCAACTCCTTTGTCTCTCCAACTGTCTTTCTCTCTCTTTGGGCTCTATCCTATCGTTTACTCTCTACCCCACTCACCTCCCTGTTTTCTGCATATAAACTGACGTTTTCCCAGCAACCATCAGTTCTGAGGGTCACCGGACCCGAAACGTTAACTCTGTTCTCTCCTTCACAGATGCTGCCAGACCTGCTGAGCTTTTCCAGCAATTGTTTTTGTTCCTGATTTACAGCATCCGCAGTTCTTTTGGTTTTTTTTTAGAAATAATGTCTCATGGGCTGGTGATGCTCACAAGCTAATATTGTTAATAGACTTATTCTGTTCACTCTTTGGAAGGAAGCAAATAACTTTCCTGAGGGAATCATTTTTAGCTGGAACGATGACCCCTCCCACCACACTGTCCTGTGATTCTGAGGTTCGTTGGCACATTTTGCTGCTATTTACATATAAACTGCTGATTTTTCACAGGAGCTACAGCCCTGTCTGGTACTTTGATTTTAAATTTGCAGAATCACCCTGTTAAGGGATTATATCGAATGGAAAGCAACGCTGCTGAAACTTTTTAACCAGATATTTGCGGCAGGAATCCACAAACAATATGATCTTAACAACACAACTGTTACAATTCACTTGGAAAGAATTCCGTACGTAGTTGATTCCTGTGGACAATGACAATTGCAAAATAAAATATAACGAAAGAAAATTTGTTTTACTCATTATTATTTTAGCAATTGGATTTTGAGTCTAACATTTGCAAATTCCTTTGCACCCATAATGACAGTATAAATGAAGAGAACATTTAATGTTGTATTCAGCATTTCTCCAGGAGTCTGCCAACTTAATGTGTCACTTGTGAAAGTCAGTGACAAGTAGGTATCCTCCCTGAAACTATATAATACAAGGAACCTTCATGAAGCTTTTGTAAATTGATAGCACAAGAAGGTAAATTAGTCTGATAGATGCCAGTTTACCTTGCTAATCATCACTGAAGGGGAGACCTCTGTCACTTCAGTTATTTCTGGGACTGATTTTAAAGCTAATTCAAGTTTTCAGCTTGCAAAAGCATTATGTTCCTGGGACAAACTGGGAATGATTTTTATATGGTGACCTCACAAATGGAATATTGTATGTCTCACTCCCGCAGCAGTCAGTTCACCACAATGACCTTCTGACCTCAAAATCTGCAGCATTAAGTGGTTTGCGTGTGGAATGAATTTCCAGAGAAAGTGGTGGATGCCAGTATAGTTACAATGTTTAAAAGGCATTTGGATAAGTACATAAATAAGAAATGTTTGGAGGGAAATGGGCCAGAAGCAGGCAGATGGGACTTGTTTAGTTTGGGGATTATGGACTGGTTCGATTGAAGTGTCTGTTTCTGTGCTGTATGACTCTATTACCAAGGGCAGCTCTGCTATTGTCGGCAATCTGTTTAACCAACAGCATCAAAATCGGAACTTGCTATGCATCAGCATATGAACAGTGTGTTCGACATAAACATAACAACTAGCAGATCTGAAATTTGTTTCCTTATCCAAAGCACATTTTGAAAAATTTTATGAAAGGAAGGTTTTTAGGAAAATCCTGTGGTTACATGTTTATCCTTGGTGATACTAGCATTTTTATTCTAGACTTACATAATTGAGCAAATTTAAGTTGCTTAGTTGGGATTTGAACACATGTCTCTGGCTCACTAATTCTTATAATTTGCTTGTGGGCTATTTCCCAGTTTCAGTCTAAACCATTGACTTTGCTCCTTGGGTATAATGAAGTGTTTACAGATGTTACATTGGAAATGCTCTTCGCTCAGTATGATTTGTGTATGCTTTCAGGTAAAGAAATTGGAATTATTTTGAAACATTTGCATTTATGTCAACTTTCATGACCGTAGGCTGTCCTAAAGTACTTTTGCAGCTAATGGTGTACTATTGGAGTCACTATTGTGATACTCTACAAATGGGGCACTGACTAGCTCAGTTGGTTAGATGGCTGTTTAGTGATGCCAACAGCATGGGTTCAATTCCTGCCCCAGATGGAATTACCACAAAGGACTTATCTTCTCAACCCTTCCCCTCACCTCACCTGAGATGTACTGACCCTCAGGTTAAGCCAATCCAACCACTTGTCTCTGTCTCAACTTTGAGAGCAGCCTGATAGGACTGTGGTATTGTTTAAACAGGAGGAAATGCCCTAATACTCTGATAAGGTGGACAAAGTTATTTCAGTCCCAAAATTACATACATATCAATAAGTGTTTAGAACTGAATCAACTCTCTGTGACAGGCATGTTAATATGGTACCCAAACCAGACAGATTCACAGTGCTCAAGGCTGATGTAGATATAACCTAAAAGGTTAACCTATCACTGGGAGATATTGTTCTTGTAAACTACAGATAAGCAGTGCAAAGCTATCTGGTGATTTTTGTACTGGTAAGTGGCATGGCTTTAGTTGGTTAAGCTCCAGCATTAACCCTTTATTTACTTGTGCACCAAGGCTGTGTACAAATAGAGATTCAGCTGGCAATTAAGCAGCTGACTGGTCTGTAGACTAATGACCAGTTAGGGATGACAACAGTGATCCTGACAGCCTGCCAACAACTATATGCTTCATTCTTAGGCAGCTGAACAGCTTGTGACTGAAAAAGATGGTGAGCAGTCTTCAGGACTCATGAGATCAGGAGCTCTCTATGTTCTCTGCACTAACAGGCTAAAGGAAACCAGTTTGTTCTTCCTTCAGAGACACTTTATAAGTGTGAACCAGCCACCCTGTGCCTCTTGCAAACCAGAGAAAGCAACTGGAGAAGGAAGACTGAGAAGCAGTGTTCTAATCAGCACAGGAATCATCTTAGCAGATTTGTGACCTGGAACTACTGAATTGCTTTTCTGGTCTTTCCCTCCATACAAAACAGCTATGTTTCCTTTCCTGTCTGTCTGACTATGTGAGTGTATAAGGGGGAGTTTATAAAGGGTCAGAGTTTTACCACATAGAGTTATGTGCTGACAGCTCCTAATTGTCTACTTGTAACTAGAAACTATTTACTTGCAACATATATTAATTGTTGAGTATAGAAACCTGGTCCATGCTCTGTCAACCTGGGTCTATAAAACAGGTAGATTAGGGAATTCTATGTACTTCTACAAATTTTTTAGAATGTTGCAATGACTCTGGGAATAGCGAGCTTGATTTTCAGCCATACAACCTCAGTGAGGTTAACAACAGAAATAAAAAATCAAAGGGGGAGAAATAATTGCTCCTGGCGGATTACCACTTAAAATAAGAATATACAGTCTTTTGAATTTCTGGTGCCAAAATTACTCTTTGGCAGCTGTTAGAAATGTTCTGTCAGAAAGGGCAAAGTGTAATGTGCCTGACTGGGAGTTCTTGTCGTTGTGGGCAGTAACCCTGCTCGCTCCTTTCATCTAGCAACACTATATTCTGAGAAACTGTGGACTGGGTTACTGCCAGGAACAAATGCCTCTGCTAAGAAGTTTACTGCAATTACAATTTAGCTCAACAAACATAAATCAACTAATTGAAGCTCACTTCCAATACTGCTGGTGTGAGTCTGCAGGGATGGTGACCACAGCCAGAGCCATGGTTTGGGAAATGCAAACTGCGTATATTATTTATTATGTAACAAGGCTTTATTTTTAGAAAATGAGGCTAGCTGATTTGACAGTGCCAAATGCTAGCAGGAGCGTTCAACCTATTATTCGGCTTTATGAAAATAGTAAAAACAGCCAAAAGTGAACAGCAACATCAAAATGATGGCCAGAATGAGAGGGCTCAGTGCAAGGTGCCTGTTTGCAAAGTTTTGGTTCAGATGCCACAAAAAAAACTTAGTTGGAATGGGGAAGCTATCATTCTCAAGGCTGGAGGTGAGACTGAGATGGTGGACAATGGTGGAGGTACAGAATTTCCTTTGTAAAAAAGGCTATTCTTCACTAAAAGCACTGGTCACAGGTTCTGTGGGTCAATGTGTGGCTGATGAGCCTGATCCTACAGCTGCATTTAAGTGGAATTGGTCCTTAGCCTTGAAACATTGATATTCCATTTTCCGGTTCCTTTTCCATGCTTTCTTTTGCTGATGGATATTCTCGAAGAATTATATCCCTTCATGAAGGGGCTTCCCTCAAGTTAGTTTCTTCAGAACAAGGATCTCCCATGTGTTGACATTTATGTTACATTTCTTAACGGAAGTCTTCAAGAAGTCTTTGTCCTCCTCTCACTTGCGTGCCTTCCTTCAGCTGTGTGAAGAAGCTTTATTTTGGCAGTCGGAACTCAGTATCCTAAGCATGAGGCTGGTCCAGTAGAGTTAATTTCAAGGACATTGATGTTATTCAGCCGGTCCTTCCAGCTCATTTGGAGAATCCACCTCAAACAGTATCGATGCTACCTCTCAAGGTCCTTGACATGACATCTACATATAGTCCATATTTTGGAGCCATATAGAAGAGTTGGAAGGATGACTGCCTTATACACAAGGATCTTGGTATCAGCGCGGATCTCACGATCAATGAAGACTCTCATCCTTAGCTGCCTGAAGGCAGTGCTTGTAGATTGGATGTGATATTGAATCTCTGCATCAATATCAGCCGTAGAATAGAGGTAGCTTCCTAGGTGGGGAAAATGTTCCACATCTGGAGGGATTTCTCCATTGATCTTACTGGAGAAATCATCCGGAAGCTGTCCTGGGATGCGTTAGTAAAGGATTTGAATGTTCTTGACGATGAGGTGGGGGCCAATTCTTTTGTTTGCTTCTGTGAAGGCATTAAGTAAGATTTGAGGGTTCTCTTCTGAGACAGCAGAGATGACATTGCCATCCACATACTGAAGTTCCACAAGTGAGGTCAGTGTCATTTCTTCTTATTTCAACTGGTTGAAGTTGGAAAGCTTTTTGTCCATCCTGTGGACAATGTCCACATTACTTCTTAACAGGATGAGGGATGGTGGTGTTGAAGATGGAGAAAAGGGTGGGTGTGATGATGCATCCCAGCTTGACCCCTGTCTTAATGTCAAAGGATTCTATCATATTACCATTGGTGAGGATTGTTGCTGACATCTTGTCATGGAGGATGTTGATGGACAGCTGCCTTTGGCCTGGTCTTCCACAGCACTTCCTGACTGACTGACTGAGTCAAAAACCTTGGTCAGATCGATGAAGGCCATGTAGAGTGACTGGTGTTGTTCCTGGCATTTCTCTTGAAGTTCCTGAGCAGTGAAAACCATGAACATAGTTTCACAGTTTGGTCAGAAGCCACACTGACTTTCAGGAAAGATTTCCTCAGACACTGGGAGATGATGCGTAGTGAGGATTCGGGAAATGATCTTCCTGGCAATGGAGAGCAGGGAAGTTTCTCTGTAGTTCCCAATATCCACTTTATCTCCTTTCTTGAAGATGGTAGTCATGACAGTATCCCTGAGATTAGCAGGGATTTCTTCTTTACCCCAGATTTTCAGGGACAGTTGGTGGAGATGACAGGTAAGCTCTGCTCCTTCAAGTTTGAAAATCTCTGCTGGAATCCCACTTAATCCTGCAGATTTTCCATTCAACATGTGTCTAATGGCAGTTTTGACTTCTGCTACACTAGGTGGGATTCCAAAAGCATCTTGATGGGGAGTTGGAGATGTCATCAATCATATCTTCACCTACAATTGTATCATGATTTAGGAGACCTGTGAGACGTTCTCTCCGTGAGAAGCTGATGTTTTCTCTGTCTCTCGAAGTGTTCCATCCTTACTGCACACCGTTTGAGGCCAGTGGTGTTGGGTCCATATACTGCCTTGGTGGAACTGAAGAAGCTTCAGATGTTGTGATTGTATGAGGGAATTTGCAGCTCCTTAACTTTCTTAGTCCCCCGTCGACAGAACTAGAGTATGGACATATTCTGTCAAAACATTTAGTCATGTGCTCATCAGGACAATTTGCAAGAATGCCAATTTAAGGAAGAAAAGAACAAGATTTGTACTTTTTGAGAGAAGAGCGCTGAATGATTACAAGGTGGACTCTGGTTGGTGAAGGCATCACGGAGAAGCGATAAAAGGTACTGCAGATGCTGGAGAATCCGAGATAACAAGCATGGGGCTGGATGAACACAGCAGGTCAAGCAGCATCATAGGAGCAGGAAAACTTGATGTTTCAGGCCTAAACCCTTCATCAGAAATGGGGGAGGGGAAGAGGGTTCTGAAATAAATAGGGAGAGAGGGGGAGGCGGATAGAGGATGGATAGAGGAGAGGATAGGTGGAGAGGAGGCAGACAAGTCGAAGAGGCGGGGATGGAGCCAGTAAAGGTGAGTGTAGGTAGGGGGGTAAGGAGGAGATAGGTCAGTCCAGGGAGGACGGACAGGTCA
>JAHRHZ010000034.1:25485153-25603792 GCA_024137785.1 Ginglymostoma cirratum | reverse complement strand
AAAGGTGAGTGTAGGTAGGGGGGTAAGGAGGAGATAGGTCAGTCCAGGGAGGACGGACAGGTCAAGGGGGCGGGATGATGTTAGTAGATAGGAGATGGGGGTGTGGCTTGGGGTGAGAGGAAAAACAGGTTAGGGAGGTGGAGATGAGCTGGGCTGGTTTTGGGATGCGGTTGGGGGAGGGGAGATTTTGAAGCTTGTGAAATCCACGTGCAGCCCTCCACTCCCTCCGCTCCAATCCCAACCTCACCATAAAACCCGCGGACAAGGGAGGGGCAGTTGTAGTATGGCGCACTGACCTCTACATTGCTGAGGCCAGGCGCCAACTCTCTGACACCTCCTCCTACCGCCCCCTGGATCATGACCCCACCCCCGAGCACCAAACCATCATCTCCCAAACCATCCACAACCTCATCACCTCAGGTGACCTCCCACCCACCGCCTCCAACCTCATCGTTCCCCAACCCCGCACCGCCCGCTTCTATCTCCTCCCCAAAATCCACAAACCTGAATGCCCTGGTCGACCCATTGTCTCCGCCTGCTCCTGCCCCACCGAACTCATCTCCACCTACCTAGACTCCATTTTCACCCCCTTGGTCCAGGAACTCCCTACCTACGTCCGTGACACCACCCACGCCGTCCACCTCCTCCAGAACTTCCAATTCCCAGGTCCCCAACACCTCATTTTTACTATGGACGTCCAGTCCCTATATACCTGTATTCCCCATGCTGATGGCCTAAAGGCCCTCCGCTTCTTCCTGTCCCGCAGAACGGACCAATCCCCCTCCACCGACACCCTCATCCGCCTAGCCGAACTCGTCCTCACCCTCAACAACTTTTCTTTCAATTCCTCCCACTTCCTACAAACAAAGGGTGTGGCCATGGGTACCCGCATGGGTCCAAGCTATGCCTGCCTCTTCGTAGGTTATGTGGAACAATCCCTCTTCCGTACCTACACTGGCCCTAAACCCCACCTCTTCCTCCGTTACATTGATGACTGCATCGGCGCCGCCTCGTGCTCCCACGAGGAGCTCGAACAGTTCATCCAATTCACCAACACTTTCCACCCCAACCTGAAGTTCACCTGGACCATCTCTAACACTTCTCTCTCCTTCCTGGACCTCTCTGTCTCCATCTCGGGCAACCACCTAGAGACAGATGTCCATTTCAAGCCCACTGACTCCCACAGCTACCTGGAATACACCTCCTCCCACCCACCCTCCTGCAAAAATGCCATCCCCTATTCCCAATTCCTTCGCCTCCGCCGCATCTGTTCCCAGGATGAGACATTCCAATCCCGCACATCTCAAATGTCCTCATTCTTCAAGGACCGCAACTTCCCCCCCACAGTGGTCGAGAACGCCCTCGACCGTGTCTCCCGCATTTCCCGGAACACATCCCTCACGCCCCGTCCCCGCAACAATAATCAAAAAAGAATCCCCCTCGTCCTCACATACCACCCCACCAACCTCCGGATCCAACACATCATCCTCCGACACTTCCGCCATCTACAGTCAGACCCCACCACCAAAGACATCTTTCCCTCCCCACCCTTATCTGCCTTCCGGAGGGACCACTCCCTCCGCGACTCCCTTGTCCGCGCCACACTCCCCTCCAGCCCCACCACACCCGCCTCACCCGGCACTTTTCCTTGTAACCGCAGGAAGTGCTACACCTGCCCCCACACCTCCTCCCTCACCCCAATCCCAGGCCCCAAGAAGATTTCAGAACCCTCTTCCCCTCCCCCATTTCTGATGAAGGGTTTAGGCCCGAAACGTCAAGTTTTCCTGCTCCTATGATGCTGCTTGACCTGCTGTGTTCATCCAGCCCCATGCTTGTTATCTCGGATTCTCCAGCATCTGCAGTACCTTTTATCTCCTCCTTTACCTTTGATATTTCTATTTGGTTCATGCTGTTTAATAAAAATTAAGGTTACACACAGATGAAGCCATCATTACATCTGATGCAATGTTAGGTCTGGGTGTTCTTCAGGAGGGTCTAGGCCTGAAACGTCAGCCTTCCTGCTCCTCTGATGCTGCTTGGCCTGCTGTGTTCATCCAGCTCTACACCTGGTTATTTCAGTGAAAGTAACTGTGCATATTGTTACAAGTCAGTTTTACAAATGTCCTACAGGGAAGAGAACCTGGATATTTCACTCCGTGCAAGCAGGGGGTGGTGTAGGGTTATTGTAGCTGGATTACCAGAGGCCATGTAAATTAAATTTCATGATCTGGGTTCAACTCCCACCACGGTGGAATTAGAAATCAGGAAACAAAATGTCTAAGTTGTAATTAAAAATCCATTTGGTTCACAAATTCCCTTTAGGAAAGGAAAATTGCTAACCCTAACTGGTCTGGCCTACACGTGACTCCAGGCCCACAGCAAAGTGGTTAACTCATAACTGCCCTCTGAAGCAGCCCAGCAATTTATCCATTCTTTTGGATAATGAGTTGTCCTTGTTCTTGAGTTTCCTTTAAGGAATATTTCATTATCTGAACTAATCTTTCTACCAAACTATTTGTGGCTGGGCGATAAGGAACTGATCAGATATGTTGAGTTTTGTTCTACTTTAGATAGTCTATAAACTCTTGTAATAGAGATTGCAGACCATTCTCACTAATATGTTGTTCAGTATAACCACACCTCACCTCACAAAGATTTCTCCCTACCTTTCAGCGATTTTCTCTTAAGGTATCATCTTCATGGGCAGCACGGTGGCTCAGTGGTTAGCACTGTTGCCTCACAGTACCAGGGACCTGCGTTCGATTCCACCCTTGGGCGACTGTCTGTGTGGAGTTTACATGTTCTCCCTGTGTCTGTGTGGGTTTCTGCCGGATGCTCTGGTTTCCTTCCACAGTCCAAAGATGTGCAGGTTAAATGGATTGGCCATGTTAAAGCGCTCGTAGTGTTCAGGGATGAGTGCAGGCTAGATGGGTTAGCCCTGGGAAACATAGGGTTACAGGGATATGGTCGGGGTACCGGTCTGGGTGGGATGTTCTCTGAAGGCTTGGTTGGTGTGGTCTTATTGGGCCGAATGGCCTGTAGGATTCTATGGTTTATGCTGGCAACTTCGGGTCATTTAGTATGCGTCACCCACAATGAAAAACATTCACCCCTCAAAAGGTCAAAGGATTAGTCAACATGGAATCCTTGCCACTGTGTTTCTGGCCATTCCCAGGGGTGTACCAGAGGTAGGTTGTAAACTTTTGCACAAGCTGAACATTTTCTTGCTTTGTCCTCAATTTTGGAGTATGAGCCTTGGCCACCAAAAATAGTTTTTGCCTGTCTCCTTCATTCAGACAATATCACAGTGAGCTTTGTGTAGATGATTTAACATACTTTCCTTAGCTCCAGTGGAACAAAACCCCTCATTCCCCATCGCACAGACAGTTGTAGGTTCCATGAGACAGAGTCACAGAGTCATACAGCATGGAAACAGACTCTTTAGACTAACATGTTCATGCCAACCACTTTCCCAAAGTAAACTAGTCCCACCTTCCTGCTCCTGGCCCATATCCCTCCAAACCTTTCCTATTCATGTGCTCATCCAAATGCCTTTTTAACTTGTAATTGTACCCGCATCCACCACTTCCTCAGGAATTTCATTTCACGTGTGAACCTCCTTCTGTGAAAAAAAAATTGCCTCTCACGTCTTTTTTAAATCTTTCTCCTCTCATCTTAAAAATGTGTTGCTTAAGTCTTGAAATCCCTCGTCCTATTGAAAAGACAACTACCGTTAACTCTATCTATACTGCTCATTATTTTATAAACGTCTATCAAGTTGCCTCTCAAGCTCCTACACTCCAGTGAAAAAAATCCCAGCTTATCCAGCCTTTCTTTATAACTCAAGCCTTCCATACCCTGCAACATCCTGGTAATTCTCTTCTGAACCAGCTTGATAATATCCCTCGTATAACTGGGTGACCAGAACTGGACGGAGTATTCCAGAAAAGGCCTCACCAATGTCTGGTACAATCTCAACATGACTTTCCAACTCCTATACTCAAAAGGACTGAGCAATGAAGGTAAGCGTGCCAAACATCTTTTTAACCACTCCGTCTATATGTGACACAAACTTCAAAAGAATTATGTACCCGCAGCCCTAGGTCCCTCTGTTCCACAACACTACCCAAGGCCCCACCATTAACTGTATAAGCCCTATCCCTGTTTGTTGTACCAAAACGCAATATCTCGCATTTATCCAGATTGAACTCTATCTGCCATTTTTCAGCCCATTGACCTGTTTGATCAAGATCCCTCTGTAATCTTAGAAAACCTTCTTCACTGTCTATTATGCCACAAATTTTAGTGTTATCCACAAACCATGCCTTCCATATTCTCATCCAAATCATTTATATAATCGCTGCCATTGTGGTAGAAATAAAAACACTATCTAAATAAAGTTTTGAAAAACTATTTCATATTCAGGGGAATGTTAGTATCATTGTATAGAACTACAAAAGTAACACCTATACACAGGAAGCAACTGGCAAGGGCAATGGCACATCAGCCTGCCAGAAGAAGGCTGGAGTACAAGTATAAAGATGTCTTGCTTTGGTGACACCATGCCATGCGGAGTTTTGCACAGTGCACCTGCCTTAGAAGAGATGTAACAATGCTTCCATAGACTGATCTCTGGGATGACGGGATTGTCTGATGAGGAGAGATCAAGTAAAATAGATTGAGGAAAGAGTGATGTTATTGAAACACAAAAGATTCTGACAAGGAAGATGATAAGCAGATCTCACTGGCTGGAGAATCTATTTAGACACCATAAATGCAGGGTAATACATTGGCCAGTTTGGCCTCAGATACAGAAATGCCTTCATACAGAGTGCTGTGAATATTTGCCATTAGAACCTAACTAGAATTCTCCATTCCAAATGGGTCTTGGTGTTGGAGGCCCTCTCTTGATTTGGGAATGACATTCGCTATCTTGAATTTCCTCTGTGGACCAGCGTGTGACTCAAGAGGCTGATTCTCAACCAACAGATCTTCAGGCAGATGGGGCCACGTGCTCCACTAAGTAGCAGAGTTGCTTCTATTCCTTGTACTCACTGCAGCTCTTCTGCTTCATCATCAAGATAATTACACTCAAAGCTTGAAAGACTTACACTTCAAGGACAAGGTTTTGCCATTATAAATGGTGGTCACATGTTCCTCCCAGTGAATTAAAGTCAACGCTGCTGTGTTTCATGGATAGTGTCAGAGTGTCTTTGAAGCATTTTCTTTACACTCAGTGGTACACTGGTCATTTGAGATGTGATAAAATAATACTTAGTAGGGCAGATGATACTAAGCCATCCTGGCAATGTCCTATCCATCAAAAGTTGATTTTTGTTTGTTGGGGGTTTGCTTGAATGCTTGTGGAGCTGACTTCAAGGATGCTAGTGTTTGTTTGATGGTCCTTTTATTGAATATGTAGGATATTGTGGATGCATTGCTGAATGGATTTTGCACTATATGTCACCTTTCTACAATCCAGGTCTCATTGTTTACAGGAATATAACAACAGGTTTATACAGTAGGACTTCCGTTGACTTGTAGAGACCTTCACGGTCAAACAGTCACTGCCCTAACATGACACATCGGATTTGGCAAATAGTTACTACTTGAGACAAGTAGCTACCAAAGGTTTAGAAGGTACTTGACATATTCTGAAATCTCTCTGTTCTACATCAAGAGGTGGAGTACTTGACTGAGCAGGTGTGGGTTGGATGCTGATTTTGTTTTGGTAATACTCAAAGACAAACCTTCTGTTGGTTTGGGTGTAACCATAACTTCCTTAACTCAGTAAACAACCCAAAACATAAGGAGCGGTTGTGTGCCTCTGTAGGGCATGGGACTATAATTAAATCTTGCTTGATACCAGTCAAGATTTTGAAGACATTCATTTCAGATCTCCCTCTCAAGACCACTGTAATCACATTGTATCAGTTGCATGTTCTTAATAACGGACTCTAAAAGCTTACTAGTGACCGAGGTCTTCTGCCTCCTTCCTTTCTTAAACAGGGGTGTTACATTAGCAATTTTTCAATCCACTCCCTGACAAGTGATTCCTGAAATATAACCACCATTACCACCACAATCTCCTCAGCTGATTTCTTCAGATGTAGTCCATCTGGTGCAGGTGATTTATCCCCCTTGTGACCTTTCAGCTTCCCTAGCACCTTCTCCTTAGTGATGGCTACTACAATCACCTCTGCCCCCTTGACTCTCAAAGTTCTAGATTCTACTGGTCCCTTCCACCATGAAGGTTGATGCAAAGTATCTATTTCATTCTTCGTTCTCCAAAACTACTTCTCTAGCCACATTTTCCAGTGGTCTGAAGTTCACTCTTACCTCTTATACACCTGAAAAATGTCTTCAATCACCTTTTATATTATTAGCTAGTTTACTCTCATATTTCATCTTCTGTGACGACAGAACTCTTCCCAGACTGCTTCACTCTGAGGCCAACTGCAAGGATAGCCTTTCCAGTCTACTACTTGGACATCCATATCTTTGGAGGACAACCTCAAAGCTCATAATTTACTGAATCATATTGTTTATTTTGGGTGTTTTGCAATCGCTGTTCACTGATATTGGCAGTCGCCAATCTATAGCAATTTTCAATGGTTTATTGAGAAAAAGCAGTTTAAGTAGGGTCCGTTAGTTATTTAGGCAAAGGAAGGAAAAATACAAAGCCACGGGGCTCTTATGACAGAGTGGCAGTACCCCTACCTCTGGAGCAGAAGGCCTGGGTGGGGCAGCACGGTGGCTCAGTGGTTAGCACAGCTACCTCATAATACCAGGGACCCAGGTTTATTTCTAGCCTTGGGCAACTGTGTGGAGTTTGCGCGTTCTCCATGTCTGCTGGGTTTCCTCCAGTTTCTTCCCACAGTCCAAAGATGTGTAGGTTAGGTGGATTGGTTATGCTAAATTGCCATTGTCTAGGGTGAGAAATGCAGCGATAGGGTCTGGGTGGGATGCTGTTCAGAGGGTTGGTGTGGACTCGATGGGCCAAATGGCCTGCTTCCACACTGTAGGGATTATATGATGAAGTCCCACCTGCTCCAGACATGTGTCATAACATCTCTGTTTTCTGAAGCAACCTGTTCAATCTGTAGCCTTATCATTCAAGAAGCAATTAAAGTCATTTGGTTTCAATGAAAACAACATTCAGTTGTGTATCAGAGCACTTCTGGATATAAAGAAAAAGAAATACAACCAGTGACAGCTGAGAATGCTCGACTGGCTCCAAAGCCACTCTGTACAATGGAGGAGTACAGGCAGCACATGGCCAAGTTATCTTGCTATCAAAGAGTGCAACAGCCTTTCTTCTTCCCTTGAGTTGACATAGAGGAACCCCTGGTCTTCCGCAAGAAGATGGCAACTCATCCCCCTGCGCCCACTTGTTCCAGTCTCTTCCCACCTATCCCTCTTAATATCCCTAACTTTGGGAACCGGTCACCTGTGCTGTTTCAATAAGTTGTTTAACCACTCTCAGCCCATGCTTATGAGCATTTACTTATCATGTCAGGGTGACTGCTGCCCCCTTGCCCACCTCCATTTGAAAGTTACTTTTCATTTCTTCTAAGAACAAATCCTTACTTTCAAAAACAACGCACTCATAGTAGGATGATGTGGAGTCAATGATATCTTTTGTTTCCACTGGTAGGAGTTAAATGAGATTTCACGTTACATTGGAAATTCTAAATACGAAGTACCAAAAACACACCGTTTGTAAAAGGATCTCAGTTTCCAACAAAATGCTTTGGTCTCCATGTTGAACACGATTAGAATTCCTGGTATCAATCTCAATATTTCAATTGGGCTGGTCTAGCCCAGAGCACTGTGAATTATGGTCCAGCTGAATTCAATAGATTTTTGATTATTAAAAGGAGTTAAAGAATGAGGATTGGTTGGGAAATTGGAATGGAGGATGTGGATCAGCCATCATCCTATAAGTTTGATGGGCCAAATGGCCTACATCTACTCCTACTTCTTATGTTAAGTGAATTGATAGGTTGGCTTTGAGTTGGTGATTTTCAATTCATACCACAATTTCCATGTTCTTTTTCCATATCTACTTTTAATAAATCATGATTAACTGGAGATAGCAATCAGTTGAACTAAACGAGCACGATCACCACACCGCAGCGACAGGAACATGTACACGGAATTCTGAAATTTCCAAATTTTAATATTCAGTAGCATCTCAGTAACACCTGGTCATTGGTAGGTAACTCCTGAAGTCTTACTGAGTAACCACACAAATGATAAAATATGAACATTTTATGTGGTTTAAGCAATTACTATACTACATGCTGTTTAAAGCGACTAACCAGCCTTTTGTTGGATTGGGTGTAACTGTGATTTCCTTAACTCAGTTAACAACCCAAATCGTAAGGAGTGGTTGTGTGCAAAGTACAAGTTTAGGGTTAACACCTTTAAAAGCTGTGTGAACTATTTACACTGACTTAGCTAAATCAAAATAGCATGTAAACTAGTCATGAACAAAATTTAACAGATTAAAATGGCTCCAAAGCAAACACATTGCAAGTAAGAAAGGAAAGCAGAATTTTCTTTTTTAGAAAAAGCTGTGAAACTTGTAAAGCCTGGTGGTCAAGAGAATTGGGTGCGATCAGAAAAGGATCGCAGATATTGGAGTAGATCTGTAGCTCGGGTTGTGGGTGTTGAGGTTGGTTGGCTCACCGAGCTGGTTTGTTGCTCCGCAGACGTTTCGTTACCCTCATTGCAGCCTCTGATGAAGCGTCGGTTGTTTTCCCCAAGATCCCCTGCAGATGCTGTGAGAAACACTACATCGGACAAACAGGAAGGAAACTGACAACAAGAGTACATGAACACCCACTGGCTACAAAAAGACACGACCAATACTCACTCATCTCAATCCACATGGACAAGGAGAAGGGACAACACCAAGATCCTGGGATAGGCTAGGCAGAGACAAGCACGAGAATTTCTGGAAGCATGGCACTCCATGAACCATGCTATTAATAAACACATTGAACTCGAACCCATATACATTCCACTACGGAGGAAACCCCGAAGTGAGGCAATCCATCTCAACGGACACCAGAGTTTAAAAACCAGGTGGGAAAACACACCGACGCTTCATCAGAGGCTGCACTGAGGACGTTACCAAGCACGGTAACGAAACGTCTGCGGAACAACAAACCAGCACGGCGAGCCAACCAACCTCAGGATCGCAGATAATCAGCAATTGCAGAAAGCAAATGGCATGTCAGCTTATTTTCATTATTCATTGACATGGTGAGGGTGCCACTGGCAAGGGCAGCATTTTTCCTCCATCCCTAATTGCCCTGGAGATGACTTGTCTATTCCTTCACATTGGGAGTCAACAATTGTTGTGGGTGTGCAGTTACAGGTAGCCAGTTCAGATAAGGACAGATTTAGTTCCCCAAATGGCATTCTTCAACAAGGTGTTTTCTTTACTATAACCATTGACAGTCGTAGTAATAACTGCCATGAAACTAACTTTATATTTCAGATTTATCTACTGAATTTAAACACCACTAACTGCTTTGGTGGACAGGGCATTAGTCAGGGCCTCTGGATTATTAATCTTGCGACATTACCATTACACCACCACCTCCCCCTTTATTGTGAAGAGATTGGGGTAACCTTGCTAAAATTGTACAGGGTTTTACTGAGCCATTACAGAGCACAACATGTAGATTTTATCTCCAAATTTAAGGAAATATACACTTGCATTGGAGCTGGCACTGGGAAAGTTCACTGAATTGCTCTCTGGGATGAAGGTGCTGTCTTATGGTGACAGGTTTTGTAAATTGGGTCTATGTTCTCTAGAATTTAGAAAAATGGGAGGCCATCTCATTGAGACATACTGAATTTTGAAGGAGCTTTATAGGGCAGATACTGAGACATTGTTTCTGCTGGTTGAGATGTCTAAAACACAGGGCCACAGATTTAGGATAAGGGGCTAATCTCTTAAAATTGAGATAAAGTGAAATTTAAAAGGTTGTGAATCTAGAGAATTCTCTATCCACCAGCATTATGGATGATCCATCATTCAATACATTTAAGACTGGAATAGACAATTTTTGGTGCCCCAGGGAATCAATATATAGGAGTGGGGAGAAAGGTGGAGTTGAGCTTCCAGATCAGCCTTGATCATATTGAATGGTGAAGCAGACTTGATGAGCTTATATGGTCCACTCCTGTTTTTATTTCTTATGTACTCTATTTCTCTAAGTTAATGATATGGGATTTTCAACATCAAGTAGAAAAGTAAAACATTCCCCTACCTTACATTCCTCCTTCCAGACATGATGGTCCATATATATTACCACTTTATTAGCTCAGGAAGTCCAGTTTGGGCCAAAGGGCCTGTTTCCATGCTGTATTACTCTATGACTCTTAAGTCCAGACAAGAACTGGGAAATTATAAAACAAGCAATGAAATCAGGGTCTCAATATATGGCAAGGAAGAGAAACTTCAAAGTATAAACCAAAGAACCACTAATGCGAAAGATTGGATTCTGAAGGGTCACCAGACTCAAAATGTTAACTTCACTTTCTCTCTGCTGTTAGACCTGCTGAGTTTCTCCAGCAATTTCTGTTTTTATTACAAAACATGTACCTGGCAACCTGTAAACTTAAACTTGAAATTCTAGCATCTTATGGTCAATATTCCCGAAAAGCTCCTTTTCAGCAAGGCTGTTAATAATCCCTTTGTCAGTATTTTACTAAATCTAACATAAGTGGGGTTTGCACTAACTCCTCAGTGTACTATTTTAGAAACCTATTCTGTACACACTCCTGGAATTCATCTCCACAGCATTAGTAAAGATTAGATTTATCAAGTGCATATGTAAATTGAAGTGACCTATTATTACTGTGTGTTTCTGAAGGTTTCTGAATTATTTCTGTGTGTTTATGTTCACTTGTGAGAAGTGGGAGTTGCTGACTGGGTAAGCATTTATTACCTGTCTCAGCAATACATGGTCAATGTTGTCCAGTGGCTGAATTGTGTTGACCTTTAGCCTTTAAGGCGTAAACTGGACAACTTGACTGGAAGATCAGTACCGTAAATCATAAAATAAATATCTACAGGAATTTGTGTGCTTCTTTCCTAATCTGTTCTGTTTTGACGCAGTACCGAGAAGTAGAACAATACACTAAGGCTTTTTAAAAATCCTTTTATCTCTGAAAGAATGAACAGCTAAAAACATTTCCGCTTTTGAATGAACCGGGCTGCCTGAACACAAAAGGAAGTGTGAATTCTCCAAATTATATCATACCACGATTGTCACAGAAAAGCACTTGCAGCATTTTCAGTCCTACATTTGACATTAGTGCAGATTTGACTCCGTGAACCATGATAGAACTCACTACAGAGCAATACTAGTGATTAGAGTTGCATGCAATATATACATTACAATATTACTAATTATTTGATATTCCAGAACTTGAGCATTGTTGAAAGGAGATACAGTTTGTCAAAGAATGCTCTTCATCTTGCACTCATTAGCACAATTTACAAGAAATACCAGAGTAGGAGAACTGCATTTATATTGAGTGTGCTGATTGAGTGGCAAGTGGAGCTGATTCACACTGTTACAGCAATGACACAATTTATAGGGTGGTAACAGGCTTCTGTGGTCAGGCCAAAACAACATTTTATCCATCACACAAATTTCACTGGCAGTTTGGTCCTACCATGTAAGTCCCAAATCCCAAAGACTTGTACTGCAGCCTGGCCTGCTGTGTTCCTTCAGCTCCATACTGTGTTATCTCTGACTCCAGCATCAGCAGTTTTTACTATCTCTGAGCATATCCCCTCAGCTGTTCACAACAAGGTACTGACTGTACCCAGCCAGCCTGTGCATACAAGACTCAACATTAACATACATAAGAGGTGATTCTATCATTGGACAATATTTGTTATATTGTAGAGAAAAGATTCTTCTTTCAGCAATACACAGTAATAGTGGGTCACTTTAATTTATACATGGACTGGTGATCATTACCTGCACTAATGCTGTGGAGGATGAATTCCTGGAGTGTGTATGAAATTTCTGGAATAGTACTTTGAAGAATCAATTATTGATAATGCAAAATCCAAAGTAGCACAATGTAATGAATGTGTTAATTAGCATGTAGAGTGGCTGTTGGGAAATAGTGATCGTAATAGGACAAATTTCAGTAAATTTGAATGTGATAGTTCACTCAAACAATGGTGTTAAATTTGAACAAGGGAACTATGATTGTATGAGACACAAATTGGTTTTGGTAGGTTGGGAAAATACATTAAAGGATTTGGTAGTAGCCAAGCAATGACTAATACATAAAGCATGACTTTGGTCTACAACAGATATACATTCCTCTAAAGTGCAAACCGTCAATGGGAAAGTTCATAAACGGTACCTAATCAAATAAACTAAAGTGGCTTATTAAGGATGGCAGGCAAAGCAGTAAGTCAGAAGCTTAGGATCAACTTAGAACTCAGCAAGGATGTCCAAGGAATTGATTAAAAAAGGAAACAGAATATGAATTCAACAGAATTCAAAATATGAAAGCAGACTGTAGAAACTACTTTAGTATATGAAAAGGAAAAGATCAGCTTGGACAACTTCGCCAGTAGAGTATATAGTGGAGAACAGAAAAACAGTGAAGAACCTAAACAATTACATTGTGTGACTTAGATAACAAGGTGTAGAGCTGGATGAACACAGCAGGCCAAGCGGCAAAGCTGACATTTCGGGCTTAGACACTTCTTCAGAAAGATTTCTGAAGAGTCTAGGCCCGAAACGTCAGCTTTCCTGCTCCTATGATGCTGCTTGGCCTGCTGTGTTCATCCAGCCCCACACCTTGTTATCTCAGAGTCTCCAGCATCTGCAGTTCCTACTATCTCTGAAACATTGTGTAACTTCATCTGTGAAGACAGACTCAGAGAAAATCTTCCAAAAAGAGTAGACAACCAAGAGATTTGTGAAAGTCAGGATCTGAAATAAATTGGTATTAGCAAAGCCATTTTTGAAAGGAGCAGTATCATGGACATTGAAGGAAGTGGCTACAGGGATGGCAAATGCATTGATGACTATTTCAAAATTCCATAAAGGTTCCTGCACTTTGGAAAATCACAAATACAACCCCACAATTTAAGGGAGGAAGGGAGAGGGAAAATAGATGATTGCTACTGATATCAAGCTAACAAGTCTGTAAAGAAAATATTGGAACTTATAATAAAGGATGTGATAATTGGGTACATAGAAAATAGTAAAACAGGATTCATGAAAGGGAAATTATGTTTGACAAAACTTGTTTTTTTTGCTTGTGGCATGGACAAAGGAAAACCAGTGGATGCAGAGTATTTGGATTTTCAGAAGGCTTTTGACAAGGCCCCACACAGCAGCTTAATAAACAAATTACAGTATGTGGGATTAGGAATAACATATTCGCGTGGATTGAAAATTGCTTAACAGACAGAAGGAATAAATGAATCACTCAGGATGGCCTTTATTTCAAAGGGAACGCAGCACAGAAGTAGCTTTTGCGGCAAGTAGACAAAGGTACTAATCAGGCCACAGCTGGAATGCTGAGAAATCTTGGGCCCGTTAACTAAGGAAATTATACTGCAATTTTATCACGTTTATCAATTTTGCTTCCAATTTCCACCCTGCTCTCATCTTCACCATGTCCATCCCTGACTCTTCCCTTCTCTTCCTTGACATCTTTGTTTCCGTTTCTGGAGATGAACTGGCCACCAATGTCCACAACAAACCCACCGACTTCCCAAGTTACCGTAACTATACTTCTTCACACTGTACTTCCTGTAAGGATTCCATCTCATTCTCCCAGTTTCAGTCACTGTCACATCAGCTCTGATAATGCCACTTTTGGCAGGGGGCCTCAGTAATGTCCATCATTTTCCTCAACCAATGATTCCCCATTCTGCACTTTGGCCCTCACCTCTTTACTTCCCTCCCACACCAGTGATAGGGTTCCCTTGGTACACACCACTCTAACAGCATCCATATCTGAAGAATTGTAAGCTGCCACTTGCATCACCTCCAATGGGATGCCATGACCAGACACACATTCCCCTCCCCTCCCTTGCCAGGGTTCCGCAGTGACCATACCCTTAGCAGTGTTCCCATTGTACATTTTAGGAAAAACTGAGACAATGCCTTCAACAGAACTTAGAAAAACATAGTTTTATACCTTGACTATCCCTAGATATTTATCGTATTGACACGGTTTTGAGAGTCATTCATAATGTTACAAAATAATCAAAGTTGTTTTTCAGAATAATATCACACGAACAACTGAAATACGCCACCACGGTTTTACATAGTGAGAAAACCTACATAAATGCAACACAACAACGGGTCAACGAATTAACTTAATTTCCAAACCATTATGGTGACGGCTGCTGGGCATGTTCATGCACTGGGCCTGGGCCCAAATCCAAAGACAAAAACCATTCTCTGCAACTTTGGCTTGATCACCATGAGACAGGAGCAAATTTAACTCAACTGTGATTATGCAGAAAAATTATGAGATCTAACATTTAAATGCGTATCAACAGAAACAGAAATGGCTGGAAAAGCTCAGCAAATCTGGCATTTGGGACAGAAATCACAGTTAATGTTTCGGGTCTAGTGATCCTTCCTCAGAATCGATGGTAGCTAGAAAATGTTGGCTTATATGTAGAAGGTAGGGTGGGAGGAGAGGGTAGGAGTGAATGATAGGGAAGGTTAGAGTGCAAAGACAGCGAAGAACAGTTGGACATACAAAGGAGCGGATAATGATCCAGCGAGGACGGTGAATAGCTATTAATGGCGACCGTTAGTAGCTAACAATGAGTTGTGTGTAACAGTAGACTATGCGATAACAAGATCTGGTGTGTGGGTTGGGGTAAGGACACGGGAGAGCTCAAGCCTGAAAGCTGTTGAACTTGACATTGAGCCCAGAAGGCTGTAGAGCTCCCAAGTGGAAAATGAGGCACTGTTCTTCCGGCTTGCACTGAGCTTCACTGGAACTCTGCAGCAAACTTTAGACTGAGATGTTGGTCAGGGGACATTGCATACTGAGGAGACAGGTGTTATATCTTCTGCAGTTGCAGGGCAAGGTGCCGTGAGGCTATTGGGGGTGGAGTGTTGGAAGTGAAGGAAGAATAGACCAGGGTCCCCTGGAGGGAACAGTTCCTGCAGAAGGCTGACAAGGGAGGGGAGGGGAATGTGTGCCTGGTGGTGGCAGCCCACTCTAAGTGGCAGAAATGATGGCTAATGAGCCTCTAGATGTGGATGCTGGTGGGATGGCACTGGAGGACAAGGGGAGCCCTATCAATGTTGTGTGTGTGTCTGTGCCAAACTGGGGGATATAGGTCAGACGCGGCTGAGGGCCCAGGCAACAGTGGTGCTGGAAATCCTCAGTTGAGCGAGGAAGGGGGCATTTCGGAGTGTCCCTTGTCAAAGTTGGCATCATTGGAACAGATGCTATGGAGATGGAGGAATGGAGAGAATGGAATACAGAGCTGGAGGAACACAGCAGGCCAGGCAGCATCAGAGGAGCAGGGAAGTTGGCATTTTAGGTTGGAACCCTTCTTCAGAAATGGGGAGGGGGAAGGGAGCTCAGAAATAAACAGAGAGAAAGGGTGGGGCTGGGGAAGGTGGGTGGGACGGTGATAGGTGGGTGCAGGTCATAGGTGAGTGCAGGTAGGGACTGGTGGGGATTGGTTGCTGGGATGGGTTAGGTGGATAGCTGGCAGAGAAGATGGAGAGGTGGAGAGGTTGAGAGGTCAATGAGGCAGGGATGAGAGGGTGGGTTGAACAGATTTTAAGACTGGTGAAATCCATGCTTCGGCCACTGGGCTGTAGGCTCCTGAAGTGGAATACAAGGTGCTCCTCCTCCAGTTTCCGGGTGGTGTCATTGTGACACTGGAGGAGGCCCACGATGGACATGTCGCCCAGGGAGTGGGAAGGGGAATTGAAATGGTTCGCAAATGGAAGGTGCTGTCATTTGTCACGAGCAGAACACAGGTGCTCTACAAAATGGTCTCCAAGCCTTCGCTTGGTCTCACCGATGTAGAGGTAGCCACATTGGGAGCACCAGATACAGTAGACCATGTTGACAGACGTGCAGGTGAATCCTTGTCTAAGGTGGAAGGTTTGTTTGGTTCTTTGAATGGAGGTGAAAGGGGCGATGTAGGGGCAGGTGGAGCACTTCCTGCGGTTGCAGGGAAAGGTGCTGGGGGTGGTGAGGCTAGTGGGGAGGGTGGAGCAGACGAGACAGTCACAGAGCGCAGACCCTATGGAAAGCAGATAGGGGTGGGGAGGGAAATATATTTTTGGTTGTGGGGTCGGATTGTAGGTTGTGGAAGTGGTGGAGAATGATATGTTGGATACAGAGGTTGGTGGGATGATGTGAGGACAAGGGGGATTCTGTCTGTATTTTTGTTGGGGGAGGGGATTTGAGGGCAGATGTGCAGGAAACTGAAAAGATTCAGTTGAGGGCATTTTCGATCACTGGAGGGGGCAAGTTGAGGTCCTTGAAATAAGAGGGCATCTGGGATGTGTGGGAGCGGAATGCCCCATCTTAGGAGCAAACGTGGCGGAGGAATTGGGAGTAGGGGATCACATTTTTGCAGGAAGGTGGGAGAGAGGTGGTGTAGTCTAGGTTGCTGTGGGAGTTTGCGGGCTTGAAATAGATGTCGATGTCGATTTCAAGGCGGTCACCAGAGACGGTCCAGGTGAATGTGAGGTTGGGGTGAAAGGTGTTAGTAAAGTTACTAAGGAGACTGTTTTGTAGAGCACCTGCGCTCTGTTCGCGATAAACGACAACACTTTCTGGTTGGGAACTATTTCAACTCCCCCTCCAACTCCCTGGGTGACATGTCCATCCTTGGCCTCCTTCAGTATCACAATTATACCACCCGGAAACTGGAGGAGCAGCACCTCGAGAGCGCAAATCCCAATGGTCCGAACATGGGATTCACCAGTTTTAAAATCTCCACTTCCAGCCTCATCCCACGACCAACCCTCCCCTCTCATCCCTGCCTCCTTGACCTGACACAACCTTTCCATCTTCTCTCCCACCTACCCGCTCCTCCCACCTCACTGGCCAATCCCTACCACTGCCTACCTGCACTCACCTATCACCATCCCAACTACCTTCCCAGCCCCAACCCTCCTCTCTCCATTTCTGAAGGAGGATCCCGACCGGAATGTCTACTTTTCTGTTCCTCTGATGCTGCTGGGCCTGCTGTGCTCCTCCAGCTCCACGCTGTGTTATCTCGGACTCCATCATCGGCAGTTCTTACTATCTTGGAGAGAATGGAATAGTGTCTTCATATGAAAGAGTTGTGAGGATGCATAGATTTATTCCAAATTAAACTAATAAACAAATAAATAATTCAGTAAAATGTAGATTCAAAGGCCAGTATCGATATTTTTATAAAGTCATTTATTTAATAAATAACTCGTGTACAGAAATAGTGAAAACATTGTTAAAATAAAAAGGCACTTTAAAAGAAGAATGTGATCTGAGTGAAGTAGGTCACAACATGGGGAGAATTAATATAAACAGCCGTATTTAGTATGAATCCAAGTTACCATTTGCTTGCACCTTATTAGTACTAATAGTCAACAGAACACGAGAACCTTTGAGTTTTTGCAAATATTGAGGACAACCTGCTTTGAAATGGAAGTGAAGGTCATGTATGCTAATAAAAAAGGAAACTATTGGTTGTTGTAAAGTACTTACATTAGAAAGTCTGCACAATTACACATCAACAAAGGCTTGCATCTAATTTCAAACATCTAACAATTTAATCAGTCATGATTCAGCAAAGCCATTTACAATTTTAAATAATGTCCATATTTGGCAGCGTAGTGTATTTAGCCAAATATATTTCTGCCACGTGTTTAACATAATCTAATGCTTCAAAACTAAACAGCATGGATTGCTACTGAAGTGCCCTTATTGAAAGGGTGCTCAACACAGTGAAGAGAATGTGAATGTGACTTTTGAGTCACAATAGACAATTGCACAGTTTGTATTGATTATTGAAATAAAAAAAGAGAGATGTATTTTGGACTCCTACAGAAATCTCACAGGCAGTGTAAATGACTGTAGAAAATAATCCAAAGCATTCCCTTTGGCACGATAAATGAGGGTGATTCTTTTGCGGTTTTCAAATGTTTTGCCTAGTTTAAAATACTGTTGAGACAATTTACAAAGGAACTTTGGAAAGCCAAATTCCTGGGGCGAAACAAAACATTTAAAATCTAAAATAAAGCTGTTTTATTGATACAAACATATTCCATTCTAAAACCTGCCTTCCCATCCTCTTCAAATTAAAACTTCTTCAAAAACAAAAACAAGCAATCTTTCTTTACACATACTGTACACATTTCAAAATCTGCATAGAAAAACTTACATTGGTTAGTAAATCACTGCAATGTGATCTAAAGCTATTTTTGTGGCTACAAAAGAAAATCCCAAACCCCATTATCCATAGATTCAATAAAACAAAAAGGAACCCCCTCAAAAAAATGCACAAAGTCCATCATTTTCCCTCATATTTTGGGTTGACAATAGTCGTCACAGCACTCTTGTAGATTGGATTTTCACCCTGATGAGGAAGAAAAGTATGAAATTAATTTTGGATTTTGAAATGGAACAAAATTTAAAGAAAAGTGCTCCACTTTATTTACAAGTTTGACCTCATATTTTTAATATTCATAGGCTTCGATGAAAGCCATATTATATTATTAATTTCCCAATGAACCCTGAATGACATTTTCACCATCTTGCAGTTAATCACAGGGGCATATTCATCAATTACACATATAAACACATTGCACAATTATTTGGAGACAGTAAGGACTGCAGATGCTGGAAGCCAGAGTCAATAGATGTGAAACTGGATAAGTACAGGACAGGCAGCATCGAGGAGCAGGAAAGTCAGCGTTTTGGGACAGGCCCAGTCCTGATGAGGGGTTTCGGCCTGAAATGTTGACATTTTCCTGCTCCTCGGATGCTGTCTGACCTGCTGTGCTTTTCCAGCTTCACATCTACTCACTCATGCACAATTATCTTTTTGGTACAAAATCCTTTCTGGTTTTACAAATCCAAGACTTGGAAATTTAAGTTAATGGAGTGAAAATAGTTCAGGGCAAGCACTGATTTGATTCCTTTTCTCACAATTCACTGTATTATGCCTTGGAGCCTTTAAGTACGTTATAGCTACCTAAGAATCCATCAAATCTGAATGGGAGCAAGTCATCCTGGGTCCCTAAAATAGTTTAAGTGGGGAGACAGCTCCTTCAACATCTCCCATTGTTTCACTTGGGATCTGGTGAGACCAACAGTGAACTAGCTCCCTGCACTCATTCTACATCTAAAGATTCACTGTGAAGGGAACACAGTTGATTTTAACCATTTAAAAAGTTGAAACAGTTAACTGAAATAGCAAATCACCCCAAATCTAAAGGATACCAATATAAAAGCAACTCACGATTAGTCCTTTAACAGCTTATACCACAGATGTGTAAAAGATTTGATTGGGAAAGACTGAAATACATATTTAAGGGATGCTCAGGGGCATGGTGGTATTGTCACTAGACTAGCAATCCAGAGTTGCAGATTAATATTCTGGGGAAATACGTTTGAATCTCACCATGGCAGACGGTGAAGTTTGAATTCAATAAAATCTGGAATTACAAGTTAGTCAAATGGCAACCATGTAATCATAGTCATAAAAGCTCAGCTGTTAATTAAAGTCCTTTCAGGAAGGAATTCTGCCATCCTTATCTGCCTTGCTGACCTGTGACACCAGACACACAACATTGGTGACTTCCAACTTCCTTCTGAAACAGCTTAGCAAGCCATTCAGTTCAAGGGCATTTGGAGATGGACAACAAATTCTGACTTGCCAGTGACACCTATACCCCATTACGAATTGAAAAAAGGAAAACCAGCCAATGTGGAAAGAACAAAGTTTTCTGCAAGAATCCACAGGGCATTGTAACTCTTTCTTGCGTAGTGCTGAGAATTTTAGGTTGACGGTCACAAATTTCATAGCATTGCAGGAAAAGGAATAGGCCTTTGTATCCAAAGCCTTCAGGGCCAGTGAATTACTCTCTGCACAAAGACCATTTCCTAGATTTAACTGATTTAGCTAAAGGTCTGAAATTTAGTCATTTTGTTTTAGATCATCCTAGAAGATAAATTTTTGTTCATAATTTTGACTTTCATTATTTCTTTTCTTTACTTTTTCATGGAACGTGGGTATTATCAGCAAGGCCAAGACTTGTTGCCCATCTCTGACCGCCTTCAAGGAGGCAGTGGTGTGCCATTTTCTTGAACTGTTCCTGTCCAACAGGTACCTGTAGCACTTTGATACAAGTGAAATTTCTTACATAGAGGATAGGAGCAGGAGGAACCTATTTGGCCCTTCGAGCCTGCTCCGCCATGCATCACAGTATCATGGCTGTTTGTCCAACTCTTAGCCTAATCCTGCTTTCTCCCCATAACCTTTGATCCCATCCACCCCAAGTGCTATATCTAGTTGCCTCTTGAATACATTCAATCTTTTGGCATCAACTACTTCCCATCATAATGAATTCTACAGGCCCATCACTCTTTGGGTGAAGAAATGTCTCATCTGTCCGAAATGGTCTACGCCGAATCCTCAGACTATGATCTCTGGTTCTGGACACCCACCATCAGGAACATCTTCCCTAAATCTCCCTTGTCTAGTCCTGTTAGAGTTTTATAAGTCTCTATGAGAGACCTTCTCATTTGTCTGAACTCTACCAAAAACAATCCCAACCTAGTCAATCTCTCCTCTTAAGTCAGGCCCGCCATCCCCAGAATTAGCCTGGGAAACCTTTGCCGCACTCCCTCAAGAACAAGAGCATCCTTCCTCAGAAAAGAATACCAAAGCTGTACACAATATTCTAGGTGTGGCCTCATCAAGGCCCTGTATAACTGCAACACATCCCTGCTCCTGTACTCAAAACCTCTCGCAATGAAGGCCAACATACCATATGCCTTCTTTACTGCCTGATGCACCTGCATGCTTACCCTCAGCAGCTGGTGCACAAGGACACCCAGATCCTGCTGCATACTCCTCTCCTGACTTGCTAGGCCATTTCAGACGGCATCACCTATAATGGGAAGGACGGCAGATTTCCTTCCCTAAATGACATTAATGAACTTGATAGATTCTTATGACAATCTATGATGGCTCCGTGGCACCATTACAGATGTTAACTTCCAACTTCAGATTTTCAAAATTGACTGAATTTAAATTCTAACAGGTAGGATTTGAATCTGTGTCAAAGGATTAACCTTGGTCTCTAGATTAGTCATCCAATGACACGGCTGTTTCCCCATGTGTGAGAAGGAACATTTAAGACTTAGATGAGGAAAAATTATTTCCTCGAAGGGTCTGAGAATGTTTATAATTTCTTATGCAAAAGCTTGAGGATTCTTCATTGTTGAATATGTTGAAGGCTTAGATAGACAGCTTTATGGGCTCAGGCAATTGAGGGAAAGGAGGAGAACAGGCAGAAAGTGGAGGTGAAGCCCGGGTCAGACGTAATCATACTAAATGGCAAAACAGGCTCGATAGGTCAAATGGTTTACTCCTGCTTTGATTTCTTGGTGTCTTGCAGAGTTATAGGGAAACAGCAGCTCTTGGCAAGTAACAAGCTGAGCAGCTTCCTCCTCAAATGTGACTGTATATTGCCTCAATCATAGTTCTATTCTATGGAGGTGGGTTTAAAATTCAATGCTTTTATCCCAGGTATCATGCAGTAAATTGTTTCTCGGCCTTCTCCATGGAAACTATTCTTTGCTACACTGATGCCCAAACACAAAATCTGAAATTCAATTAGCTTTGAAGCACGCTAAGATAGCTTGGTGACAAGGAATCATGATTCCAAGTCTTTAATTCCTTTAAATATTTCAAATTTCCTACAATCTTACGGTCCTATGTAATGAAACAGGCAAAATTAATGATCTCGTAGTTAGGGATCCTCGCGAAAAGAGTGATCACAGCATGATCGAATTTCAGATACAAATGGAGGGTGAAATAGTATCATCTAAAACCAGTTTTTATGCTTAAACAAGGGAGACTAAAATGGGATGGGGAAGGAGTTGGCTAAGCTAGACTGGGAACACAAGTTGTATGGTAGAACAGTCGAGGAACAGCGGAAGACTTTTAACGGTGCTCAAGAAAAAGTATATTCTGGTCAAAAACAAAGACAAAAGGTAGGAAGAGCCAGCCTTGGGTAACTAAAGAAATAAAGGAAGGCATCCAATTAAAAGCTTAGGCTTACAAAATTGCCAACAGTAGCGGGAAACAAAGATGGAAAACTTTAAAAAGCAACAAAGAACCATGAGGCAAGCAATAAAGTAAGGAAAGATAGATTAGGAATGCAAACTAGCACAGAATATAAGAACGGATAGGAAAAGTTTATATAAATATATAAAACGGAAAAGGGTGATTAAAGTGGACGTAGGTCCCTTGGAGGATGGGAAGGGGGAAATTAACATTGGGTGATGCTGAAATGGCTGAGGCCTTGAATGACTACTTTGTGTCAGTCTTCACACTGGAAGATGCGTCTAACATGCCAAAGAATAATAAGGATACGATGAGAGGCAAGGACCTCAATTCAATTGTTATCACTAAAAGGGGTAGTGCTGAGCAAACTAGAGGGTCTAAAGGTAGTTGGTCTGCTGGTCCTGATGGAATGCATCCCAGGGTGCTGAAAGAAATGGCGGAAATTATAGTGGCGGCATTAGTGGTAATTTACCAAAATTCGCTGGACTCTGGGCAGGTCCCAGCGAACTAGAAGACAGCAAATGTCACGCCGCTGTTTAGAAAGGATGTAGGCAAAAGGCAGGTGACTACAGGCCAGTTAGCTTAACGTCTGTAGTCAGCAAAATGCTTGAGGCTATCATTAAGGAAGGAACAGCAAGACATCTGGATGGAAAGGGTTCCATCAAGCAGATGCAGCATGAACAGAAAATAGTGTTTGACAAACTTACTGGAGCTCTTTGAAGATATAACAATCGCGGTGGATAGAGGGGAACAGGCAGATGTTGTGTACTTGGATTTCCAGATGGTGTTCAATAAGGTACCGCATAAAAAAACTCACCCATAAGATAAGAATGCATGGAGTTGCTGGGAATGTATGAGCATGGATAGAGGACTGATTAACCAATAGAAGGCAGAGAGATGGGATAAATGAGCATTTCTCTGGTTGGAGATCAGTGGCGAGCAGAGTGCCACAGGTGTCAGTGTTAGACCCGCAACTGTACATGATATACATAAATGATTTGGAAGAGGAGACTGAGTGTAATGTATCTAAGTTTGCTGATGACACTAAATTGAGTGGAAAGGCAAACAGTGCAGAGGATGTGGAGAGTCTGCAGGGAAATTTAGCTAGGTTAAGTGATTAGGCAAGAGTCTGGCAGATGGAATACAATGTTGGTAAATGTGAGGTCATCCACTTTGGAAGTAAAAATAGATCAGATTATTATTTAAACAGTGAATGACTGCAGCTTGCTGTTGTGCAGAGACACTTAGGAGTGCTTGTACATGAATTGCTAAAAATTGATTTCAGATGCAACAGGTGATCAGGAAGGCAAACGGAATGTTGGCTTTCATTGCTAGAGGGATTGAATTTAAGGGCAGGGAGTTTCTGCTGTAATTGTACAAAGTGCTGGTGAGGCGCACATCTGGTCTCCGTACTCAAGGATATATTGGTTTTGGAGGCAGTGCAAGGGAGGGTCACCAGGCTGATTCTGGAGAAGAGGGTGTTACCCTATGAGGAGAGGTTGAGCTGCCTGGGACTGTACTCATTAGAATCTAGAAGAAAAGGGGGATCTCATAGAACCATGTAAAATTATGAAAGGGATGGATCAGATAGATGCAGGCAAGTTGCTTCCACTGGCGGGAGAGACCAGGACTAGGGGTACAGCCTCAAGGTTAGGGGGAGTAGATTTAGGACAGAGAGGAGGAGGAACTGCTTTTCCCAGAGTGGTGTATCTATGGAATTCTCTGCCCAAGGAAGCAATAGAGGCAGCTTCATTAAATATATTTAATATTTGTATTTATTTATAAATACATTAAATATAGTGGTACTCTGGGGACATCAGACACAGCAACTCTACTTACGCAGGTGATGTCTGCAGCACCACCAATTTAACTGGAATGAATATTCTGTTTCAGAATTGCTCAACTTTGAAATTAAAATTCTTTTGTTGGTGAAACACCATCCCCACACCACCACCACCTCTCACCAATGACAGCATACAGGTTTTATTGTGTGGCTTCCAGCAGCAAGATTTGCTACACTAATTAAAAAAATCTTTGCAATTTGGCTATTATGTCCCAGTCATAAGCACTGAATATTGTTCACATGAGGCAAGTTAGATTCCACATAGATTTCTACAGATGCAAATTATGCTATTTTGTAGTAACTCGATTTTTAAAAGTAACATTTCAAACCACGTACACATACATACACAAGAACTATCAACTGAGACTAAATTATATGCACACTTTGATTACTGCATACAACTGAATTCAATTTAATTCACAACACAACACTAAGTTAGCTTCTATGTAAATTCCTACACTTTTAAAGCACACTCAAGCCAGGAATAAAAAGCAGGACTGCCAAATGCCGGTCTCAAAGCACCAACAGATATAATGGTTAGTATTGAGCTTTTTCTACTTAGATTGTATCTTTAAACACTATTAATGTACAGAATTATTTCAAAACATTTCATAGAGCTATGATAAAAATAGTGACTGCCAAGACAGAGGCGATATTGAGAGGGGAGAGCTAAAGCACAGGCAGAGAAATAGGCTTTAAGAGGGAGTCAAAGGGAAAGAGGCAGTAAGCAGGTTTATGGAAGGAAGGCTAAGGCCATAGCCCAAGTTGATGGATGCATATCCACTTGTTGTGGAGTGAAGGACTAAGAGAGAGTCAGAATAATAGTGCTAAAGGTTGGAAAGGGATGGGCCATAAGAGGATTTGAACAGGAGCAAGTAAATTTTGAATATGAGACCTTAAGACTATAATCCAATATACATTAGAGAGCACAAAAGTAATGGATTAGGAGGGAACTGTTCAGGATTGGAGATAATCAGTAACTATACTTCAAGTATTTAACTGTGTCAAGACATTTTGTGATGCTCAGGAGGTCATGAAAGGTACCAAGTAAATGAAATCATTCTTTAATAGCTTTGAATGAATTAGAACTTTTGGAGGATGCAAGGCCATTCAGGACAGCAAAGGAACAGTCAAATGTAGAAGCATACATGAAGATTTCAGAGGAAGCTAAAGTAAGGTTGAAGGCTGAAGTCGACAATCTGTGCAATGGGGTGGGGAGACCAGTCCAACTGAGCTTGACAGAGGAAAATTGCTGGAGGGGGATTAAATAATTAACCAAATCTGAATACTGCATAAGTTAAGGAAGATAAAAACAGCAGTTATTAGAGATAGTAGGAACTGCAAATGCTAGAGAATCTGAGATAACAAGGTGTAGAGCTGGATGAACACAGCAGGCCAAAGCAACAACAGAGGAGCAGGAAGGCTGAGATTTCTGGCCTAGACCCTTCTGCCTTCCTGCTCCTCTGATGCTGCTTGGCCTGCTGTGTTCATCCAGCTCGACACCTTGCTAAGTCAGTTATTAGCTCTTTTCCACCTCCCCCGATCCATGACCTATATCAGCAAAAAGGAAATACAATTGAAATGGAAGGCAGCATCATCACCTCCAAATTGCAAAACATCATGGCTTCAATGAATGGACCCAGTAACCATAGATTAATAACATCAGAATTACCTAACACCATTGTGTCAGCACCATCACTATGGGCACGTCAGCAATCCAAGGTCCATTGTTTTCTCAAGTCAATTAGGTACAAGTAACGTGAGGATTTTCTAGCACCCACTGAATTAGCAAAATTTAAAGGTAAGTAGGAGCACAGGCAAACGGAAGCTTGTAGTTCCTCTCAAGCTGTTTGTTTTTGAATACTACGTCAACACCAAGGTCCATACTATTGTAAAATCTGGTGAATAAGGTGCCTTTAAATAGAAGAATTAAGGAAGCCTGACCTGAAACATCAACTTTCCAGCTCCTCTGATGATGTCTGATTTGCTGTGCTGTCTCTAGATGTTTATGGGGGTGGATTTAGACGATGGTAGATCAAAGGAGATCTGAACAAATCATAAATAGGAGCATGTCCTAGTCGGGCTGAAAGGCCCGTTTCTGTACTGTATACGTACATATGGAAGTCAAAACATTTCGATGCATTTTGAATAAATTTTTTTTTAAAAAATCAAAAAATCCCACTCATTTTTCAGTTTTGTGAAGTCCAAGTCTCTTGCCTCAGTGACAGCCTGCTCCTCAGTTCACCAATGCTTAATTCAGCTGTCTACTTGGAAAGAAATAACCTAATGAGGGTACTCTGTTCAATTTGTAGTGTCTTCCCTCCTCTTTCTTGATCAGAGAGACATCCAGAATGACCTAGACTCTGAACTCTTCGGTATGGTCTCGAAGAAGTTTACCTAATTGCTGCAGTGAATAGGAAATGTTCAATTAATTATATTTCAATTTTGATATTACATAGTCCAGACTATTCTAGAATCACACCCAACCCAGGTCTTCCATGTGTTTATTTGCTAAGAGAATTCTCTATTATTGAAGATGTCCTATGAGATTGGCCATTCCTACAGTTAACTTGATTTCTGGGAAATGATGTTTTTCAAGTAAACTACAAAATAATCAGAAGGGCTAACATCATAGCATGGCTCAGGCACAGGCAGCTGGGATCAAGGGCTTCCCTGGGAGGTATACAAGGGGTACAGGAGTTTACTGAAGGAGGAAATCAGGAGGGTGAAGAGGGGGCACGACACAGATTTGGCTGGGAAGATTATGGTGAATCCAAAGAGATTCAAGTATATTAAAGGAAAAAGAGTAACTAGAGAGAGAATAGGACCGATCAAGGGCCAAAGTGCACACGTATGTGTGGAACTGCAGGAGAGGGCCGGGGTCCTCAATGGATATTTCTCGTGTTTATCGTGGATAAATATAAGATGACTTGGGAAAGTTAGTGGTGATATCTTGGGGACACCTTGGCTGGAGAAGAAATTGTGGGGGTCCTGGCTGAAATATTTGTATCATTTGCCACAGGTGAAGTCCTGGAAGGTAGTGCATGTTGTGCCCTTATTCAAGGATGGTTGAAAAGAAAAACCTAGGAAGTAATATCGATTAGCAAGCCTAACATCTGTGGCAGGTAAGTTACTGGAGAAGATTCTGAGGGATAGGACATACATGCATTTGGAGAGACAAGGTTTGATTATGAGTAGTCAACACAGCTTCATGCACTGGAAATCATGCCTCGCAAATCTATTAGAGTTCTTTGATGAAGTGACCACTAACATTGGTGAGGGCAGGGCGGTAGACCTAGTTTCTATGGATCGTGGCATGGCCTTTGATAAGGTCCAACATAGTAAGTTGCTCTTGAAGGTCAGATTGCATGGAATCCAGGGAGAGCTGGCAAATTGGATACACAGTTGGCTTGATAGTAGGAAGCAGAGAGTAACAGTGGAAAGATACTTGTCAGACTGGACCCCTAAGTGGTGTGGCTTAGGGGGTCGGTGCTGGGCCCATTGCTGTTTGCAATCTATGTCAATGATTTGGATGAGAATGTACAAGGCATGATTAGTAAGTTTGCAAATGACACTATAATAGGTAGTAGTGTGGATAGTGTGAAAGTTTATCAGAAATTGCAGCAGGATCTTGATTAGGTGGGGAACTGGGTGGAAGAATAGCAAACGGAGTTTGATATAGATAAATGTGAGGTGTTGCATTTTGGAAAGTCAAATCAAGGTAGGAATTTCACAGAGAATGGTTGGGCCTTAAGGAGTAGTGGAACAGAGGGATCTTGGGGTTCAGGTGCATGGTTCTCTGAAAGTGGAGTCACAGGTAGACAGGGCAGTGAAGGCAGCTTTTGGTGCACTGGTCTTCAGTCAGGCTATTAAATATAGAAGTTGGGAAAGTTATGTTGCAATTGTACAGGACGTTGATGAGGCCACACGGAGTATTGTGTTCAATTTTGGTCACCTTGCTACAGGAAGGATGTTATTAAACTGGAAAGAGTGCAGAAGAAATTTACAAGGGTGTTGCCAGGACTCAAGGGACTGAGTTATAGGGAGTGGTTGGACAAGCTGGGACTTTTTTCTTTAGAGCATAGGAGACTGAGGGGGATCTTATAGAAGTGCATAAGATTATGAGAGACATGGATAGGGTGAATGCACTCCGTCTTTTTCCCAGGGTTGGGGAACCAAGAACAAGAGGGTATCAGTTTAAAGAGGGGAAATAATACATGGGAACCTGAGGAGCAAGTTTTTTTTTTTAAAGAGGGTGGTACGCATATGGAATCAGCTGCCAGCGGAAGTGGTTGAGGCAGGTTCATTAACAGCATTTAAAAAGCATTTGGACAAATACATGGATAGGAAAGGTTTAGAAGGATATGGTCCAAGTGCAGGGAAATGGGGTTAGCATAAATGTACATTTTGGTTGACCAGTTTGGGCCGAAGGGCCTGGCTGTGTGCTATGAATTTTTGTTTAAAATCCATACAAGTGTTCACAGTTAGTAAAAGGACACACTCCATTGCTCTTTGGCACAAAGATTTTTCATGAAATCTCAGCAAAATATAAATGCAGTAAGCAAGTTTTTTCTGTTCTGATATTGAGCAACATTTGGCTGACATTTGCTTAAATTATGTCTCTTTCCTGATTAATGTATTTGATTCTGGGTCCATGCATGGTACAATTTGATTTTTGTCAAATGCCTCCAATTGCACAGCACAGACTCAAAATATTAAATACAGTAAATTGCATTGATTTTCCTTGAAAAGATTTAAAGTTGTTTACATGGGACGTCTTCAGTTACAATGACTTGTTAAAATGATACAAGCAGAAAAGCAAAGATGAGAAAAAAAAACATGCAGGAAGATAATACAAACAGATTTAGAAAGAAGCAACTTTACGCCCATAATTTGGATTCTTGAATATGTTTATAGGACTCCTGTAAATAGGATTTTCTTGCTACAGAGAGAAGAAATATAAACATGAAGAATTAACCAAAAAAAAAAAAATTAGTACAGATCTGAACACATCTCTGAGCTAGTCTCCATAACTGAAATTTTAATCTGATGAGACAGAGGTATAAACGTTAGATAATGATTTCAGCATTTCCTTTATACTACTGGAGCTTGTTGTGTTGCGTTACATACAAACACTTACTTGCTGTATCTAATGGTCAACTCTTGGCAACAATTGTGAATTATGCGCTTTAAAAGGAGACTTAAAATATTCAAGAACTTAATTCCACAGATCTCAGTAAACATCCTTTTACAGAAGTGCTGAGTTACAATAGCCACTATAATTTAGGCAATTACCTCTTGTTCTTATATTTATTTTCCAAAGTCTGCTAAAATGTTTGATCATGGAGAGCAAAATCAGCTTAAAATGGTCAATAGTACTAATAATATTAAAACATCTGGACTATGTTGGGAACATACAGGGCAAATTCAGTCTTTGTGCTTCCAAACAGGTTGTGATCCTGCAGCCTCTTGCTGATTTCAACAATTTGCAGAGGAGGAAAGAAACAAAAGGCAGGTTCACTTAAAAACCACTGCTTGAAAAAGCAGATTCATATCAATTATTTGACGGCTGTTCTGTTGGATAATCTACTCCATTACTGCATTTATTGGGATGTCCAACAATTTCAAATTATTCACAAAGACAAATTTGACAGCTAAATTTTTTAGTTCCAATTTTGTTGTTGTTTGCAGAGACGATTATTTGTGTGAAGGAGTCACCAGCCTAATGGCGTTAAGTAAACGATCTCATAAGCATACATTACTGCTCAGAATAGTGTAACATTCAGGATATATTTTTATTTGAGAAACAATGCTTTGGGATGTCACTGAGAAATCACAAAGGTACTTGGGTGTTTCTTCAATGATGGCAAAGTTTTGGTGCAGATTAAACTACGTAAATATATCCAGCAAGTGTTGCCCATGAGTTAGAATTTTAAATGCAGTCCACAAAGTTCTTCCTTCTGCTCATGGGGAAGATTCAAGATGAAGACTAAGGTAGATTAGTGCAAATAGGGTAAACTTCCTGGAATGATGATGATACTGTTTGGATTTCAAACTAGAAGCAGATGGATGTGGGTCAGTTCTGTTTCTTTTATTAAAAAAAAAGGTCAAAGTCATTCTGGAACAGTGACCTAACTATATCAATTCTGAAGAAGCAGGTGATTGCAGTTGAGTGCCTGGGAAACCCATGTAGTGCTGACGGATAAAATGTTTATACTGTTGGAGGAGTACAGACAGGCAGAGTAAAAACATTAATGCAGATAGTTTAAATTGACTTCAAAATGGAACATTCAAACATTTTGTTCAGAAGAACCCAGAATTCAGCTCAGAAAGCAGAATGGTTTCTTCCACGCGACTCAAGTCAGTTCAGGGATTTCTAGTCTGTGAAGTTTCCTTGCCAGGAGAGTCTGGATAGAAATCAAGTTGTTAGAACTGTAAAAGTTTAGGCCATCAGAACTGTAGGAAGTTCAAGTCAGCATGCTCAAAAGGAATTGTAAAACTGTTTTAACATTTCAAGGAAAATAGCCAAGATAAGTCAAATATTTCTTTGGGTCCGAGTCTGTTCAAATGGCAGGACTGAGTATTAGCTTTGATAATTTTATTTGCATACTAAGTCATGTTCTGTTAAAAGAATATCAGCAGCCTCATACGTTTCAATGACTAATCACTATGGTAAGCAACCACAAAATTAAACATGATCTATCAACCCAGGTTTCATTCTGGGATCTAACTTATCCAGTATTAATATCTGGGATCAATACAACTTCTTTATAAAGAAATTCAGCCTAACAACTAGTTATGATGCCCTACATTAAACAGATTTATGATGAGTAAACTCAGTAAAATCTGTCTAAAAGAATACAAAACACTGGAAAAACTCAGCAGGTCTGGCGTTAACTCTGCTTCTCGAGTCACAGATAGCGGTTGGAGTTTGACTGAACTCTTCCTCAGAACTGAAGGTGAATTCTGAACAGTCATATTGGACTAGAAGTGTTAACTGATTCACTCCAAAAATGATGCCAGCAATGCTGGGATTTTCTCTTTATTTCAGATTTCCAGCATCGGCAGTATTGGGAGGCGATGGCCTAATGGTATTATCACTGGACTACTAACCCAGAGGCCCAGATAATGTTCTGGGGACCTGGGTTCAAATCCTACAGTGGCACATGGTGGAATTTGAATTCAATAAATATCCATTGCTGATCGAATGGGAAAAACCCATCTGGTTCACTAATGTCCTTTAGGGAAGGAAACTGCCATCCTTACCTGGTCTGGCCTACAGGTGACTCCAGACCCACAGCAATGTGGTTGATTCTTAACTGCCCTCGGGGCAATTGGGGATGGGCAGTAAATGCTGCCTGGCTAGAGACGCACTCATCCCGTGAATGAATAACGAAAAAAAAAATTATTTTTATTTGAGAAGCTGTCTAATCACGGATTTAGCATCCTGCCGAGCACAGAAACCAATTATATAACTAATGACAAAGTATCACAGGCTTTGAGTGATTACAGATGGAGGAAGGGACACTATTTGAAGGCCAGGTATGCAAACACAGACAATACTTAGGAAAACAAGACAAAAGATGCTGGAAATCAGAACCAGAAACACAAATTGCTGGAAAACCTCAGCAGATCTGGCAGTATCTGTGAAGAGAAAGTCAATGTTTTAGGTCCGGTGATGTTTCTTCAACTCCGCTTTCACAGAATATTCAGGCCTTGACACTGACTATGATTGGGTCTCAAAGGCAAGCGGCTACTGCAGATGATCCATAGCCAAATATATCACTTTTATTTGAAATCACAAGCTATCGGAGCCTCACAGGCTCCAAAAGCCTGTTTTCAAATAAATCTGTTGGCCTATAAGCTGCTGTCATGTGATTTCTGACCTTGTCCACACCAGTCCGACACTGACACTGGCACTGGCACCTCCATGTCATTATCATTTAAGGTGTGTGTTGCATTGCCGCACTATAGTCTGGGAGCAATGCATACATGCACTGCACGTGAGAAGCAGGCGTGCATCATACTGCTGTGCCTCACTTGGAAGGGTGGGCCTATCACTCGAATCAGAGATTCTTCTACCTTGCTCCGAATAATTCCAAAAGGCTAATGAATCAAAGGGCAGTGCTCCTGGTTAGAAGGCAAAACCATATCAATGATCTAGGGTGGAAGACTATATGACTTTGACTCACTAAAATCCCAGCAGACTCCCTTCCACATGTAGGGAAGGGGTGGGATAGGAAAGAGGCAATTCCTAGTTCCTATGCTGGCTAGATTTTTTTGGATTTAGATAAATGTAGAAAGAAATGCACATTTGATGTTGCAAACAACACTACGTGAATCTTTTCATTCCCTTATTTTGGCACTCAAAATGGTTAACGGTTTCAGTAGGTCAGAACAAAACTAGCCAAAGTGAAAGAAGTCACATATCAGATGTTTCCTGTATAGATTGGTGGGTTCAGCAATGATTATTTTTGATTCCTGCAGTATGCTTTTTAGATAAGCATTTAACACTTCATAACTTCATTTTGACAGCACAGTAAAATTACTTTGACACTTCTCAATCAGATTTGCTTTCACATGACATACTACATTACCAGTTTGACAATATTCACATTCTTAACAACAGGATCTAAAAATCCAGACACCAAAATTATACAAGGTATTCATGTCCCAGAAAGAATGCATTTTTTTTTTTATTAAGCCTGTGACCAAATAGAGAATTTGTTCCAAATATGAATATACTTACCGTATCCCATTTAGCATTCATTTTTTCTTTTTCAAATTTTGCAAACTCCCTTCTGTCATGAATAATCATCAGTAACTTCCATATCAGCAACAGGGCAAGACCTATCAAGACAATACCAGCAACCACACCAGCTACAATTGGAATTATATCAGGTGCTTGTGGACACTCTAGAAGAAAACATAAAAAAAATGTAGTAAGAACTTTTATTAGAATACTGAACTATTTTGCACAGCCAAATAGAAGCCACTGGCTATTTTCCCGAATCAGACTAGAGCATGGAACCTTTCATAATACATGGAGATCAGTGTACAGTGAATAAAACCTTGCCAGCTATTAGGTTTTTGTCTGTTTTAACACGAATTGTGACTTTGTCCAATTCCTGAAATACTCCATATCCTGGGAGGACACAGTCACGCTGATAACGTGGGTTAATAACATCGGTAATGAGATCTTAAGAGCACCAAACTGGCTCAATACTCACATGTTGGTACTTTTTTGTATTTATTTGAATATTTGGAGTGTTCAGGAAAAAAAATCCCTGAATTTGCTAATGAGTCTAGGCTAGGGAGAATAGTGAATTGTGAGGATGATTCTAAGTGACTTCTGAGGGACATTGACAAGTTGGTCAAACGGGCAGACACATAGATGAATTTCAATGCACAGAAATGAGAGGTAATACATTTTGTAGAAAAATCATGCAGAGGCAATACAGGCTCAATAGCGCAACTTTGAGTGTAATACAGGAGCACAGGGACCTTGGGGTTCACAAGCATGATTCTCTGATGACAGCCAGGCAAGTTGAAACAGTTAAGGTGGCTTATAGGATCCTTGTGTAAATAAATGGACGCACTGAGTATAAAAGCAAGGAAGTGATGCTACATTTCTACAAATCACTGGGAACCTTATTTAAAGGAAAAACGTTAATGCCCCGGAGAAAGTGGAAAGGAGGTTTATGAGAATGACACCATTGTCCTTCGAGCAGAGAAGCTTAAAATGTGACCTTATTGAGATGCTCAAAATTGTGAACAAATTTGACAGGTTAAAGAAGAATATTCTGTTTCTACTAGTTGGTATGTCAATGGTTAGGGGTCACAATTTTAATTTTGTCAGCAAGAGCACGAGGAATGAGAGGAGGAGAAACTTTATTCAGAATTGTTAGGATTTGGAACGCGCTGCCTGGGAGAGAGACGGGTTCCATAGAGTTTCAGGTGAGAACTGGATATATATTTGACAGTGATGAATTTAGAATGCTATGGAGATAGGGCTTGAGATTGGGACTAGCTCGGCAGCTCTTTCAGGAGCTGGTTCCGACACGTTAGGTTGAATGACATCCTTCTGTACTATAACATTCTATAATTCTACACACAAAATATCTTAGAGAGCCTCTAAGACAATACCCAACTTGTATTAGTTCGTTTAATATTCCACATTGAAGCAAATCTTTTCACTAAAGTGAAAATTAATCAATAAAATGCACAAAATTTAGTTATCAACATGTGCATTTCATTCCAAACTTATACCTACATTCCTTTCATATTTCCCTCCAATATTATCCTTCAAGAGACCATTACCTATTCATTAGGAGTTACAGCAGTTACGTTTATTTGGTCATTGGTTATGTGCATTGCTAGCTGGATCAGCATTTATTGCCCACCCGTAATTGCCTGGAGAATTTGGTGATGAGCTTAATCTGTTGCAAACCTACAGGGACACCCACAGTGATACTGAGCCAGAAAAAGTCAAACAATTCAATATACTTTCAAGTAAGGATGGTGTATGGCCTGGAAGGGAACTGGATGTTGGTGGTGCATGTGCTACCCTTGTCCTTCTAGATGGTAGAGGTCACTGGTTTGGAAGGTGCTTTGGAAGAAGGAGCCTCGGTAAGTTACTGTAGTGCACCTTATGACAGTATATAGTACATCAGTGCCAAAGACTGGGAATGCCAATGGGGTGACAATCAAGTGGGCTGCTTTGTCCTGGATGATGCTGGGCTCCTTGAATGTTGTTTGAACTGAACTCATCCAGGCAAGTGGAAAGTATTCTATTAAACCTCTGACCAGTGCCTTGTAGATGCAGGCATGCTTTGGGGAGACATGAGATGAGTTACTCCCTGCGGAATTTCTAGCTTTTAACCAGCTTTTGTACCCTCTCTGTATTCATAATGTCGGACCAGTTAATGGTAACCATCCATTTTGCATCCCTGGCTGAAGACTGGTGCAAAATAACATCAGCCTATTCTTTTACACTGATATGTGGGTCTCCAGCTCCTGTTAGGTGATTATTTGTCCAGTCCTATTCACATCTGAATGTGGCAGGACTGATTTTAGATCAGAATTTAGATCTGATCTGCTGATTGTGGGATCGTTTAGCCATGTCTATTGCATGGTGCTCCTGTTTGGCATACTGATGTGCTGTGGCTTCATCAGGTTGATGCCTCATTTTTAAGGTATGCCTGGCACTGTTGGTGACATGCCCTTGTGCATTTATCATTGAACTAGGGACAATATCCTGGTTTGAGGTCAAGGGTAGACCAATGAGGGATATGCTGGACCATCAGGTTACAGATTGTGGTTGAACTTAATTGTGCTGCTATTGGTGTCTCACAATATCCCATCGATGCCGTTTTGACTTGTTAGATCAGTTTTAAGTCTGTCCCATTTAGCACAGTAACACTAACCTATATTGTGTTCTGATGCAAGAAATCTAACCCAAATGACTTCTGCACTTACAGATGTTGAGTTATTTGTATTTCTAACTGCATTTTTAGTTACAATGATTCATATAACACAAAATTATTCTCCCTTCTCATCTGTTGTGATTAGTCTTATAAAGGGATTCTGACTTTCTTTTCTAATTCTGGTAAGCCAGAACACTTGCTTTGTTTCCACAAGTTGCCTGACTTGCAGTGCATTCCCTGATTTTATTTAAAATTGGTAGCTCTACACTTGAATCTCAGACTGAACAGTTCAGTATGCATTTTGAGCAAATATGATTTATCATGCTGCTTAGAACACACGACTCTCACCTGGGGTTTCCGTAACATAAACTTCTGGAACATTCTGGTCATTAACAGAATAGGAAAAGTAGAACCAACAGTCATCTTCATCCTTCTCCTTACAATGAAGGATTGGTGAATCTTGGCTTGGTTGCGGCAAATCAGGGTGGTTTTTCACCAGTATCACGTCAAACTCACATTGATCACATATATCTTTCTTGGGTCCTTTATTAAAGGCTTTACACTGAACACAATCCCTATAAAACACACAGCATTGAAAACGTTAATGTAGAAATCTTCCAACCCTTGCACTTCAAGGATTAAATTATACACTGGATAATTTGGATCAAGTCATTTATGAAAGATTCACAAGATGATTGCCCTTATTACTTTCCATAGTGATGTATGATTTGAATGTTAAAATATTTTCAAAACTATTAAGTAGCTTTCATTCCAAGCTCACTTCAGTATAAAAAAAGACATATGAAAATAGCAATGAGATAAAATATGGATGAAAACTATTCTTTTGCTTAGCATGAGTTGTAAAGAAGGAATTTTGTGGGCTATGTCCTAGAGAGATTAAACATTTGAAAATCTTAATTTTGGAGCCAACAAAAGAAATTAGTTTTTTCCAGACTGGAATGTAATACCAAAATATTATACTATTATACCACCATATAGCTTTAATGTAATAAAACATTTCAAGATGCTTCACTGGATTATTTTAAGGAAATATGGCCTCAAGTCAGATGACCTAAAGCATGGCCAAGGAGGCAGGTTTCAAGGAGGATCTTAAAAGAAAATGAAGTAGAAAGGCAGAGAGAATTGGGGTGTGGGGCTAGTCAACAGAAGGCACGCCACCAATGAGTTTTCTATTTACTCATATTCTCATCCCTAATTGCCCTGCAAGGCCACTTCAGAGGGTAGTTAAGGGTCAAGCACATTTCTGTGGATCTGCAATCACATGTAGACCAGATGAGGCAAGTATGGCAGATTTTCTGCCTTAGAAGTACGAGTGAATTGCATAGGTATTTACGACAAATCAACAACAGGTGCATGGTCACTGCTGAACTAGCTTTTTAACATCCAATTTTTACTGAACTCTGATTTGACCATTTGCTATCATGGAATTCAAAACCATGTTTGCATTGGTTTGGGGCTCTGGATAACTAGTCCTGTGACACAGCCACTATGTCGCACCAAATTGCGAACACTGAAGAGTCCAAAAATAGATGAGAACAGGTCTCTCAAAAGGTTGAGAGACTGAAGGACATCACAACAACATAGAGAGGGGTAAGCATGTGTAGGAATTTAAAAACAGCCCATGTTCAAATGCAGCAAAACCTGGGCAATATCCAGGCTTGGGCTGAAAAACAACAAGTAACATTCATAACACACTAGTGCCAGGCAATGACCATTTCCAAATGGGGAGAATCTAACTATTGCCCTTTAGCATTCAATGGCATTACCATCACCAAATCTCCCACTATCAACATTGAGGGGTTATCACTGACCAGAAACAGAACTGGGCTAGCCATATAAATACAGTGCCTTTGAGAGGAGATCACATGAGGAATCCTGCAGCATAACTCACCTGACTCCCCAAATGCCTGTCCATCTACAAGTTAGGTATGCGATAGAATGCTCCCCACCTGCCTAAATGAGTACCACTCCAACAACCCTCAAGAAGCTTGACATCATCCAGAACAAAGCAGGCTCTCTTGATTGCACCCCATCCGCAATCACATGCTCCACCACCACCAATATTCCACAACAGCAGTGCATACCACCCATCAGGTGCACTGCAAAAATTCACCAAACCTTTTACCTTTCACAAAACCACATTGCCTGATTGTACAGTCAATGGTTTTCTAAATATCCTAAACAAATATCTAAATTTCTAAATAAACGGTTTTCTAAATACCCCCTTAAATTCTAACATCTATCATTTTGAGAATGGTAAGTTAACTAGTCTACAGATTTTTTTTTTTTTGCTTTGTCCTCTTTTTCTTGAACAGTGATGTTACGTATGCAGTGTTCAATCTATGTGGACACTTCTAGAAACTAGGGAGTTTTGGAATGTCATAACCAGTGCTTCATTGTGTCAGGAGCCTTTCCTTCGGAGGCCCTTGGCTATTGGCTTTCAGATCCAGGGACTTGTTAGCTCTTAGCTGCATTAGTTTTTCCAAATTTTTTTTGTGATCATCCTCCCTCCCTTTTGCACCATGCTTTTCTACCGGTCTTGGAATGCTTTTTGTCATCCCATGGGAAGTCAGATACAAAGTGCTTGTTCAAAGTTTCTGCCATTTTCTTGTTTCCTAGTATGAATACCCAAACACATTCATCTCTTCCCTTTTGCACACTCAAAGTTATTACTGTCTTTTTGTATTTTTTTTTTTAAAAACAATCTTTCTCTAGATTGTCTTTTACCATTTAAAATTTAATATTAAATCCTTTAAGGGGCTTAAACACCATTTTCAAAACAGACAAATTAATTGCATTATATATCTTGCAATTACACTTACTTGTGTTCTGTACATACTCCAGGACAGGTTGGACACATTTCACATGCAGCTCCTTGGAATTTAGAATCAGTGCATTTGCAGCGACCACACTCACATGTGCCTCTCCCATTACACATCTGTCCATTCTTTGAAATGCATGTTGAATTATCCAGGGAGCAATCACAAGCATTGCCAGAATAGTTGGGGTTGCATTCACACACCCGGCATTTACAGATACCATTTCCTACAGAAGATGACAATTTAGAAATATTTAAGTTCATCTCCAAATTTTTGCTTTGGACAACTCTTCTTCACTCAGCCCTTTTGAAATGTATTTTGAAACTGAACAATACTTGATTCCACTGATTAAGACAATCTAACATTTTGCAGATGTCTGCTAGTTTGTTGAAAGAATGGAGGGTAAGAGCAGATATTGTGAATTCTCCACGTGGAAAGTTATGGACATAAACCTGAATCCATTTTTTGTTTTTGCAATGCAACAAATTATTTAATGTTGTAGAAAGAATTGCACAAGAGATTGTACATGGAAATACAGCTGACTCCCAAGTGTGAATTCCACTGAAAGGCAGGACTTGAGTCTTCATTGAGCACTTCAATCAGTAGCATTTGAAATGAGTTTCATCAGCACTGTAGATTTTTCCAAAATTATGGATTAAATCTAGTTTAAGTACTTAAATTTAAAAACTAAGCTGCATAAGTTTTGGTTTATTTGGTCACTGGACGTGGGAGTTGCTGGCTGGACCAGCATTTACTACCCATCCCTAACTGCAGTGAGTTGACCGTAGCGCTGTTAGGATGGGAGTTCCAGGGTTTACAAAAACATTAAATTGTGCAAAGCTGTGTACGCTGTCACTGCACAGAGCACACACACACTGGGCATGCAGTTAGTGTCTGTGACCCACTGCTAACTATGCTGCAATATTGTATAATGACCTTTACAACATGATTTTATAATAGCTAGTTTTTATTATTTAGATCGAAGGGACTTTAGATGCAGTGAGTAAAGCAGCTGGGGCGATGGCAGCAAAGGGCAGGGCACGCACATCAGTGACACCAAGTTCCAGTTCAGTGTGGGTGCAAATTGACGACATTGGCAGCACAGATATCCTGTTCCACTATGTTGGCTGGAGATACAGTAGCTTTAAAAATCTATTAGGTTTTTAATTAATACAGGCTGCAGAGATTATTTCTGGAGTCAAAAGAAAACTATTGGAAACAATTAGAAGCTCAAGGGTGGTTATAATAGGTTAAGAAGGCCTAAGATTAAGGAAGGCCATAGGCTGATAATTTCTTTCCAATATGGAATGGGTTAAAGCACTGGTTCAGCACAGCAAGTGTCAAATTGAGAGATCAGGCAACAGCAAAGCGCAACAGAATTGACTAACGTTCAACGAATTGGAAGTTAAAAATATTTCTGTATGAATGAGATAGTAATGATTTATTTTCGTTTCGAATTGAAGATTGAATTCAAACATGACACTTCAAAGCATCGCAACTGTGTTTCCCAAGTATCGATCCATTACTGAAGCATACTGTCAAGTTAAAGGTTAGTATAAGCTGCAAGAAACATGAAAAATAGTTACAAGCATATGAAAATATAAATTTATTCTGCTGTATACTTGCCTCCACAAATCAATCCATTGGATCGGTCGCAATTAAAGTTATCACATTCACAATATTTGCCTGAGATGATTTCATTAGGATTTTCTCTCTTTTTGCAGACACATTCGCCACAGATACAATCTCCATTGTCACTACAGATTAGAGATGCATTATCTTTTCTGCAGGAAGCGTCCATATCCTCACTATTTACTTCATCAGTGCTGCATTCACAAAATCGACCAATCCGTCCTTTGTTACATCTGAAAATGAACCAAATCAGTCACTATTCTCCAAATTAGTCACTAAAAAACACCGTAGTCATTGACTTTCATTTTAAAAGGCAAGTAAATGTTGCTGCCAGTATTTTTTCCTTACCATACCCGATTATATAAAGGATAGCCCTCTGTTCGGAGGAAGGGTTACCGGACGCGAAACGTTAACTCTGTTTTCTCCTCCACAGATGCTGCCAGACCTGCTGAGCTTTTCCAGCAACTTTATTTTTGTCTCTGTTTGCATTGTGTTCTATCTAGAGGCGGTGGTAACAAATAGCTACATTTCCAAATTTAGACTAAAGTCTGAAGGTCTGTTAAGCTTTTCACAACACTTATACTAGTCAATCATTTGGCATGACTGCACAGGAAGGCAGTGTTGGATAATGCAACTCTAGCTCATCTGAATAATTTTCAGCTACTTCACTCATGAAGCAGCAGGGCTGGAATTATGATATTTATACAAAGCCAGGGAGTTTTCTGGCCCTTTGAAGACCAATAGTTGCTAGTAGGACACAGGGGCAATGGAGGCACAGATCGATGGGCCAAAGCACTACTTCTGTTCTGTATGATTATGATTATGATTCTATGAAACAACTGTTTCAATAGTTTTTCAATTAGGGCTTTGTGTGTAGGTCACCAAGAGCAGGGAGTGCTCATTTTCTCAGGTCTTTATGTCCAATCTTCTACAGTTTTACCATGTGCCAATGTATGGCAAAGCTTTAACTACGGGGCACAGCATTAACTTTCTCTAACTGAATAGAACAGTCATCCTTAGCGGAGTTACAGCAATAGGCAATGAAGAATGACCATACCAGATGCCAATCAGAAATAACTTCTTGCAGTTGGAACTCAAAATATAACACTGCATCAAAATAATTTCTACATTTTTGTACAGCCCAAATTATTGCCTTTTCACTAAAAGGTAGATTATTTTCTGGGTGGAATGGAATTAATAGCTTAAACTCTTGCTCTCTCTGACTTAAGATTTCAGGTGTGATTCTTTGCCTTTCTGAAGAGGAAACTCATCCAAAGTAACTTCTTTCCCTCCACATAGTCATTAGCATTGCCTTTTTTTGTCACTTCAAACTAATTGTGCTCAATTCTGCAGCAAGAATGCTCACTTTCAACAAAACTACGTAGAAGAAAAATCTGGCATAAACATTTTTTAAAATTAATTCCTTATTTTGTTAACAGAAAATGTTGCTGAAAAATCAAAACATCTTGACAACATCATTACAGTACTCAAATAACAAAGGTGACGATAGAATTACTAATTTTTTAATGCAGTACTATTATTCTAACAATTAATTCCTGAACAAACTGATCACCTACCTGCATGCTCCACATTCAAATGTTCCATTACCCTGGTGGCAATCTGGGCTATTAGGAATTCCCTTCTCATGGCAATCACATTCACAAACAAACTCCAGATCAATTTCTACCTTCTCATTAAATCCCAGAGGTTTAATTTGAATAGTTGCCTTTTCACCATTATTTGGGCACTTCTTTGCTGTGATACTTATGTTGAAGCTCACCTAATAAAAAGGAGTTAGATGTATATGTATATAAAGCAAATTCATTTTCATTCTCAGATACATGTATTTCAGGTATTATTGGGCATTGCTCCTCTTGCACCAACTTTGGAAGCAATGAGTTCTTGATTTCTTGCATACTGCCATGGTGACATGAGGTCACATGACTTCGAGGAGGGCCAGGTGGTCGAGAGCGAGAGCAAGAGCGAAAGGAGGAAGGAAGGGTGGAATGACCATTCACGGCAGTATGATTCATGCATTTTCTAGTTTGGTCTTGCGCAGTTTGAAGAACTGAGATGGTTAAAAGTAGATGATCCCAAAGACAAAATTAATAGTTTTCACTGAATCAAAACTAAACTGTACTTCTTTACTCGTTTGAAAGTTTGTTCAGCATTTCCATCATGCAATTCTGCTGCACACGTTATATTAAAAATATATCCAATTACACACCAAACTAATCTGATCTGCTTAATGAGTTAGGAGAAATGAAATTACATCACTACAAATACTGGCCTGAAATTTTAAAAGATTTTATATTTTTCCAATCAGTGTTTTTCATGAATTTTGTAAATTTCTATATTCTGTAAAGTGAAAATTTTTGTTGGAGGGAATAAACAATTATAGCAGTTAGACGCAGAGAAGAGTCAGATACAGAACAAAGCTCTCTTAGATTAACACTACTTCAGGAACACATATAATCAACTGGTTAGAAACTGATCAAATTCATTGAAAACAGGTCATCAAGAACCAACAAGGAATACTTTATAACCAGACAAGAAGGTTTACATCTCAATTTTCTAGACTGGATTTACAACTAAATATACTTCGTGGAAGATTAATAACTTCAACAAATTGAGGATGACAAAAACTGGACTTGGGTAGGTTGAACTCAAAGTTTGGAAGGCTGCTATGCAATGCAGCGGTGAGCAGCCTTTAAAGAGACGAGTTAGCGCACATGCCAGGAAGTTTCCCCTAGAGGGGAAAGGGTGGGCGGAGAAATGGTGGTGGTGAACCAAAGTCAAAGTCCTCTGGATATCAAAGGGGTTAAACGGCATGACAACACAAGGGAGAATCAGGCTCAATATAAAAAATACAGAGAAGTGAGAAAGGAAATAATGAGGCAGAGACAATACAAAAACTGAATGCTAGCTAAAAGAAAAATTCCAAGGTCTTCTTTAGGAATATTAATTGTAAAAAGACTGTGTCTGATGAGCCATGTGACTAATTAGGAACCAAAATGGAGATTTGTTGGTGGAGAAAGAAAGAATGGCTCAGGAATGAAACAAGTAGGGTGTTTGCACTGGTGTTTATTAAGAGAAAATTCTGAAGGTATGATAAACAAGGTTGCCATGATGCTGAATTAGTTTTTTTGAAAAAAAACAGGGAAGCCCTAAAGTACGTAAGAGTAGATTGGTCATTCAGTCTGCATGGGACAATTTCTAGACTACAGGTAATGGAAGTTGTGAAAAGGCGCTGGCAACAACCTCCAAACTTTCCTTAGATACAGGGTAGTGTCAAAAAACTAAGGATTGCAAATAATAGACCCAAATTCAAAAGTAGTGGGAGAAGGATAATCCTGGTAATTACAAGCCAGTTAACTGTGGTGGGGAAATTTTTAGCAACAACGATCAGCCGAAAATTAACAGCAAATGGCACAAAGAAGGAACTGAAAGATATTTTAGGTTAAATTGGGTTTGATTAACTTGATTACATTTTTTGACAGGGTAACAAGTGGGGAATGAGGCAAGTGCAGTTGACATTGCATTAACGGGACTTCAGAAGGTGTCTGATAAAGTGCTTTTTCAGTTGTTTCAGCGGCGGGAGTCCGGGAGAAAGCGCGAGGGCAGCCTGGGAAGGTAAGCTTCCACCCAACAAATTTGGGAGTTAACTAATACCAAAGACACTACACGCATTGTGTCTCCCACCCTTCCACCTCCTCTAACCTAATAATAATAAAGTGTGGTGAGCAGGTAAGCTATTTGCATTTTTTATCCCCTCATCTCTTATCTTTCGGGGTGGTCACCTCGACGCCAAATCCTCTGGGAGTGGGTCGGAAGGCAAAGCCGCAGTTTGTTTGAGTATATAACGGAGTAAACTTACTGGTGCAGAGAACACTACGAAACCAAAAAAAACTAATTAATTTTAAATAACTAACTAAGTAGAGATGGCAGGCCACTTGATGTGTTGTAGCTGTATGATGTGGGAGCTAGCTGATCCCATTGAGAACGGCAGTGACCACATCTACAGCAAGTGCTGGCTGCTTGAGGAGCTCCGGCTCAAAATTGATGAGCTGGAATCCGAACTCCAAACACTGCAGCACATCCGGGAGGGGGAGAAATACCTGGATGCTGCGTTCCAGGAGGCAGTCACACCTGGTAGATTAACTAATGTTAATTCGATCGGCGGGCAGGGACAGCAGTGTGTGACTGCGAGTGAGGCAGGTAGAGGGACCCTGCAGGCAGGAACACAGGAGCTGCAGCCCTTGACGTTGTCCCACAGGTATGAGGCACTTGCTCCCTGCGTGGATGAGGAACAGGGCTGCAGGAAGAATGAGTCAACTGACCATGGCACCATGGTCCAGGAGGCCAATCAAGAGGGGGGAGCAAAGACAGATTGTAGTTGTAGGGGATTCCAACATCAGGGGGATAGACAGTATCCTTCGCGAGCAGGATACAGAATCCCGCATGGTGTGTTGCCTGCCCGGTGCTAGGGTGTGAGACATCTCTGACCGGCTTGAGAGGATACTAGAGGGGGAGGGGGAGGATCCAGTTGTTGTGGTCCACGTAGATACCAACAACATAGGCAGGACTAGGAAAAGAGACCTGTTTCGGGATTATGAAAAGCTAGGAACAAAATTAAAAAACAGGTCTTCAAGGGTCATAATCTCTGGATTGCTGCCCGAGCAACGTGCAAATTGGCAGAGAGAGGCGCAGATCAGGGAAGTAAACACGTGGCTAAAAGAGTGGTGTGGGAAAGAGGGTTTCCTTTTCATGGGGCACTGGCATCAGTTCTGGGACAGGAGGGATCTATACCGCTAGGATGGACTCCACCTGAACAGGGCCGGGTCCAGTGTTCTGGCGAAAAGGGTAAATAGGGTGGTTAATAGGACTCTAAACTAGTAAGTAGGGGGGAAGGGAGAAGTGAGCATAGAGGGAGAATAACAATTAATGTAAGGCAAAGCAGCAGGTTAACAGGTGACGAGGAAGCTTCAACTCCATTGAAAATTAGGAAAAAAGTTAAAGGGAAGGAGAACTCACGAGCTGTTAGTAAATGGAGGTAATAAGACCCAAAAAGGTGGTGCAAAAACTGGCATAAGGGCATTTTATCTGAATGCTCGGAGCATTCGAAACAAGGTGGATGAGTTGACGGTGGAAATCATGGCAAATGGGTATGATTTAGCGGCCATTACAGAGACATGGCTATAGGATGGTTATGACGACTGGGAGTTAAATATCCAGGGGTATCAAACTGTTCGGAAGGACAGACAGGAAAGTAAGTGAGGTGGTGTTGCTCTGATTTTTAAGGATGATATCAGGGCGGTAGTGAGAGATGAGAAAGGTTCTACTGAAGAAAACGTTGAATCCATTTGGGTGCAAGTTAGGAATAGCAGGGAGAAGTCACTGCTGGGTGTGGTCTATAGGCCACCAAATAATGACATCGTGGTGGGGCAGGCAATAAACATAGAAATAGCTGATGCATGTAAAAATGGTACAGCAGTTATCACGGGGGATTTTAATCTACATATCAATTGGTCAAACCAGGTTGGTCATGGCAGCCTTGAGGAGGGGTTCATAGAATGCATCTGCGATAATTTCCTTGAACAATATGTAATGGAACCTACGAGGGAGCAAGCTATCCTAGATCTGGTCCTGTGTAATGAAACAGGAATAATTAATGATCTCACAGTTAGGGATCCTCTCAGAAGGAGTGATCACAGTATGGTCGAATTTAAAATACAGATGGAGCGTGAGAAGGTTAAATCCAGTACCTATTGAGGTTGGTTGGCTCGCCGAGCTGGTTCATTGTTCTGCAGACGTTTCGTTACCGTGCTTGGTAACATCCTCAGTGCAGCCTCTGACGAAGCAGCAGTGTGTTTTCCTGCCTGGTTTTTAAACTCTGGGGTCCGTCGAGATGGATTGCCTCACTTCGGGGTTTCCTCCGTAGTGGAATGTATATGGGTTCGAGTTCAATGTGTTTATTGATAGCATGCTTCCAGGAATTCTCGTGCTTGTCTCTGCCTAGCCTGTCCCAGGATCTTGGTGTTGTTCCAGTCGTAGTCGTGGTTCTCCTTGTCCATGTGGATTGAGATGAGTGAGTATTGGTCGTGTCTTTTTGTAGCCAGTTGGTGTTCATGTACTCTTGTTGTCAGTTTCCTTCCTGTTTGTCCGACGTAGTGTTTCTCGCAGTCTCTGCAGGGGATCTTGTAGATGACATTGATCCTGTCCATGGTGGGGAGTGGGTCTTTAGTTCGTGTGAGCACTTGTCGTAGGGTTGATGTGGGCTTGTGTGCCACTCTGATGCCCAGCGGTCGTGGAAGTCTTGTGGTGAGTTCTGACATGTTCCTGATTTGGGTAGTGTGATGAGTGTGTTGGGATGTGTAGAATCTTTCTGAAGCTGTTCCCGTCGGCATCTCCTGATCCAGTTCTTTGGATATGCATTATCCTTGGACACTTGGAATTCCTCCTCCTCTTGGCGTAGTTCCATGTTGCTGCAGTGCGTTGTTGCCCTTTTAAATAGCGTTCGCAGACAGCTTCGTTTTGTATGTGCTGGCATGGTTACTGTTGAGGTTCAATACCTGGTCTCCGTGTGCGGCTTTTCGGTGTACTTTCGTTTGCAGTTCCCCACATGTCTTGCACTTCACCATGACGTCCAGGAATGGGAGTTGTTTGTTATTCTCCTCCTCTCTGGTCAATTTTATTCTGGTGAGGGTGTTGTTTAGGAGCGTGTCTCTCTCTAATTTGGTCCGTTTAATGATGACAAAAGGTGTCGATGTAGCGTATCCGTAGTTTAGGTTGGATTTGCGGAAGGGCAGTCTTTTCCGGTCTTTGCATCACTGCTTCTGCTAAGAGTCCAGAGGTGGGCGATCCCATGGGTGTCCCGTTGATTTGCTCATATGTTTGGCCGTTGAAGGTGAAGTGGGTGGTCAGGCATAGGTCCAGTAGTTTAAGCATGTTGTCCTTGGAGATGGTTTCACGAGGGTTGTGTTCTTGTTCAAGTAGTGTTGTCATTGTTTCCCTTGCTAGTGGTATGTCTATTGATGTGAATAGGGCGGTGACATCAAACGATATCATGGTCTCTTCGTTCTCTATCTTCATGTCTTTGATGGAGTTGAGGAATTCTTGGGCTTAGTGGATGGAGCGGGGTGATTTGATGACTAGGTGCCCGAGTCTTCTTTGTAGTTCTCTGGCTAATCTGTGCGATGGAGAGTGTCTGGTAGGGAGACTATGGGTCTGAGGGGGACTTCCGGCTTGTGCACTTTAGGGAGGCTGTAGAATCAGGGTGTGTTGGTTCCTTCGGGTTTCATTCTCAAGAAGTCTGTTTTGTTGATCTGTCCTGTTTAAGTCTTTGTAGCGTGTATAGGATTTTGCTGCCTAGTTGTGGCGTCGGGTCAGTTTGTACTGGTCAGTATGTGTTCTCGTCGGCGAGCAGTTCTTGTGCTTTGGAGATGTAGACCTTTTTATTCATTATCACCGTCATGTGCCCTTTGTCTGCAGGTAGTATAGTGATGTTCTTGTCCTTCTTTAATCTGTCAAGGGCTTGTCTTTCCTGTGTTGAGCGTGTTGAGATTCCTCTTTTTGGTTAGTGTTGGGACTACTGCCTGTCTTATAGTTTGTTGTGTTTCTTCGTTGATATTGTTGGTCTTGAGTGTGGCTTCCAGTGTAGCTAGCCATTCCGTCTTGTTGGCGTCCCTGTAGTTGTAGTTCAGTCCCCGGATGAGAACGGCTTTTTCCGCGACTGTCAGTTTCCTGTTGGAGAGGTTCCTTATCCACGTGTCAGTTCTGTTGTTGTCGTTTGTGTGGGTAAGTGTGGTTAGCTTGTCTTATAGGGTCTGTCTTTTTTTGGCTCTTGTGGTCTGTCGGGTGATGTTGATGGCTCGTTCCATGTCGGTTGTCCAGTCTTGATCGGTAGCTTCCGGGAATAACGCTTTTTTGGCGCGTAATTTCTCTGTTGTATTTGTGGGGCCGGTTGCGTGCATCGTTTATCATTACCCTTACCACCTTGTTCTGTTTTCCATGCTTGTGGGTTGTTGATGGGTGGTTTGTACTTCACACTGCGTGGTAATACCTGGTCCCTGAGGCATCCACGTAGGAAGTAGAGTTGTTCGCGGGTTGTGCTCTCTCATTTGGCATAGTTCTACGACTTCTACAACCGCTGGGCATCAGAGTGGCACACAAGCCCACATCAACCCTACGACAAGTGCTCACCCGAACTAAAGACCCACTCCCCGTCATGGACAGGGCCAATGTCATCTACAAAATCCCCTGCAGAGACTGCGAGAAACACTACATCGGACAAACAGGAAGGAAACTGACAACAAGAATACATGAACACAAACTGGCTATAAAAAGACACGACGAATACTCACTCATCTCAATCCACATGGACAAGGAGAACCACGACTTCGACTGGGACAACACCAAGATCCTGGGACAGGTTAGGCAGAGACAAGCACGAGAATTCCTGGAAGCATGGCACTCCACAAAGCATGCTATTAATAAACACATTGAACTTGATCCCGTATACATTCCGCTACGGAGGAAACCCGGAAGTGAGGCAATCCATCGCAACTGACCCCAGAGTTTAAAAACCAGGCGGGAAAACACACCGCTGCTTCATCAGAGGCTGCACTGACGACGTTACCAAGCACGGTAATGAAACCTCTACGGAACAAGAAACCAGCTCGGCGAGCCCACCAACCTCAACACCCACAACCCGAGCTACAGATCTACTCCAAAACCTAGAGATTCAGTACCTATGTCCTGTGCTTAAACAAAGGAGACTATGAAGGAATGAGGGAGGAGTTAGCTGAGGTAGAATGGGAGCAAAAACTTTATGGTGGGTCAATTGAAGAACAGTGGAGGACTTTCAAAACGATTTTTCAGAGTGCTCAGCAGAAGTATATCCTAGTGATAAGGAAGAACTGTAGGAAAAGAGAGAGCCAGCCATGGATGTCTATGGAAATAAAGGGAAGTATCAGATTGAAAAAGGAACATACAAAAAAAGCAAAGAGTAGTGGGAAACTAGTAGACTGGGAAATCTTTAAAGGCCAACAGAAAGCCACCAAAAAATTTATAAAGAAAAGCTAGATTATGAGAGTAAACTTGCTCAGAATATAAAACCAGGCAGCAAAAGTTTCAATAAATATGTAAATCGTAAAAGAGTGGCGAAGGTAAACATTGGTCCTTTAGAGGATGAGAAGGCCAATTTAATACCTGGGAATGAGGAAATAGCCGAGACATTAAATAGTTATTTTGCATCGGTCTTCACAGTGGAAGACACAAATAACATGCCAAAAACTAACGGCAAGAAGGTTATAGCAGGTGAGGACCTAGAAACTATCGTTATCACTAAGGAGGCAGTGCTGGGCAAGCTAATGGGGCTAAAGGTAGACAAGTCTTTTGGCCCTGATGAAATGCATCCCAGGGTTCTAAAAGAGGTGATGGGGGTAAATAGCAAATGCGCTAGTAATTATTTACCAAAATTCACTGGACTCTGGGGTGGTTCCTACAGATTGGAAAACAGCCACTGTGACGTCACTGTTTAAAAAAGGAAGTAGACAAAAAGCAGGTAACTATAGGCCAGTTAGCTTAACTTCGGTTGTGGGGAAAATGCTTGAATCTACCATTAAGGAAGAAATAGCAAGACATCTGGATATAAATTGTCCCATTGGGAACATCCAGCATGGGTTCACAAAGGGTAGGTCATGTTTCACTAATTTGGTGGAATTCTTTGAGGATATTACTTGCATGGTGGACAATGGGGAACCTGTGAATGTGGTGTATCTGGATTTCCAGAAGGCATTTGACAAGGTGCCACACCAAAGGCTGCTACATAATACCGTGCAACTTTATCTTACAGGTAATGTATTGGCAGGGATAGAGGACTGGTTGACTAGTAGAAAGCAAAGTGTAGGGGTAAATGGGTGTTTTTCTGGTTGGCGGTCAGTGGCTAGTGGGGTGCCTCAGGGATCAGTGTTGGGACCGCAATTGTTTACAATTTACATAGATGATTTGGAGTTGGGGACTAAATGTGGTGTGTCAAAATTTGCAGATGACACTAAGGGGAGTGGTAGAGCAAAGTGTGCAGAAGACGCCGAAAGTCTGCAGAGGGATATAGATAGTCTAAGTGAGTGGGCAACGGTCTGGCAGATGGAATACAATGTTGATAAGTGTGAGGTCATCCATTTTGGTAGGAATAACAGCAAAATGGACTACGTTTTAAATGGTAAAAAATTGCAGCACGCTGCTGTGCAGAGGGACTTGGGTGTCCTTGTGCATGAATCGCTAAAAGTAGGATTGCGGGTGCAGCAGGTAATTAAAAAGGCAAATGGAATTTTGTTTAAAATTGCTCGAGTGATGGAGTTTAAAAACAGGGAGGCTATGCTGCAGCTGTATAGGGTCCTGGTGACGCCACACCTGGAGTACTGTGTGCAGCTTTGGTCTCCTTACTTGAGAGGAGATACACTAGCACTGGAAGGGGTGCAGAGGAGATTCACTCAGTTGATTTCAGAGTTGAGAGGGTTGGATTATGAGGACAGACTGAAAAGGCTGGGATTATACTCATTGGAATTCAGAAGAATGAGGGGAGATCTTATAGAAACATATAAGATTATGAAGGGAATAGATAAGGTAGAGGCAGGGAGGTTGTTTCTGCTCGCTGGTGAAACTAGGACTAGAGGACTAGAGGACATCTGCTTCCCTTTATTTTGAGGCGATGTAGGACTGAGGTCAGGAGGAACTTCTTCACCCAAAGGGTTGTGAATCTGTGGAATTCCCTGCCCAGTGAAACGGTTGAAGCTATCTTGCTGAATGTTTTTAAGGCAAGGCTAGATAAATTTTTGAACAGTCAAGGAATTAAGGGTTATGGTGAGTGGGTGGGTAAGTGGAGCTGAGTCTCAAAAAGATCAGCCATGATCTTATTAAATGGCGGGGCAGGCTCGAGAGGCCTGATGGCCTACTCCTGCTCCCAGTTCTTATGTTCTTAAGACATATTAGGCTTCAATTTTTGGGACAGGTCTTTGAGATAAAAAGGGCCAGTAGCAGGAAGACATAAAACATTCATTGTGAATCACTGTCTCACAGACTTGGAGAGGGGTACACAAAAGAGTTATCCAAGGCTCATTGCCAGGATTCTTCCGTTTGTGATGATCATTAATAGCGTCTGGCACTGGCACAAAGAAACCCATAATAATTTAATCGCACTGTAACAGCAGTTCAGTAAAAACTTATAGATGCACAGCATACTGCTCCAAAACAGCATGAAGGGAATAGGAGCAGAGGAAAAAATGAATAACCTACTAAGTCCTGCCATTCAATACAATCATGACCAATCAAACACATCAATGTCTTTCATTCACCTCATCCCCATAATTCCGTATCCCATTATAATCAGAATTCTGTCAAGCTTTAACTTAAACGTACTCAAAGGCTAAGCTTCCACAGTCCTCTGTTGTAGAGAGTTCCAAAGGTTCACAATCCACCGAGAAAAAAATATTCCCATCTGGGACCTAAGTTTCACCTTATTTTGAAATTGTGCCCTCTGATTCCAGACTCCCAATCAGGCGAAACACCTTACCTGTCTATCCCTTTGAGTATTTTGTAAGTTTAAGTGAGATCGTCTATCATTCTTTGAAACTCTGAAGAATACAGCAGGATCTGTCTTCATAGGACAGTCCTGCTGTGCCAGGAACGCGTTTGGAATGCACAATGAAACATTAAACTACACTCGTGAAAAGGAAAAGGACAAATGCAATTGCATTCCTACATTAAATTGGAGGACAGAGGAAAGAAAAACACTAACTTGGGATAGAGTCAAATTTCCACAGTACATTTCCGGATACTCTCAAAGGTGTTTTCTGAGTAGCACATCTTTACAGATACTAACTTTTTATAGTTCAGAGGAGGCGATGACTGTTAATCCAGAGACTCAGATAATATTCTGGGGACCTGGGTTCAAATCCCACCACTGCAGATGGTGGAATTTGAATTCAATAAATATCTGGAATTAAGAATCTTATGATGACCACGAATCCATGATCAATTGTCAGAAAAGCCCATCTGGTTCACTAATGTCCTTTAGGGAAGGAAACTACCATCCTTACCAGGTCTGTCCTACATGTGACTCCAGACCCACAGCAATGTGGTTGGCTCTTAACTGCCCTTTGTGCAATTAGGGATGGGTGATAAAAGCTGCCTAGCCAGCAATGGCCTCATCCCATGAATATATTAAAAAAAGTTACTAAAACAGACCTAACAGAACCTAGGTATATTTTGGGTGCAAACATTTACACTTTGTGTATGAGGAAGACCCAAGTTTTATGATCAGACTGTGTTCTGGATTGAAAGATGGAGGGGATGAGAGAACAGGAAAGCTTCTAAGTTTGAAGCCAACTTCAGTTTCAACCACAATATGCAAAATATGCAAAAAAAACTGACGGAGTTACCTTCCTTGTTCCAGCAAGTACATATTTTGTCAGAATATCCATTGACCAAATACTACAGAAAATATTGAAGAAAAAGAATTGACTGGATCTTACCTCATCACCAATTTGAATGCCTAAACACTTCCTGCCTTCTTCCCCTGTATTAACAGTATTATTTTTACAAAAGGCTGTATAATGTATTGACACTCCATCTGGCAATTTGCTGTTCTCCAGGATAACCTCAGATGACAAAGCCTATTAAAAAAATACGTGTTGTGTTGATATCATTGTATTTGTAAACATTGGAGTGGTAAAGTTAAATAAATTTTGATGCAAGGGTCAATTTAATAGTCAGCACTTACGTGATAAGCATCAAGGATCAGCTTGATTACATTACTGGAGTTTGATGACAGAACCCCCACTTCAGATTTTGGAATGAGATCATGGAGTGCCTATTAAGAGCAGAGCAACAATGTTACGAAATGGTAATACTATCAAATTACAAAGAGTTTTCACTTAAACTAATCCGTGGTCATTTCTGTCTTTCCCATGTGTTCAGATAAAAAGGGAAACAGTCTATGAAGCAGTAGGCCATTTGGACCTTTGAGCCTGCTCTGCCCTTCAGTGTGACCATGGCTCATCATTTCACTTGATACCCTTGTCCTGCTTTCTCCCCACATATTTTGATCCCTTTAATCCGAAGAAGTGTATCGACAGATTCCTTGAAAGTTTTCAATGTTTTGGCCTCAACAGTTGCCTGTGGCAGAGAATTCCAAAGGCTCACCAATCACGGTGAAAATATTTCTCCTCATCTGTTCGAAAAGGCTTAATCCTTATCTTTAGGCTGTGACCCTTCATTCTGGACTCCCCAGTCATCAAGAACATTCTTCCTGCATCTGTCCTCTAGTCTTTTCAGAATTTCATACATAATGAGATACCCCCCTCATTCTTCTAAATTCTAGTGAACATAGTCCTAACCAAATCCAACTTCTCCCTGTACACAAGTGCGGTCATCCCAGGAATCAGTCTGGTGAACCTTCTTTCAACTCAATCCCCGTAGCCAGAACATCCTTCCTCAGATAAAGGAGGCCAAAGTGCTCAGGGGCACTGTCCCTGTACAGTTGCAGTGACATTCCTGCTTCTACAGTCGAATTCTCTCACAATGAAGGCCAACATACTATTTGTGTTCTTCATCGCCTGCTGAACCTGCAATGCTTTCTTTCAGGGATTGGTGCACAAGAACACCCACTTCCCTAATCTATCATTATTCAGATATTAACCTGCCTGCCTGGTTCTGTTACCAAAGTAGACCACCTCACATTTATTGACATGGTACTGCATCTGGCATGTATTTGCTCATTTAATTAACTTATCAAAAACAATACTGAAGCTTCTCTGCATCTCACTCACAGCATACCCTCCCACACAGCTTTATGTCATCTGTACATTTGGGAGACATGACATGTAGGTGCCTCATCTAAATCATTAATATATTGCGAATAACTGGGGTCCAAGCAGAGACCCCTGCGGTAACCCACTAATCACTGCCTGCCGCCGGAAAAAGACCTGCTTATTCCTATTCTATGTTTCTTGCCTGCCAACCAGTTTTCAATCCATTTCAGTACATAATCTCCAATCCACTTGCTTTAAATTTTGCCTACTAATCTGTCTTCTTCTTGAAAACCGTTGTTAATGTCGTGATACTTTCTACAGTCACCTTTAATCATAGCAGTTGAATACTTGGGCAGTAATAAAGTAGTTATGCACTTTCAGTGAATAAGAACTTTGGGAAAGGATACATTGGCCTGTGAGGAGGTACAGGCCAGACAAACTAAAACTAAATGAGGGCAACTGAATAAATTTGACTTCTTTGATCCTGAGTTTACAAGACTGAAGGTTTTTAAAAAATTCTTTCATGGGATATGGGCATCACTGGCAAGGTTAGAGTTTGCCTGCCATCCCTTAATGCCTGAATTGATGGGCTTGGGCAGATGGCAGTGAAGATTCAATCACGTTCCTGTAGGTCTGGAATCAGAGGGAGGCCAGACCAGGTAAGGATGGCCAATTTCTTCCTTAAAGGAAGAGGTACTTCGCAATCTCATCCTTAACAATAGAGATTCTAATATCAAGGTCAGACAGACTGGCCAATAGTTTCCTACCTTCTGCTTCCTTCCCTTTTTAAACAGGGATGCTTCATTAGCAATTTTCCAGTTCTCTAGGACCGTCCCTGACTCGTGATCCCTGAAAGATCACCATCAACACCTCCACAGTCTCCTCAGCTTTCTCCTTCAGAACTCTGGGGTGTAAGTCCATCTGGTCCAGGTGATATCTGGGCCTTCAGATCTTTCAGCTTCCCCAGCACCTTCTCCTTTGTGATGGCCTTTACACCCACCACTGCTCCTTGAAGTTCTGGTATGCTGCTAATGTCTTACACTGCAAGAACTGAAGCAAAGTACCTGTTTAGCTCATCTGCCATTTCTTTGTACTCCATTACTACTTCACCAGCCTCGTTTTCCAGTGGTCTAATGTTCACTTTTGCCTCTCTATTAGCTTTCAGATAGCTAAAAAAAACCTCTTGCAATTTTTAATTGTATTGCTAGCTTACTCATGTTTCATTTTCTCCCTCCATGTTACTCTTTTAGTTACCCTCTGCTGGCCTTTCGAGGTTTCTCAACCCTTTGGCTTCCCATTAATCTTCACCACATTGTATGCTCTTTCTTTAGATTTTCTGCTGTGCCTGACTTCCCTGGTTACCCTGCCCTCCACCTAGTGTATTACTTCTTCCTTGGGATGAATTTCTGCCTTCCGAATTACCCTCCAAGAACTCCTGCCGCTGCTGCTCCACCATCTTCCCTTCCAATCAACTCTAGTCTCCTTTCTCACATCTTTGCAGTTACCTTTACATCCTGACTAGTCTGACTTGCATGTCACTCCAGATCTACAGAGAAGTTGTTGAAGATCTCTGAAATACCCTTAAATCACTCTCAATTCAATGCAATTGGAGAAGAAGAATTAAAGCTGGCTTTGCCCATGATGCCCATATCTCATGAAAGAATAGGATAAAAGCTTAGGCAAATGGAGTTGAATTACAGAGCAGGATGAAATTGAATGACAGAATGTATTCGAAGAGCAGATTGGTCTTCTGAGGTTGCCTTACTTTTATAAGTTTAACTCAAAAAATGAAATTTCACTTTTTAGAAGCACTTACCTTGTACACGCCCTTGAATTCCTCTGTGACAGCAAAAATAGGCTGAATATTATTGTCTCCAAGTTTTTGCACCAAATGAGCAATGGATGGATAATCCTGTTGACAAAATTTCAGAATTACAGCTAAATTTAACTTTACAGAACATTATACAATAATGTGTAAAATATAAGGACAGGCTGCATAACTACTTTTCAGCAAGATAACAGTCCCAGGATTTACTCTGCCGAGGTTGAATGGTAAACTTACAAAATGGTCACTCATGGTGTAGAGACCCTGCGTATCAAGATGGCAATTCCCATCATTAGGTAAAACAATGCCACCCAGTTTACCATCTCCAGCGAAGTGAAACCCTGCATCTGTAGAGAACACGAGCAATCGAGTAACATTGCGCCAGCCAATTTTTTCCTGTGAAAGACAGAGTAATTAAGTGGCGTTCCAAATCACTTCCCGATTGTGCTGGTTAACTTTCATTATGCTTTTTACAATTGATTTACTTGGGGAAAAAAACTAAACTAGGTTGTATCAAATGGCCCAGATGAAAATAACAACAGCATGCAAAAGAAAAAGATGAATGTTTTTAAGACAAGGCTAGATAAATTTTTGAACAGTAAAGGAATTAAGGGTTATGGTGAGCAGGCGGGTAAGTGGAGTTGAGTCTCAAAAAGATCAGCCATGATATTATTAAAAGGCGGGGCAGGCTCGAGGGGCCGGATGGCCTACTCCTACTCCTAGTTCTTATGTTCTTTCATTATATTATGAAACATTGAAAAATCCCTAGTTTTTTTTAGTATAGTAAAGAGAATCAGGAGAAGATGTACTAAAATATATAAAAGATTAAAATTAAGCATAGATGATAGGTTAATCCTAGTTACCGTTATGACAGCACTACTAGAAGACAGAAAATGCAGCAAGTGAGAATAAATTCAGAACGGTCGAGTACAAACTTTAGAACAAGCGAAGGAACACAAAACACGAGGATTATTCAAAATAACGTTTGGAGACAATTATTTTTGCTTACCCCACAGACAGCCACCTGCATTATAGCATCAAAACCTCCTTCTGGAGAGTCTAGGTTCCCAGAAATAGTCTGGTTGCTTACAAGTTCATTGAACTTTGATCCATCATTGGTCAATGAAAGGACATTTTTGTAGCTGAATGGACTTGTACACACTTCACCACTTGAGCAAGGATTTTTCCTTTTGGCTGGGGTTGTGCTGATATAAGGCATCACAGTTTTATCCACAAATGAACCAAATCCTAAATAAGAACAGGTTTTTCAAAAGATGAAGTACTGTCTGTTAAATATACAGCCACAGAAAAGGCAGTGAAAATAAAAGATTATTTTTACCAATTCGGAAATCAGAAGTTATCTTTTGCATTTCAGTCTGCAATTCCGTTCCTAACTTCTTTACATTTTCTAAGTCATCCTTCATGGAAAAGGAGAGGTCCATAAGATAGTAGAGATCAATGGGATAGTCTTCTGCTCTCTTAAAGTACAGTGGAAAGGTTTGTGGCTCTCCTGGGGAAAAAAAATTCAAAAAAGGTTACAAATAGGCATTTGAAATGCAAATTCACAAGCTTCAGATTGTTTAGGAAGATTTCTTTCTATGGGTGCTGGAAGCAACAAGCTTTGAACCATGTGAATTGCAAACAACTGAATAGCACAAGTATAGCCTTCTTTGTTCTATGAAAATGGCTGACCAGTATAAATGTTGTTGCACACAATAATAGATCCATGATATTCACAACATTGTATTGACACTTCAAGTAAACTTAATCAATACAATGCCAGATAGTTCTGAACTACATATCAGAGACAAAGCACCAAGACAAAATGATAATCCGAAAGCAAAGTTTAATCACAACGTCCATTAGGGAAACAGAGCGAGTAGTGCAGTAAAGTGGGTGGTATATGAAGAAGGTTCAGATTGTGAACAGTGATGGAAAACTCTCAGTAAGTTACACACAAAGTGGCTACTCACAAGTGTAACAAACTCCAATAATGGTGGCTTTAGCCTGGACATGAAACCAACATTTTATTACTCAGTTCCTCAAATAATTTATTAAGTACAACATAAAAATTGCTTCATGTGGCACAGCCAGTCATAATCAAAAAACTGAAGTTATATGCTTAGCTGAGTGATGCTTTGAAGCGGTAATAAGGAAGTACCATCTTTTGAGGAGCGAGAATTAAATCAAGGCCTCACTATTGAAGAAAATCAGGTGCATTTTTCACATGTCTTTCCTTAACCATTATCAGAGACCATTTACCTTTTTGCTACGTATGGGAGCTTGCAGTACACAAACTGACTAGTGGATTTAATTATAAAATAACATTAATTAACTAGCTGCTAGAGCTTTGGGATGAAGACCATATAAAACAGTAATAAATGAAATTTTCACTTCAAAAGGTGGCAGAAAAACTTTAACACTGATACGCTAAAACAAGGAACATTTAATTAACAAAAGATAATGAATGTTGTATAATAACTTCCCTCTCCTATTCCAAATAAATGATTGGAAGAAAAGAAAATTCTGAACTTTGAGAAATCAAAGGCTCCTCTAGCATATGGATTCAAATTGGTTGAACATCTGAATACCCAAAATATAGAGATTAGCAGATTTGGCTTGGCCTTGCAGAATATTTCCAAAACCATATTTTCTATCAACAGTGGAAAGCAAGATTAATCCAATAATCTGAAGGTACGTTATAATCTAATATTCATATTCAAGAAGAATTATCAGAGTAGTTGTGAATGGTAGCTTTTCAGCTCAGAGGAAGATTTATAGTCATTGCTAGGACTCCACAGCTTGTTTTGATATAGTTTAGTAACCAAATCTGGATATACAGGGACATTTACAGAATTTGTGGACAGGATTTGAAAACAGGATAGCATTAACTTGCAAAAGGATACAAACTGGGACAAAAGGCAGACAACTAGATGAGCTTTAATGCAGAAAAGTGAGGAGATTCATTTTGATAGGAACACCAAGGAGAGGCAATAGAAAACAAAACAGGACAATTCTAAAAACAGTGCAGCAGTAGATGAACCTGGGGATATGTGCCCACCATTTTAGAAGGCAGTTCATAAGGCAAATATTATCCTGGGCTTTATAAATAGGGACAAGGAGTACAAAAGAAGAGGTAGTTATGATAAAACACTGGCTCAAACTCAACTCCGGTGACGTCTACTCTGGCCACCAACTTTAAGATGGATGTGAACGTTTTAGAGAGGGTGCAGAAAAAATTCAAAGATTCCAGGGATGAGGAACTTCAATTATTTGAAGAAGATACAGCTCTTCTGAGATTGATAGGGGTGATCTAAATCACGAGGGATCTGGACAAAAAAAATAGGGAGAAACAGTTCTTGCAGGCAGTAAGATCAAGAACCAGAGATCACTGATTCAAAATGATTGTCAACAGAACCAACGACATGAGAAAAACATCCTTATGCATCGAGTGATTAGGGCTTGGAATACATTCCATGTGGTGGAGGCAGATTATTTCAGTTCCTTGCAAAGAGTATCAGATTATCTGAAATTAAACCATTTATTGAGGTTGAGAGTAAAAGACCATAAAACCATAAGATATGAGAAGAATTAGGATATTCAGCCCATCATCATACTCTCCCATTTGGTCATGGCTGGTATGCTGCACAAACCCACTCTCCTGTCTTTCCCCATAATCTCGATTCCTTACTGATCAAGAAATTATCCATCTTTGCCTTAAACATATTCAATAACTTGGCCTCCACAGCCCTCTGTGGCAATGAGTTCCATAGGTAAACCACTCTCTGGCTGAAGAAATTACTCAACTTATTTCTGAAGAGTTGTTGCTTCACACTGAGGCTGTGCCCTCGGGTCCTAGTCTCTCCTACTAGTGGAGACATCTTCTCCACATCCACTCTACCCAGGCCTATCAGTATTCTGTAAGTTTCAATCAGATCCACCCTCATCTTTCTAAACTCCATTTACAATAGACCTAGAATCCTCAAGTGCTCTTGTATGACAAGTCCTTTGCCTCCAGAATCACACTTGTAAACCTCCTATGGACCTCCTCCAATGCAAACACATCCTTAGAACAGGGTCCAAAACTACTGAATATTCCAAATGCAGTCAGACCAGAACTAAATACAGTCTCAACAATACATCTTTGCTCTTGTATTCTAGCTTTTTTGAAATGAATGCTAACATTACATTTGCCTTCCTAGCTGCCAACTGAACCAGCATGTTAACTTTAAGAGAATCTTGAACTAGGACTCCCCACTTGCTTTGTGATTCAGATTTCTGAAGCCTTTCCCCATTCAGAAAATAGCCTATGGATTACCGACGTGCATAACCTCACACTTTTGACTAATTAGGCAAAGAAGCAGATGGAACACTCTGCTAGCTACAGTCAGATGGTTTTTATTCATTCATGGGATATGGACATCATTAGCTGCACCAGCATTAAACTGCCCCATCCAGCTGTTCTTGTGAAGATGGTAGCGAGTTGCCTTCCGGAATCACTGCAGCCTATTTGATCAGTAAGCATGGCAAAAGCCGTTGGGTGAGAACACATCTTAAGAGAGACTGTGCCTGTACCCACGCCTGTGTGCGTGCTTTTTGGGAATTTAGAGCACATGGGGAATTCAATGCAAAGTTACAAATTAAACTTACAACGCAGAGGCATACGAGACCATGGACCAAGTGTCGTAAAATGAGTTTAGAATATTTAAGTGGTTGTTTTTGACCAGCACTGACTCAATGGGCCAAAGGGCCTTTTTCTGTGCTGCAGATCTCTATGCCTCTGTGATATAGGCAGACCCACAGAGTCATTAGGGAAAGAGTTCCAGAATGTTGATCAACGGTACTGAAGGAATGGCGATATATTCCCAAGTCAGGATGGAGCTTGGGATGGAACTTGCAGGCGGTAGCGTTCCTAAGTAGCTGCTGCCTTTGTCCTTCTAGATGGTAGAGGTCATAGGTATGAATGGTACTATCTAAGCAGCCTTGGTGAATTTCTGCAGTGCAACTTACAGATGGTACACACTGCTGCTAAGTAGCATTGGTGTTGGAGAAGTGAATGTTCGCGCATGTGGTGCTAATCAAGTAAACTGCTTTGTACTGGACGGTGTCAATGTCAGTGAGATTTAGGTGGAGTGTGATAGCCCTTCAGATCAAGGCCACATGACTGAGGGTAACATCAAAGAGCCCTAACAAAAAGGAAATCAACGGGAATCAGGGCCAAACACTCCAGTGGTTGAAGTCAAACCTGGGACACAGGAAGATGGCTGTGGCTGTTAGAGGTCAGTCATCTCAGCTCCAGGCTATCGTTGTAGGAGCTCAAGGTAGTGCCCTAGAATCAACTCTTAAGTCGCTTCATCACGGCTTTCGCTTCCTCAAAGACAGAAGTTCACCAATGATTGTAAAATGTTCAGTGCCATTTACAACTCGGATACTCAAGCAGTCTACGTTCAAATGCAACAAGATCCAGACAATATCTAGGCTTGAGCTAACAAATGCAAAGTAACATTTATGCCACACAAATGCTAGGCAATGACCATCACCAATAAAAGACAACCAACCACTGCCCCTTGACATTCAATGGCGTTAACCATCACTGAATCCCCACTAACCACATTAGGGGGTACCTATTGACCAGAAACTCAAGAATGGACTAGCCATATGAAAACAGTAGCTGCAAGTGCAGGTCAGAGGCTAGGAATACTTCAGCAAGTAATGCACCGCTACCATCTACAAGGCACAGGTCAGGAGTATGATGGAATACTCCCCACTTGCCTGGATGGCTGCAGCTCGAATAACAATCAAGCAGCTCAATTCCTTCCAGGACAAAGCAGCCCACTTGATCGGCATTAAATGCACAAGCATCCACTGCCTGCACCACTGACATTCAGTAGCAGCAGTGCATACTAACTACAAGATGCACTGCAGAAATTCGCCAAAGATCCTTAGACAGCACCTTCCAAACTCAAGGCCATTTCTATCTAGAACATCAACAGCAGTAGGTACACTGAAAACACTGTCACCTGCAATTTCCCCTTCAAGGCACAGGCCACCCTGGACTTGCAAATATATCATTGTTTCCGCTGGGTCAAAATCCTCAAAATCCCTCCCTAATGGTAGTGTGTGTCTATCTACAGCATGTGGATTGCAACAGTTCACCTCCATGTCAAGGGCAATGGCAGTTGCCAATAATTACTGCCAGCAGTGATGCCTACATCCCACAAGTGCATTAAAAGGGCTTCTTGAGTGTTAGTGGAGCTGCATTCCCCCAGGCGAGGGGGAGTATTCCATTGCACCCCTGATTTGTGTCATGTAGATGGTGGACAGGCTTTGCACAGTCAGGTGAATTACTTGCTATGGGATTCCTAGCCTCGGATCTGCTCTTTTGGGCATAGTATTTATATGACTACTCCAGTTCAGTTTCTAATTGATGGTAACCCCCAAATGTTAAGAGTGGTGGTAATGCAGTTGGATGGCAAACAGTGATGGTTAGGTTTCTCTCGTTGCAGGTGGTCATTGCCTAGCACTTGCCAAGAAGTAGAACTGGCTCATCTCATTGACTAGTCATTGATCAGAAGATACAAAAGTTTGAAAACATGTACCAACAAATTAAAGAACAGTTTCTCCCCCCTGCTTTTATCAGCCTTTTGAACAGACTTCTTATATATCAGAGTTGACCTTTCTCTGCCCCTTCTCTGTAGTGTTACGACCTATATTCTGGATGCTGTTCTATTACCCTGATGAACTCATATAAGGTATGATTTGTCTAGATAGTACACTAAACAATACCTTTCATTGTATCTCTGCACACATGGCAATAATAAATCAAATCATAAAATTGGCCTACTCTCCCTATCGAACATGTCAGGCTATTTTGAATATCAAAGTCCTGATCAAAATGTGGGCAGTTTTCAGATAGACATCTCAATTGCTAAAAGTTACACTATCAGCTAGCTGCATATTTATTCCACAAACATGCTATCAAGAAGGGAAGGCAGCTTACATGTCCAGAATCCCACAACTGGGTGCACACACAATGCAGGGCTACCGACTGTGCATGATGGTGATGGAATTTCTTAGGATATAAAATTGATTCTAACACCCAATGAAACGTACCACCAATCCACTTTGATCTGCCATAATTTTTATTAGGCATATATTTGAAAGGTTCAGTGACTATAATATGCAGCAGTGCACAACAAACTAAACTCAGTTTATATCAAGAAACAAAACCCAAACTATGGAAATACCTGATCGTAATTTCAGAGTCAACTTCTGTGGTCTGATCTGTGTAATGTCTTTCAGCTCTACCTTTTCACCACTTGTACGTCCAGTAAGTTCTTTATTAGCATCTACACGTTGTGAACCTTTGGGATTTTCAATATCTTCAACTTCACATCCTCTCTTTTTTAATGATTCTATGTCATCGCACCGCGCAGAATTTGGTTCGCCCTGCTGCAAGAAACCCTACAAAAAAAAGGGACATTTTTAGTTTTCTGACATCATTAAGGAGCAATTATTTCTTTACATTTGATGCCTTTTCATAATTACAATGTAGTGCGAGGTAAGGAGCTGGGAGATGTATATTTAAGCCACAGAAAGCAGATAATCCTTCATTTGGAGCAATCAGACTTTCAACACTGCCCATTTTAAATATGAGCGATGACATACTTGTAATTCTGCGCTACTGGAACGCTAACCAACTTAGCACCTCATTATCCCTCCCCCCCACAACTACTTAGTCTCTCAACAGTTAGAAAATCTGCTCTACAGGAGTGTAATAATATCTCTGAACAGGTTGATTTAAAAAAGTTATGAAGTCCAATCATTGTTGTAATTTAAGAAAGGCAGTCAGATGTCTCAAAACAAAAAGATACAGACTTGACCCCTTCCAGAGCGCTCTCTAGTTTTAAATTCTTTGCCTTGCTGCTTTTTTTAAATTCACCAGTTCACGGAACAACTTCATACATTATTCTCCATTTTCTATCAACTCCTGATCACTTTTCAGATCTTTCAATTGCTCTCTCTTGGATTTCTTTCGGAATTTCAAGATGCACTTTTCCCTTTGGTCCTCCAACACGCGGTTGCAGTTTTAATTCCCAACTCTATGCAACACCCAACTGTTTTCCTTACCCAGTTCCAATCCTGTTACTTTTAATTAAAAATTCCTTTCTATACTTTTCTTTCAAAGAAATCAATATTACACATTCTTCCACAATCACTGGCAACTAGATAAGAATAATGAAATATTTAAAAAGATAGTTATACTATTTCTTAAATTCTTTTTGTATCAAAGTATGTACCAGTTTTATGTATCAAAGAATGAGAAGTATGTAAAATATTTGAGCTTTTGTTTTAAAAATATTTTATATAGGTTAAATGCTTTCGTAAAATGTTAAAACCAAGAATGCCAGAATGTGTAGCTCTTAATCAGTAATGTTGCCAAAAGGTTTTAGGCTGAATTCACTTTTGCCTGCGAACTTCTAACTTACAAACCAATCACACATGTTTATAGTCTATACGTATTGCATTACAGGAAAGTTATCTAAATTTGATAAGGATTACTTGTATCAATAGCAACATCTGGTACTATTTCCTACTTGAATTATTGAAAGCTTACATTTTTCGTGCACCATCCACAATTTCTACCAGCTTGTATACAGTCTCCACATGATTTGGCATTGGCTTTCAAGCATTCACTGGGATCTGCATTTAAAAAGGAAAATTAAATTGCTGCAAACATGTCTAGTCATTTACAATGATAGGTACTTGTCGTAGTGAGAAGCATCTTGGATACCACGTTGGAAAAAGTCAACTACACCAACACATAGGCCATAAGACAAGATTAAAATCCTGGACCAGTTATTCAAAACAGAAAATAAGTGTAAAATATTAACGGGATAGTAGCCCCAGAATGTTTTTATTCCCCACAATTTCACCATTTAGCAGTTCTGTCATGAGCAAAATTTATGTCACGAACAGGAAATATCTAGTATATTTTATCATAACATTTAGGAACAGGTGTGGGCCAATTGGCCCATCGAGCCTGCTCTGCCATTCAATAAGATCATGGCTGATCTTTTTGTGGATTCAATTCCACTTGCGCTCCTGCTAACCATAACCTTTAATTCCTTTACTGTTCGAAAATCTATCTTTGCTTTAAAAACATTCAACGAGGTAGCCTCAACTGCTTCACTGGGCAGGGAAACCCACGCTTTAGATGAAGAAGTTCCTCCTCAACTCGGTCCTAAATCTGCATTCCCTTATTTTGAAGCTAAGCCCCCTAGTTCTAGTTTCACCCGCCAGTGGAAACAACCTCCCTGCTTCTCTTACCTATTCTCTTCATAATTTTATATGTTTCCATAATATCCCCACTATTTGTTTCCAAAATAAGTTAAAGTGTTAATTAATTGCATAACAGTAAAATAATGCAAAGCTTAATTTCATTTAATGTTTTAATGCTTGGCAAGGAATAGAATACAGTTACGGATTTATGCACTAGGACTGACAACTCTGTCGAGGACAAAGTGAAAATTTAAGCAACACAGTGTCTGCGCAACATTACAGAAGAAGTGGAAGTGTCCTGTTGCTATGATAAAGATAGAGTTTTAAAATTCAGTTGAGAATCAAATAAAATTTCGAGACTGAATAATTTGCTTCAGTGAGATGCAACAGCCAACAATGGTGAAGGAAAGTGTTAAGTACAGAGTTTGCGGTGATGTTGAAGACAATAGTTTTAATCTTCCTCATGTTTAATCAATAATATTGTAGCTTATCAGGTATCAAAGTACTTCAACGGCACAGACCCAATAGCACGGTTGGGAGAAGGTCAAGATACAACTGGGCATGGTCAGCATACATGTGAAAGGCAACCCATGTCTCCAGATAATGTTGCAAAAAAGCAGCATTCTGATGAGGCACAGGCCACATATAGCTCTTTTGGCTGACTTGTAGTGTTGAAGAAGTGTGGAATAAAAAACATTTGAACATTATTAACCCTGTTAAGATGAGTGAGTTAAATTGATAATCTTTTGGAATCACTTGAGTTATCAGAAACAATGATATTATAAAGGGAATATTCAGGTTTAAATATCTGTTAAGTGCATAGTGATATACAGCTTTAGTCAACGTTACCTGACTGGGCAAGTCCGCCCCACATGCAACAGCAAATCAGTCCAATATAAATGGTATATTTCAACGTCATCTGAAAGGAATAGTAGAAAAGCAGTGAAAAATACAGAACCACAAAACTACCTATCCAATATCAGAACATAGAACAGTGCAGCACAGCACAACACATGAACAGGCCCTTCAGCTTACCATGTCTGCCCACCACTTGCTTTTACCATTCATGGCACAGATTATAAGAACAGGGAGGTCAGTTGGAGCTGCACAGAACTTTTGCTAATCTACAGTTGGAGGACTAGGTTCAGTACTTGTCACCACACCACGCATACTGGGAGAGGTTAGGGGGTGCAATGGAGAGTCTCCAAGATGTTACCTGCATGGAAGCAATTCAGCCATGGACAGAGGCTGGATAAGCTCAGGTTATTTGCTTTGAGGCAGAGAAGGTTGAGGGAAAACATGCTCAAGGTGTATAAAATTATGAGGGGCATCAGCAGGGTAAATAGAAAGCAGCTGTTCCACTTAGTTGAAGAATCAATGACAACGGGGTGCAATTTCACGTGAAAGGCAGGAGGTTTAGAAAGGATTTGAGGAAAACTGTTTCCTCCCAGAGAGCGGTGAGCATCTGGAGGGACAACATAACATTGTAGCTTATCAGGTATCAAAGTAGGCACACCTTTAAGAAGGATGAGCACTTGAAATATCATAACATTCAGGGTCATGACACTCGTGCGGGGAAGTGGGACTGGTGTGGGTAGTATACTTTTGGCCGTACAGACTCGATGGGCCAAATGGACTCTTTTGTACTGTATGATTCTATGAAGTAGGGCAGGTTTAACAAGTACACTCCTACTTGAGCATTAAATCAAAAATAATTATGTAGTGTTAAGGATAACATGCAAATTTATAATAGCTGTTCAACCCATAGGCCATTGTACATGGGTTACATACGAAACTGCAAACTGCACACGAAGCTCTTTGTTCTGTTTCAGCGATGGTACTCAGATTGTTTTTTGCGTCATGTATTTTTTTTTAAAAAGTCTGCATCAGTTGGTCTTTGGTCTCAGTGGTTTAATCTCCGAATAATTTAATGTCGTGCCTGTAGCTACTGAAATTGGCTTGTTACTCCGAAACCTGCCTTCTTCTCAGAGGTGCATTCCCAAAGGGTCTTTTTGGATTGGACCAAAACCAGAAAGTGCTGGAAAAGCTCAGCAGGTCTGGCAGTATCCGTGTAGAAAAATGCAGAGTTAACATTTCGGGTCTGATGACCCTTCCTCAGGCCCAGTTCTGAAGAAGGAAGGGTTACCGGACCTGAAACTTTAACTCTGCTTTTTTCTACACAGATGCTGCCAGGCCTGCTGAGCTTTTCCAGCAACTTCTGATTTTTGTTCTTGATTTACAGTATCCACAGTTCTTTCAGTTTTTTGGATTGGACGTTGCTTTGATTGATGTTCGTATGAATGACTTTCAATTTTTCATTAAGACCTCACTTACTTCCTAGGATTCCCTGTCAATAACGCAAAACCTTCAATCATTTTCATGTAAAATACAGCCTGAACTTTCAACATTGAAGAATGAATTGATTACACTTCCACATATGTTTATTTAGCATTGTTCAGATTTTCATATGAAACAAGAACACAAAGCAAGTGTTTAAAACGGATTTCTTTTTAAATATGGAACCATAAGAATCTCTACAGTACAGATTGAAGTCTTTGGCCCATCGAGTCTGCACCAACTCTGCCAACAGCATCCCACCCAAACCCACTGCCCCAGCCTATCCCCACATTTACCATGTCTAATTCACCAAGCCTACACATCCCTGGACACAATGGAGCAATTTAGAATGGCCAATATATTTTACCTATACATCTTTGGACTGTTCCAGGAAACCGGAGCATCCAGAGGAAACTCAGGCAGACTTGGGGAGAATGTACAAATTCCACACAGACAGTTGCTATAGCTGGAATCAGACCTGGCTCCTTGGTGCCGCAAGGCAGCAGTGCTAGTACTGAGTCACCACGCAGCATATACCATTTTAAATTTGCAACTACTGCCATTTAACTACATCTAGGTGGTTCCTGTTTGCCTAATGAGGACCCATCTGATTAGAATTAGCTAATAAAATCACTTGCAGCAATGACTTTTCATAGTCTTGCTTCCATGGCCTCTAGACTGTCATTATAAAAATGATGCAGACCCGCCCAAGAGAATAAGTAATTTTCCCCTTTAAAAAAGTTACACTTAAACACAGATTAATTATTTTTGTTTTACTTAATGTGACCAGGCAATCCATTGTAAAATCTGCAGTGCAGTAATCAAGGAGTGCTACACTGAAAGAGGCTGGAACTGAAAGGTAGGAACAGATGACCAGTCTATGTCTCCTGCTAACAAGGTGGCAATGGTCTTAACAAAACCCTTCCTTAATATGCAGCATTGGCGTATCTGGCGTTATATAATTAAGAAACACTCTTCTTTACAGACATTTGGTTTAGTTGATTGGTGGCACTGTTTCTTAGGAGCTAATAGTCCTTTGTATATTGTTCTGCATTATGCTCCGACTTGTAGGCAAATTGAGTTGCAAACGGACCAAAGACAGAACCTATTTGCAACCTGGGGGCAGCCTATAATGCTTTCAATTAATAACTGTAAATTCAATGCAATTTTATTCTTTTCCACTACAGAGATAAATAATACCATCTCTGACGAGAAGCAAGTCCTGTATCTCAGTAATGCTGGTACCCACTAGAGCGAGAGGTGTAAAGAGGAAGCACACTTTTGTTGACTCTACAGCTACTGAAAGCTATTTTCAATTCATTTGCTTCTGTTTCATACCAAATAAATTGAGGGAATCTGCTTCTCATTGCTGTTGGTGATAACTTCAAATTAGGTCAGTCCTAGTGCACACCACTCTCTGCAACAGTTTATACTAGTTGTTTTTGCAGGATTCTGTGGAAACATCTCAGACCGACAACCCATCTGACCACTGGTTGAGAAATCCTGATTTATACAGACAATGAGCGGCACCAGGTATTATCAGACAAGTATCAATGCAATTTTAACGAGTTACAATGAAGATAACAGAACACCCATTTTAACAGCAAAGTGGTCAATTTTACCTTGATTACTAAGTTCAAGATATTGAATTAAAGGGTCAATGTAATAAGTCAAATTGAATACATGAACAACTGATAACCAAATTGCAGTATAAGTTGCCGTTGAAGACATTTCAATAATTGAGGCGGCTTTGCTGACAGCAGGTGCGCAGAGAAGTTGAACTAGTTCAAAATGGTGAAACCAATGCAATATCTCAAACTAAATAACTGAACAAACTATACACCAAAAATAAGCAGGTACTATAATGCAACAAAAAAAAAAAAAAATCACATTCACGTAGTGTCTAAATTTCCCTAAGGGATGAGATGATGGAGATAAAGTTGTATTACCAGAAAGCTCCACAAAGTACTTTGAAGAAGGATCTTGAAGGGGAGCGGATGGCAGAATGGCAAGAAAGGAAATTTGTGCAGTTGTATAACACTTTCCAGAATATCATGTCATTAAATAATATTGAAGTGTAGTCACTTGTTTTGCAGAGAACCAGAGCAGTCAATGTGTGCATAGCTAAGTCCCACAAACACTGCAATTAAAAAAAGTTAATCCACTCTAATGAAAATGGTATAAGTTATTAGTCAGGAAAAAAGCGAGAGCTGCTCAAATGCCTCAGTTTAAATGCCTCAACCAAAAGATGACAGCTCTGAAGCCTAGCACTCCCTCACTCATACCGCACTGAAATATCAACTTAGATTGCGCACTCGTCTCAGAGTTGAAACTTGTACGGCTACCTCTGACTGAGATGCAGAACGCCATCACCAAGGCAAGACTGACATTGGGGATGTTAGGTATGGAAACCAGAAGATGACAAACAGCAAACTGCTCAATTATAATAATAGGAAAAAAGTGTATACAAGATGCTAAAATCAATACGGAGTGACTGGGGAAATACAACATAGACATTAGACACAGACAATGTGAGATTATGGAGATATTTAATACAGGAAAAATAATTTTAAATTGGCCATACTTGGGGGAAATGTGCAAGTGGAGGAAAACCTTGGCTGTTCACATTTATTACATTTTGCACAATTACTCAATGTTCAGGATGCAATCTATCCTTTTATTTTCAAGTATTTTTGTTGAAAAGGACTTATAATGACAAATCAGGTGCATTGAGGTTTTGTTTTATTCTTTTTAAAGAAAAATTTATTCAGGGACCGAGAAGATGCTGGAAACACTACATTCATTTACCGGTGTAGGGCAAATAAAGTGGAATGGATCTAACTGCTGCAGCCCTTGTAGTGATTGTGCTTATTAGTTTTGACGGGGAACTCCAGAACATGGCTCCAGTGACAATAAAGACAAGGTAATATATGCTGGAGGCAGCACATTATAATTTGATGTTAGCATTACTATGAATTTTCTGCTCTCAACTTGGTAGTGAAATTCACAGATGAGGGACACTATTTTAATAAATTTGGTGAGTTGTTACAGTTCAATGGCAGACTGCCAATCAAGCCAACTAAATATTTGTGATCAGTTACACTTCTTTTAATGACAACATAATTCTGTAAATGGTTTTCCTTAACTTTTTAAGCAGCTCACAACTGCAGAATTTTCTTCTCAAAAACTTGTTCAACACTCTTTCAAACTTCACTTCAAATTAACTAGAAAAATAAACTGTTAGGGTTATCAGCTAAAAAAGCAAGCATTATTCGTTACACGCTGAACTCTATCTTCTCAAGCTCTTCAATGAAAATATGTGTCTTCATGAAGATCATTACTTAATTTTATTCTAGTAAAGACCGTTGAGGCTGGCTGACTCGCCGAGCTGGTTTGTTGTTTTGCAGACGTTTCGTTACCATGCTGGATAACAATCTCGGACGCTTCATCAGAGGCTGCACTGTGTTTTCCCGCCTGGTTTTTAAACTCTGGGGTCAGTTGAGATGGATTGCCTCACTTTCGGTTTTCCTTCGTAGTGGAATGTATATGGGGTCGAGTTCAATGTGTTTATTAATAGCATGCTTCGTGGAGTGCCACGCTTCCAGGAATTCTCGTGCTGGTCTCTGCCTAGCCTGTCCCAGGATCTTGGTGTTGTTCCAGTCGAAGTCGTGGTTCTCCTTGTCCATGTGGATTGAGATGAGTGAGTATTCGTCGTGTCTTTTTGTAGCCAGTTGGTGTTCGTGTACTCTTGTTGTCAGTTTCCTTCCTGTTTGCCCGATGTGGTATTTCTCGCAGTCTCTGCAAGGGATTTTGTAGATGACACTGGTCCTGCCCATGCCGGGGAGTGGGTCTTTAGTTCCTACACGAACAGCATCAGAAAGATTCTACACGCTCCGACACAATCATCACACTACCCAAATCAGGAACACGTCGAAACTCTCAAGACTCCCACGACTGCTGGGCATCAGTGGCACACAAGCCCACTTCAACCCTACGTCAACTGCTCACCCGAACTAAAGATCCACTCCCTGTCACGGACAGGACCAATGTCATCTACCAAATCCCCTGCAGAGACTGTGAGAAACACTACATCGGACAAACAGGAAGGAAACTGACAACAAGAGTACATGAACACCAACTGGTACAAAAAGACACGACCAATACTCACTCATCTCAATCCACATGGACAAGGAGAACCACGACTTCAACTGGGATAACACCAAGATCCTGGGACAGGCTAGGGAGAGACAAGCACGAGAATTCCTGGAAGCATGGCACTCCACGAAGCATGCTATTAATAAACACATTGAACTCGACCCCATATACATTCCATTACGAAGGAAAACCGGAAGTGAGGCAATCCATCTCAACGGACCCCAGAGTTTAAAAACCAGGCAGGAAAACACATCGATGCTTCATCGGAGGATGTTACCCAGCATGGTAACGAAATGTCTGCAAAACAACAAACCAGCTCGGCGAGCCAACCAACCTCAACACCCACAACCTGAGCGACAGATCTACTCCAAAAATCTAGTAAAGACTACATAAGTTACCTCTACATGCAGTCAGAGGTAGGCAGATATGGCAGCCACAGTATGCCTAGTTTGCTGTACATATAAACTTATGCATGCATTGCCGTCAAAATTGTGTAAATGGCACACAAGTGATACTTCCTAACAAACAAGTTCATTTTCTGCTCATCTTTGCTGTAGTGCATCCAATCCTAATTTTTCTGACAAGGTTCCGGCCCAAAAACAGGCACTGATGAAAGACAGACAAGGCCTTCCATATATTTGTCAAGTTTACTGAGACATTATACCAACGTGCATATTTGATCCATAGCAAGTCGAGCGAAGTAAAAGCTTTAAAACAGTCAATTCAGCTTTGATGCATTCCACATGCTTTTGAATCTAGCAGTTTTTATAAAATGGATTAGCTAATCATTAACTGCTGACCTCGATACAGGCTACAAGTTAGTACACCAAAAGGCTGAGATGTGTGTCAAAGTGAAAAGTAAAATTTCCAATACTTCCAAATTTAATTAAAGAAAGGACTTTAAAGTAAAAATAATTCTCATGATCTGGGCGGAGCTGGCAAGGTCCAAGTGTATTGCTCTTCCCATTTTCCCCAAGGGCTGTTTTCCAGAACTTTGGGCAATGAATGCTGGCCTAGCCAGCAACGCCTACATCTACTGAATGAAGAAAAAAAATTCTTGCAGTTTGTTAACAGTAGTTTGCTAAGTCACAGAGGCAAGGCTAAGCCCACTATCAGTCCCTGGACTCATACAGACCAGGGTAGATGAGATACCCTGCTGCTTTAAAGATGAATTTAAATTTTCTGAACATTCAATAACTTTATGGTTACCTTTAATGATAACATCTTAATGTTTATTTTTAAACTGAATTCAAACTTTAAAATCATCATGGCAGGTTTTGAACTTGTATCATCTGTTTGACAAGTCAATCCTATTTAGTCCTGTAACATCCACTACAGTACCTCATGGCTGTTACTGCTCGTACTTTTGTGCTTTATTAAAAATTCTACAATCGTAGAAATTTATAAGGGAAACAATTACACAACCCAACTTTTGTGAAGTGGCAAAAATCTCTGGGTTGAATCAAATATTACTGCCAGTTCACTGAAGAAATTTTCTAAACCACGCTCGAGTGGAACGAGCAATTAAAGATTTCCAAGTGCTTCTTTCCAAAATACAATTTACTGAAAACTATTCTGTTCAGATATTGCCTGACAACAATGCTGTACGAGGTCACACTCAACATTGCTGTTCCCACTCACTTTAACCAGCTTCCTTCCCCAAACTGTCATCACAGTTCAAATCTGTTTACATGAAAATCAAAGGGCTGTTAACATTCATATGCACCAAACATGTCCAATGAACCTGACAACATACATTTACAAAGGGTTTACAGACCCAAGTTCTTGGATTCCCAAGATTAGTAAATTCATGGGCACCAAACCATCTGGATGCACAACAGGACAGCCTTCATGCATATTGTTACAGTCAACCCCGACAAGGCTTCCTAATTTACTGCAGTTGGAGACAGGATGCACTACATGGTCAAGATCCCAGCTGAGGAGAGATGAAGTCAGTCTACCTTCTTTACTTACTGATTGCCTTGGATTGGTTGCAACAAGGCTAATATACAAAGACCCCCACCCTCAGTGACACACTTTTCCCGACAAAATGAATTTAAAATTAGCCTATTTTACCAGGCTTTCTTCAGTTAATAAAAGAACATATTTATTAGTTAATAAATTGAGAAGATATAATAACATACATAGATCAGAAATAAGCAGAGAGGCTAAAATAAGTGAAAAGATACATCAGTCTCTCGATTGTTGGAGAATAATATAGTGAAACATTGCAGCATTAAGTTGAATAGTACCAGTAGCACTTGTGCTGATATGCAAGAGGTTGACGTGAAGATTTTTGGTTTTACAGGTCTGCAGGAAGGCCTTTATCCTGTTTTGACTACAGTTTCACGTGTCTGGCTACAGCAAAGAGAGAAAGTTCCCTTCCTCTTCATTTGTACATGCAGTGCAGGGATGCCTTAGTATCTTCTCAGCTGTGACACTTAATACACGCAGACGAGTGTTGAAAGTGGCTGTTAACGAATACCCCCTTTAAGCTGCATGGCCGCTTGTGCGCATCACACATCTGCTAATCGGTGTGCAGACAGACTGGCTTCTGGTTCAGAAGTTGCGGCTACCAAATGAAGTGACCTCAGAAGTCCACACTGTGGCAGGAAGGATTAAAAGAGACATGGCTTTTTACCTGTGTTCTTGTGTATTCTTCAAAGGGGACTAACAGTAAGAGGTCTTGTATAAAAATGTTTTCTCAAATCATGTTGCTATGCTGAGATCACTCACAGGAAATTACATTTCAGTTTGCAGTGTGTGTCTCTTTTTGAAGCCCTTCTAATTGAAGCTTCCTGACATTTTACAAGGTGTAACATTACAAAGGTCTCTCTTCAGCTAACTTCAGTGGCTATATTTGGCACCTTTTAAGAATCCCCCTCATTACAATTAGAAGTTTAATATGTTCCCAAAACTTAAGTTCTGATCTGTCATTGTGACAATATTATGTAATTATCTACATTGGTAGACGTTCGGCGACAGAAATAAGGTACTACAATTACTGGACATCCATAATATGGACTATCTGCGTGCTCTTACCATATATTTTTATGTGGCAATAAAACAGCAATACATATGGATACACAAGCTGAATGAGATCTAGATTTGGTTTATTTGTAGAGGACTGAGGCAGTCCAAACAGACTACCAGAGTTAATGGTTCAGAGACCATTCAGCATACTAGGATATGTTCTTTCGATAGGTCAAGGGGAGAGAATAAGTGGATTTGGGGGAAAAATTGATCGTTTGAATGAGGATTACCGCTACTGTGGAGGGTAGACAATGAATTGGGTGGGCCAAATGGTCTGCATTGTAATCGATATGCAATTCTTTAAATGAGCTACTCTAAGTGTTTATGCAATGACCTACTGGTTTCTTTGGAAAGAAGATAGATTTCTATGTGTTTGAAATGGCTTGAAGTGGATTCACCAGAAATTCAAAATCAAGACAAGCCTCCATGACACACCATAATTTAGTATACTCGAGCAGGATAAATCTGCATTGCTGGACATCCATAATATGAACTATCTGCGATTTGAATCGTGGTGATTGGTGCTGTACATTGTGCAAACATCCCCACTTCTAACTTTATTACGAAGGGAAGGCCACTGATAAGCAGCTGAAGATGGTTGGGCCCAGCCACTATCCTGAATAACTTCTGCAGAGGTGTCCCGGAGCGGAGATAACTGACCAACTACAACCATAACCATCTTCCTTTGTGCCAGGTATGACACTAACCAATGAGAGCTCCCCCTCCTCGCAATTCCAACTGCCTCCAGTTTTGCTAGTATTCCTTGATGCCACAGTCAAATGCAGCTTTGATGTCAAGGGCAGTTACTCTCACCGTACCTTTGGGTATTCAGCTGCCTTCTCCATGTTTGAACAAAGGCTGTGATGAGGTCAGGGGCTGAGTAGCACTGGCAGAACCCAAACTGGACAATTACAGATGTTGCTTGATTGCAATGTGATGACACCTTCCGTCATTTTGCTTATGATCAAGAGTAGGTTGACGAGGCAGTAACTGGCTGGGTTGGATTTGTCCTGCTGTGTGTACAAGTATCATCTGGGCAATTTTCCAGGCTGTTGGGTAGATGCCAGCGTCACAGCTATACTGGAACAGCTAGACTAAGGGTGCAACAACTTCTGGAGCACAATTCTTCAGTACAATTGATGGAGAGCTGTCAGGGCCCACAGGCTTTGCAGTATCTGGTACCTTGAACATTTTCTTGATAAAATGTGGAGGTGAATTGAATTAATTGAAAACTGGCATCTGTAATGCTGGGGACCTCCAGGGAAAACCAAGATGGATCAACTAATCAGCAGTAGTGGCTGAAGATGGTTGGGGATGGTTATCTTTTGCACTGATGTGCTGGGCTCCTACATCTTTGGGAATGGGGATATTTGTAGAACCTCTTCCTCCAGTAAAGTTGATTAATTGTCCAACACCTCGTATGACTGGACGTGTAGTGTGCAATTCATCCAGTCTCCATATTATGGAAGATATTTGCAGATACCGAAGGCTGTGTGTCGATTTTTTTCTCGTAAAACTCTTGTGAAATGTCTTGTTATATTTATAGGTGCTACGTTAATGTAAGTTGATGTTGCTGGACATCAACTTCTAGTGTTCTCTTTTTAGTCCAAAGAGCATAATGTGTGCAACCAATAAACTGTCTCTAAAATGGACGATTAGAGCAAAAATTGGAAGCAGACCATCAAAGCCTCAAGAAAAAGGGGAACCAAGGATGGAGCTCAAAAGTATTCTTTTACAAGTCAAAAAAAGACAAGATGCTACAGTCCAAGAGGTGATGATATCAAAGGTTGAAAATATTCTTCTTGCACAGCGGCAAAATAGCATTTAAAAAGAGAAGTGAGAAATCAGCAACAAAACTGAAGACTATTAAAAGCCGTGCATGGATTGTTTGGTTTTCCTGTGCCCACTTCGAATAAAGTTTCCTCTGTCAAGAAACACAATGACAATTCTTTATATATTTACTAATGTGGTTTTGTAATTCATTGTACATGTTTAAAGTGGGGAACGCACAAACACGAGCATTTCTGCATGCTTATTATGGAAATTGTTTAGATCTGTGCACAGAGGTGTTTGACAAGTCTGCAAAAGCCCCTTTAATAATAAGCAACATCATCCTGGAATAGACAAGATTCTACAATTTGCAGGGTTCAGCTCAACTTATGAAATCTTTTTGTAAAATCTGATATCAAGAAAAGATTACTGATTATGCCAAGAGGCCACAGCAATAGATAGTAAAATGGCGGACTGGATCAGAGGTTTGTTACAGTACTAAATTTAGAAGGGATATTTACTATGAATGTAATGTTCAAAAGAATGGCTGTACTTAACTAGTATCTGAAGCTCAATCTGATTATAAAACCAAAATCAGTGACAGTTTATTGAATACAGTCCTACTCAGAAGTGCAAGCAGCATCATAGGAGCAGGAAAGCAGACGTTTCAGGCCTAGACCCTTATTTCAGACCCCTCTGCCCCTCCCCCATTTCTGAAGAAGGGTCTAGGCCCGAAACGTCAAACTTTCCTGCTCGGCCTATTGTGTTCACCCAGCTCCACACCTTGTTATCTCGGATTCTCCAGCATCTGCAGTTCCTATTATCTCCTCTACGCAGAAGGGCTACGTCTTAACTGTGGATTTACAGGGCATTTACTTGATGCAAGTTGTGGTAATCAGGTGGATGTGAAATGAAATAAAACCAAAAACTGGTTACTGTTATTGCTGTTGATGACGTGAAAACAGTAAATCATGGCAATTGCCAATATAACTTAGTCGCATAATCAGGCATACAAATGAAATTCAACAGAAACTTAAGACTTCAATAGCCACAAAAGATTTCGCAGGTATACAATGAAAGGAATTCGATTAACAGAAAAATAATTCAAACAAAGATGCCCTCTGACGTCAGCATATCCTTCCTTAGATAAGGGGGACAGTACTTCAGATACCCAGCTACTTGTTGCTAGAGACTTATTCATGGCAGATTCTTTTCTGATTAATATTTACTCCTTAGACATCATTAAAACAGATTATCTGGTCATTTGGTTCCTTTCAGTTGGAGGGATCTTGCCTTGTTTCCAATGATTCCATTGTTACCGGTGTCTACATTTCAAAAAGCAATCAGTTGTAAAAACATGCAGAGATTTTGAAAAGGTTCTATATGCATCCAAATCTTTCCATGTAGAGCACAGCAATACATTTTAACTTCTGTCTCAAAAAAGTTAACTGGAGAGCAACATGTTGGGAGAAATGCTGAAACTTGTAGTCCCTTTAAAACTGAAATGTTCTAGTATTTCCAGTGCAGCATGAAAGCTCGTCACAGCAGTTATTACTTTCCCCACACAATTTTCAACAAAATGACAAAAGGAAAGTGACAATAAATACCACTGAAGTCACTATACTCCAAAGGCTGGTTTTAAATAAATATTGGCACCCATATGTATGCTTCATTATAGTAGTATTTAGGAAAATAAAAGTTTTGTTCCCAAAAAGAATATAAACTAACCTTCAGATGAAGGTACAGCAAGGGGTCAAAGGTTTTTTTTTTAAAATTGTGAGTTGTCCAGCACTCATTGGCACCGTGTAGATTGCCATACCCAAAAACAGTGTACGTCAACAAGTGTTCAGGGCCAGACTTATAGGGGACAATCTTGTGCAGGAAGATGGATCAACAGAACCAAAGGAAGAGGTCTACAACACTTTAGCTACATTAGACGGTGCATTCACAATTTTAATGAGATCAACACACTCCATGCTAACTGCCTTTTAATCCTCTATCAGTGAACTGAGGTCACCATGAAGGTCCCACGTTCTCAACCATGACCCTCATTGGAGCATGGTGATCCTCAGGTTAAACCACCAACTCTCTCGTTAGAGAGAGACGGACAGCAGCCCTATGGTCCTCTGGGACCATGACAACTTTATCTATCAGTCAACCGTCCTCAATTGTAACAAGTTGTATACCTTTTCTGCCTAACTAAAAATGTAAATATTGAAACCACTACTTCTTAAACTTTTAGAGTAGAATCCCCAGTGTGGAAACAGGCCATTTGGCCAAACAAGTTCACACCAACCCTCCAAACAGCATTCCACCCAGACCCAGCTCCCTACTCTATCCCTGCATTTCCCATGCCTATTGCACCCAACCTTCACATCTCTGAACACTATGGGTAATTTTACATGGCCAATACATCTAACCTGCACATCTTTGGACTGTGGGAGGAAACCAGAGCACCTGGCAGAAACCCACGTAGACACTGGGAGAACGTGCAAACTTCACACAGACAGTAGCCTGAGGGTGGAATCGAACCCGGGTTCCTGGCACTGTGAGGCAGTAGTGCTGAGCACTCAGCCACCATACCACCCTTCATGAACTATTTCAAAATTTCTTAAAAATGATCAACGGCCTATATTGTGCAACGTAGTCATAAACACCCAAAATCTAAAGGAATTCAATTTGCTTCCTATCAATTCTTGGCCAAGCTATCTTCAACACAAAACTAATTGGTTATGCTTTCTATTTTTCAGCTTTAGACTGAAAAATCTATTGGGCTCAACTTCTTGTGAGCTTACAAAAGCATTGTTACAGTTTAGCTATTTTCTGGCCAACAATAACTTGAAAATTTACGATAACTTCAATTCAATTATTTTATTGCAATCACTCCCGCAAATTTTTCATCCAGTACAGGTTCCTGGTTAAAACTACTGAACTCTTTCAACTAGTGGTCAAAGCTATTACAAAATCATAATTGAATAGAATTTTTTTAAAAAATCTACTTCTGCATATATTTTTCTTCTGCCAATCCATACTCCACTTATAAAATAAACTTGCAATAGAATTTTTAAAAAAAGATTTCTACATCCACACACACAGCGTTACCTGCCTGCCAGACATTAAGGTATAGAGGAGTTATAATTTCCTTCAATTGTACATTGGCCAGACTAGTTTTAGCAAACACCAAAGCCACATCCTTGTCTACAGACAATCCCACCCAAGCTGAATTAAATGGTGAACTCAACATCCTGTCATTATATTTGCTCAGTTTCTTTTTTCACCTGTTCTTGGCATACTTTGACAGTTTACCACCCTAATTAACTAAAAACTGTTCAAAACTGGATAGATTTCCTTTAACCATCTCCTAAATCTTTCAGGGATTTCTTGCCTTCACAGCTCAGTTAGCCAATGAGAAGCATTTATCTCAAAACTTCAGGAATAACACCTCAGCCTACTGATGCACACAGAACAAGAAACTGTAGCGCATTTCTGTTGCTCCAGTGATCAGGTTGTGTAAATGGCATCCTACTTGGACTTATACTTTGCACTGAAATGTGTTCTCCTGTTGATTAGTAGGAACGCTAAACATCTTCCAAATTACAATGATGCCCATTATAAACACCTACTAAGAGATAGCAAGAACTGCAGATACTGGAGTCAGAGATGACAGTGGGAAGGTGGAGGAACACAGCAGGCCAGACAGCACCAGAGGAGCTAGAAGTTGACGTTTCAGGTCAGGACCCTTCTTCAGAAAATTTCAGTCAGACCTACTTTGTTTCTCCAACATTTTCTATGTTCATTTCAGATTTCCAACATCTACAACACTTAGCTATTAACTTGCACATTCCCACGTATCTGCAACACGAGAGTTTGGATGGAGCCTTGGTGAATTTCTGCAGTGCATCTTGTAAATAGTACACACTAAGTATCAGTGGTGTGGTGAGTGAATTTTGTAGATGTGGTACCAATCAAGCATGGTGCTTTGTCTGGGATACTGTCAAGCTTTATAGCGTTGTTGGAGCTGCACTCATCCAGGAAAAGGGAAGAATTCCATCACATTCTTGACTTTTGCATTAAAAGGTGGTGAGCATGCTTTTGGGAGTCAAGAGGTGAAGCACTTGCTGCAGGATTCTTAACCTCTGGCCTGCACTTGTCACAATATTTATATAGCCTGTCATTCATAACACATGTCCAATCAATTATTCATTGACTATATAAACAATCATCCAGACAAAACAGAAGCATCTTTGGTTATTGAATTTAGCGATCTAAGCCTCCTTTCTTTTTGATGGCAAAATTAATGTTTCCCAACCTGATTCTCAATATTCACGAATTGGTCACTGATTTGGTAGACAGATTATTTGCTGACATTCTTACAGAACCTGCGGTTTAGCAGGCTCATTCTAACTTAACTTGTTTGTAGAGGTCTCTAAGAAATTTTGACTCATCAAGAAGCCAACAATTCCCAAGTTATTGTTTTTATAGACACTCTCATTCCTTCCTACAGTACAGGATAGGTTGGTTTTACTTCTGAATGCCAATTTGGTTTCCTCACAGAAATATCAGACCGGGAAGTGGAGACCAGATTCCCACTAGAGTAAAATTTTCCAAACAGTCAGGGATGGTACAATTAGCCTTTTCTTCTGGAACGACATGATGAATTTTAGAAAAAAAATTCTTAATTATTTTGTGGGACATGGGAACCCTGGCTGGCCAGCATTTATTGCCGATTGCTAGCTGCCATTGAGAAGGTGGTGGCAAGCTGCCTTCTTGACCCACAATGCAATGAGGGAAGGAATTCCAGGATTTTGACCCAGCAACAGTGAAGGAATGGTGATATTTCCAAATCAGGATAATGAGTGGCTTGGAGGGGAGCTTGAAGTTGTGGTGTTGCCATATATCTGCTGTCCTTGTCCTTCTAGATGGAATTGGTCGTGGGTTTGGAAGGTGCTGTCTGAGGATCTCCGGTGAATTTCTGCATTGCATCTTGTAGATAGTACACATTGCTGCTACTGAGCATCAGTGGTGGATGTATTGCCAATCAAGCAGGCTGCTTTGTCCTGGGTGGTGTCAAGCTTTAAAACAACTGGAATTATAGCCATCCATTTTAAAATGACAGCATTACAGACCCTCAGCCTATGTAAACATTTAAGTAACAGATGAGTAGTAAAACCATTTTCCCACTAGATTAACATTTTCTTCCAGCTAAAAAGACAATACAAAAAGATTTAAATAAGCAGTCAAATAAATTTTGGGTGAATTTTATTAACCTTCTTTCCTAAAAGATTAAAATACTCTGGCAAAAATTAAACAAAAAGTTAGGGAATGCTTTATTACATTTTGCATCCCAAGATTACATACATATCAAGTACATCCATCAATGTTTACCACTTTAGTGCACAAACCACATCCTGTTAGATCAACAGGGAAACAGACAAGTAATTGAACTGAACAACTGTAAATAACATGAGAAGCGCTTGAAAAGAATCTGGTACAATTCATTTTATACATTTTCCAGCAACATTACAATTCTAACACTTGAAGGGGGTCATCTGATTTAGCTAATGCTGTCTGCAGCTGACATCTTCCCACTCCTTGACTACTTATGGTCACAGCAAAGTTTGACTGTATGGGGAAATGATATTGCCAAAGACATACTCTGCAACATTAGCTCAATGTTTGCAATTAGTCAGCCTTGTACCTTTATTAATACATATCTACGTTAACGCAAGCAAAGTATACTCAGGTAAAAGATTACTAAAAGGTTAGCAACGTATATACAACTGCCCTTCGAGAAAAAAGCAAGCACACAATCTCTGGGTTGCCAAAAACAAATATAAACTTAAGTACTGTCGCCAACTTAAAGCTAAATTTAGAAATAAAATTCAAAGATTAGTCAAAAATTGGTCTGTAGCTACAGCCGCTTTGTTCACAAGCTGTTAGCGATGCCATTTTTTTTCTTCATCTGGTATAGCCAGCTGACTTCCTTTTACCTGGAGGCAATAAGTAGCAGCAAGGAAGAGTTCTCCCTTTAAGAACCCTCCACTTAGGGTGATGCAGTCTTCCAGTGAGTTTTCAACTTTAAAAGAGAGATTGCAGTCTGAGAGGGAGAGGCCAAAGGCTGCTGCTCCTGGCAAACTCCTGTGTCTGTGACCAAATTTAATAGCTTTATTGCTTACACAAATTGGATCATGGGACCTCGCAAAGTTTTTAAAATTCTAATTCCAGTTTCTATTGCCATACCCAGTGTTTCTGGCTTTCCAAATTGCGTTTTTTTTTAAAAAAAACGTTCAAGAAATAAAAATGTCCAGTCACTCAATTATATGAGATTTCAGATGACATCTTCAAAACAACATTAACTCAGAGCTACGCTATTTTTCAATGTGAACATTTGAATTAAAACAAATTACAGGCTTTTAACCTGCTACTGAGCACCAATAAGACACAAAATAGCTGAATTAAATGACTTGTTTCACATTTACAGACCCTACCTTTCGGGGCAAAAGAAATTCACAAAAATTGTGTCAGCAATGAGGAATTTTGGTTAAGTGGATAATGGAAAATATCTAACTGTTGATTCAAAGTACAAATTTGAGATAAAGGAAGTGAGGTGCTTTAACTAAGAAACTAAACGAGACCAGGCATGTTAAGTACTGTGGCTATAAGAGCAGGCAGGTCAAAGGTGAGAAATCTTCTAGGAATAATTCACCTCCTAATTCCCCAAAGCCTGTCCACCACCTACAAAGCACAAGACAGGAGGGGAATGGAATCCCACTTGCCTGGGTGAGTACAGCTCTAACATTCAAGATCTTGACACTAACCAGGCAAAGCAGCCAGCTTGACTGGCATCACATCCTCAAACATTCACTCCCTCAACCATGGATGTTAAGATACTTCTGGTCAATGGTAATCCCCAGGATGTTAGTAGTGAGGTGTTGTGTGGGGGGGGGGGGGTGGGGAGGGGGACAGGAGGTGTTCAGTATTGGTAATGCCATGAATGTCAGTGGTTAAATTATCTCTTACCAGAAATGGTCATCACCTAGCACTTGTGCGGCATGAATGCTATTTGCCACTTTTCAGCCAAAGCCTAAATATTGCCCAAGTCTGGTGCATTGGATACGGACGGCTGAATGTTGTGTGACCATCTGAACATCCAAACTTCTGACCTGATGGCGGAGGGAGGTCGTTGATGAAGCAGCTGAAGATTGTCGGATCATCCATACTTTTGAGTAAAGTGGTCTGGGTTCAGGTGGTCTAGAGGCATGATATAACATCTGAACGGACTGATTAAAAAGACATACCCTGCAGAGCCTACCTGGAACTGATCTCTAAAAAGAACAACTATCTTCCTTGTTGTGCCAGAATGTAGGAAAATATTACAGATGTTGGAATCCGTGCTGAAAACGACAAATGGAGATTACAGTGGGTCAGACAGCATCCAATGAGAGAGGGTAAGCTAATGTTTCATGTCTAGATGACTCTTCGAAGCTGCGGTGAAGTGTGGAGGGGACACCATTTATGCTGTAGTTTGGGGAGGGGCTGGGGTGGGGTGGAAAGTGTAGGATGCTGGAGGAGTAAAGAAGTTGATAGTTCAGATTAAGTGATCGAAACGTGAGAATGACAGAACAATGGTGTGTCTCCTGACAGACTTCAAAAGACAGTAGCTGGGATGTTCTGCCATTTTCACATTTCGATCACCTAATCTGAAAAGTTATTTTTTTCCCCCGGAGCATGGTTCTGCAGGACTATTGCTGGAATGCTGACATGGTCCATAGCCTTTGCAATATCCAGTGCCTCCACAACTGCTTCTTGATATCACGTGGTGTGAATTAGATTGGGTGAAGACCAGCAGCTGTGATGCTGGGACCTTTGGAGGAGGTTGGATCATCCACTCAGCACTCCAAGCTGAAGACCACTGGGAATGCTTCAGCCTTTTCCTTTGCATTAATGCGCTGGACTTCCCTATCATTGAGGATGGGGATATTTGAGAGCGAGTCATACTTGAACAGTGCTGGGATCAGTGTCTGAATTGCTATCATTCAAAAATGAAGGAAATAGGAGTGAAACAAAAGAAAATAAATCAAACAATAAAACAATGGAGGTGGAGGTTACGATCAAAAATTGTTGAATAATGTTGAGGCTAGAAGGTTGTAGAATGTTCAGTTGAAAGATGCTGTTTCTCGCACACAAGGACAACAATGGTTCAAGAAGGCAGCTCATGGCCACCATAGCCAGGCCAATTGGGGATGAGCAATAAAACGCCATCCTAGCCAGCAACACCCACTTCTGTGAATGAATTCAAACAACATTGTGATTTGGAACCGAGTAGGAACTATGGAGAATAAAAGTGAACGAATAGATTGGGCAGACAACAGCCTCAAACAGTAGTTGGAATTGTGGAACAAAGCAAAGGGAAGACAGATCAGAAAGCTCTACAATGAAGGTTGCATTGTCTGAACAAACATGGAGGAGGAGGAGGAACTGAGGTAATAGAAGTGTCCTTACAAGAAGCAGGGTGTGTGAAAGTATTAAAGGAGCTGCAGGAGTCAGTGCGCTTATACGGAATATTAGGGATTATCTCCATTTCTGGGACAGGTTGAAAATTCAAGGAAAGGAAGAATGGGAGATATACTATGTTAAGGCACCAGAAAAATGGACATTGGAAGGAAAAGTGATTAATTTTTTCCTGCTCCGGGGCACAAGGAGGACACAGCGCTATTTCAGTCATACGGTGTAAGGATAAAGAAATAGGCTACATGGAGGTGAAAAGTTCAATCTACTCCGTAAAAGAGCATTAGCTAAGGAAAATAAAAATCACATTTCTGATGTTTGCCTGACACTAATTCGCATTTTTCAAACTCAGTTTAGCCTTTTGGTTTTATTGGGAAGATTAATAACCTAGAATCAAAGAATCCTGACAACACAAAGAGGCCAATTGGCCCATTGAGTCTGCACTGACCCTCCAAATAGCATACCACCCTTTCCTATTCCATTACCCGGGTCCCTTGCTGCGAGGCAGCAGTGTTAATCACTAAGCCACTGTGCCGTAATCTGCTGTTATGTAGTATGATCGATGCATTTTGAAATTGTCTAGAGAAGTGAAAATGTTAATTGTCCAATCTATTTAATTGTCTAATCTATTAAATATTAAAAATATTTTTTAAAAATATACAATCATTCCTCCATATCCGTGAGAGTTCCATTGCTGAAAACCCCCGTTGATGATGAATTTGTGCGTGCAGAGCTTAAATACTTTATTTTCACTTAAGTTAGGTTCCCAGACACCAAGATTATGACTTTCGCCCATTATTTTTGGGTTAAAATAGTAAATGATAATTTCAGTATATTAACACTGAAACATAATATTTAGAGTACAGGAGACTCATTGATGCCAAACTCACAGCCTACAGCACTAGCCCACATACCACATCGCAATTTATTTAACACTTTCACCTTTTTACTAAGCCTCATCACCACCTTCTTGCGCTTAAGCACGTGAGCGCAACCACTTCGCTTGGGAGCCATCACAATAACGCAAAGGGCAGAAAGGTGAGGGGGAGAGCAAGATGTGCACAACAAACGTCAATCAGACGATGCAAGAGAAGGGAGAAGGAGGGGGAGATGCTCAGAGAATTCAAGCAGGGGTTCGGGGAGGGGCGTGCAAGCAAGTACCCACACTAGTGTGCCTAAGCGCAAATAGGTGGTGATGAAGCTTAGTAAAAAAGTGTTAGATAAATTGCAAAGTAGTATGTCGGCTAGTGCTATAGGCCATGAATTCGGCAATGAGTCTATCGAACTCTCTAAATATTCTATTTCAGTTTTAACAGCGAAAGTATCATTTATTATTTTAATCCAAAAATAATAAGACGAAAAATCATAGTCCTGGTGGCGGGAATCCTCTCTTTATTTTTACCATAAGTATTTAAGCTCTGCACTCACTAATTCATCATTAGTGGGGGTTTTCAGGAATGGAACCCTCATAATCGGGGAGGAATGATTGTACTTACAGTTTTTAAAAAAGTTAATATTCAACAAATTAGACAATTGAATAGATTCGACAATTAATATTTTTCACTTTTCTTCTAGACCATTTCAAAATGCATCAACCATACCATATAACAGCAAATTACAGCACAGTGGCTCAGTGGTTAGCACTGCTTCTTCACAGCACCAGGGACCTAGGTTATGGGGATGGGGATAGGGAAAGGTGGTATGCTACTTGGAGGTTCAGCGCAGATTGGATGGCCAAATGGCCTTTGTCTGCATTGTCAGAATCCTATGATTCTCGGACTTACACGCGCTTCTGAGCATCTCCCATGGGATGCTATGGCTGCCTACTGCTTAAAATTATCGTTGGGTTCCCGCGAAAGTGGTCGCAGATATGAAATTTTTGCCCGCAGATGTTGATTAACTGGTTAATTATTTTTTGGCACAGATAGGGAAATTTGCAAAAATACTGATTTTGCGGATAAAGAGGAATGACTGTACTTTCCTTCTCTGGTCTGTAAACTGGTGTATTTGTAGTTTTTACAGCCAGTTCTTATTTTTTTTTATTTGCAGAAAGCAAGTGCAGCACAAAGTCAAGAAAAGCAAAAAAGTGTTAGAGTGAAACTGCAAAGCACAAGCTTATTTCCTCGGATACTCGTGCGGTCAACCCTACAAAATATTAGCATAGAAACATTTTACTAACTATTTCTCTCTCTACAAATGCTGCCAGATTTGCTGAGTATTTCTAGCTTTTTCTGTTTCAATGCTAAGAGTCCCAGTATTTTCAGCATTTTGGCTTTGTACAACACTGAAGTCTGATTCAACTGCCATACCAATCTCATCAATTTCCACCATAAAAAACAAAATTTACCTAATTTTTCACTTGACACTAAATAACTACATGTTGAAAAAGGAAGATGAAGATACCTTCCTGCCTTTTCATGAAGCAAGGTATCTACGGAACATTGTACCACCAATTATATTACAGCCATTAATCTGGCTTGAAAAACAACAGTTCTTCTAAAAAGTATTTGTCCTACATACACCACCAGAAGAACAGACTTTGGATTCTAAATAAAACTAAATTTTTCTAAGAGTTTTATATTTTCTATAGCACAAGATCACGCAAGAACGTAACTATCGCATTACAGGAGAACTATCTGTATTGCAAAAGTGACCTAACCAATGTCCTGTACCACTGCAACAATCTCCCAACTCCTATACTCAATGCAATGATCAATAGAGGTAATACCACCAAATGCTGCCTTCACTATTCTGTCTACCTGAGACTCTACTATCAAGGAAGCATGAACCTGCACTCCAAGATCTCTTTGCTCAACAACAGTCCCCAAGACCTTACCATTAAGAGTCTGGCCCTGATTTGCCTCTCCAAAATTCGGCACCTCACATTTAAAGTAAACTCCATCTGCCACTCCTCAGCCCACTGGCCCATCTGATCAAGATCCTGTTATACTTCAAGGTAACCTTCTTCGCTGTCCACTACACTAACCATATCTATGTACACATCCAAATCATTTATGTAAAATGACAAAAAGCAGGGGACCCAGCACTGATCCGTGCAGCACACTGGTCACAGGCCTCCAGTCTGAAAGGCAACCCTCTACCAACACCCTGTCTTCTACTTTTGAGCCAGTTCTGTGTCCAAATGGCTAGTTCTCCCTGTATTCCACGTGACCTAACATTGCTAACCAGTATGCCATGAGGAACCTTGTCAAATGCTTTACTGAAGTCCATATAAATCCAACGCTCTGGCCTCAATCCTCTTCATTACTTCTTCAAAAAGACTCATTCAAGTAAATGAGAAAGGATTTCCTACACACAAAGTCATGTTGACTATCCCTAATCAGTCCTTGCCTTTCCAAATACATGTAAATCCTGTCCCTCAGGATTCCCTACAACTTGCCCACCACTGATGTCAGTCTCACTGGTCTATAGTTCCCTGGCTTTTCCTTAGCACCTTTCCTAAATAGTGGCACCATGTTAGTCAACCTCCAGTCTTCTGGCACCTCACCTGTGGCTATCGATGACACAAACATCTCCGCAAGTGGGCCAGTAATCATTTCCCTAGCTTGCCACAGATTTCTAGGCTACAGCCGATCAGGTCCCAGGAATTTATCCACCTTTATGCATTTTAAGGCATCCAGCACCACCTCCTCTGTAATATGTACATTTTTCAATACATTGCTATTTATTTCCCCACGTTCTAAATCTTCCATGTCCTTCTCCACAGCAAAAACTGATGCAAAATACTTGCTTAGTATACACTCCAACTCCTGCGGTTCCACACTAGGTGGCCTTGCTGATCTTTTAGGGAGAGAAGGGGACCCCTTGTTATTCTTCTGCCCTTAAAAAAATGATTCTACAAAAGCGTTAAGACCTTAGGATGAAGTTCACCAGGATCTGGGGACTCGTCAGCTTTTAGCTCAAATAATTTTCACTGTACCTTTTCCAGGTGATTGTAAGATCTTCCCTGCCTTAGATTTGCAATTATGTGAGACATATTATTTATGCCATCCAGAATGCAAATTGTCTGCTCCAGTTAATCCATTTCCTTATATCTCAAGGCTATGAGATAATCAATCAATCCAATTTTAATTGGACATTACCAGATCTAGAATATCTTGTGCTCGGTTGGCTCTAGAACATACTGCTAGGAGAAAATGTCCCAAAAACTTTTGATAAACTCATCTTCCAGATTTCTTTTGTCATCCTGATCCATCCAAAACATGTAGATTATAACCACCCGTGATTATCACTGCACGTTTGTCAAAACCCCCCACTACTATATCCTGTATATCTGATGCTACAGTGAAGTTACTGTTCGGGAACCTGTAAACTACTCCCATAGGTGACTTCTTACTTTTCCTATATCGGTTGCACTTCTTATCCTTTCAAGCTAAGGTCATCTCTCCTTACTGTACAAACACCATCCTTATTGGAGTGACCACATCTCTTTTTCCTAGGTTCCTGTCTTTCTGAAATATCAAATAACCAATTCCCAGGCTTGGTCAGCCTGCAACCATGCCTCTGTAATGGCAATATGTAATTATCTGTGTTAAGAATTCACCCATTTTCTTTTGAATATTGCATCCTTTTAGATAAAGAGCCTTAGCTGGTGGTGCATTCATTCATAGTACTGTGGAATAAAACAAAGCATTTGACACAAAGGTCCACCACATTCAGATTGATCATCAACAAATCAGAGGTGGAAAACTACACTTTGGTAAAACTGATTATTTTCTAGTCAGTAGAAGAAAATTAAAGAAAATGATGGACAGCTCATTCATTAAGCAGGAATTACAAATAACAATGATTATGATGGTGAGAACTGAATAGAAAAGATGGCTGAAATAATTTATCTGGACAAGAGAAAATAGCTGAGAGAGAATAGATAAAAAATACACAATTACAAGCTAAGGCAAAATAACTATTTTGATGAGGCATTTTAATTTATTTTAATTTGAAGCATACTGCTTCTGAGATAGATAGTAGATAGACAAAATGCTTGATTAGTAATGGGGATCAAAGGTAATGGGGAGAAAGCAGGAGAATTGAGTTGAGAAACACATCAGCTGTGATCAAATGGCAGAACGAACTTGACGGGCTGAATGGCAATTCTACATGTATATCTTATGGTCTAATATGAGCACTTTTGCAAATACTTAACAATAAAGTCCGAGTGGAACCAGGATATCATATTTCAAAAACAAATCTTCAAGTCACCCGAATGACAGTTAAACATAACTAGGAAAACGTTTTTGATAATTTGATTAAACCTCAATACTTTACAACACATATGAAGCACAACAATAACTCAATTTATGCATGCCACTTGGTCACATTTACAAAGAAATTGGGAGGCGGCAACCAGTGGGACTTTCCAAACTACTCTATCATTCAACATGATCATGGCGGATCCTCTATCTCTATCAAATTCCTGCTTTCTCCCCATTCTCCGTAATGCCTTTAAAATCTAAATATGTGTCTCTTTCTTGAACACATTCGGTGAGTTGACCTCTACAGCCTTCCGTGGTGCAGAATTCCACCAGATGCATCACAGCTTGGTATGGCAATTGCTCTGCCCAAGAAATTATAGAGATTTGTGAACACAGCCCAGCTCATTACAAAAAGTAGTCTTCCTTCCATTGACTCAGTCTCTACTTCCCGCTGCCTCTGGAAAGCAACCAACATAGCCAAAGACCCCTTCCACCCCGGTAATACTCTATTTCACTTGGAAGATACAGAAATTTGAAAACACATACCAACTGGTTTAAGAACTGGGCAGCATAGTGACTCAGTCGTTAGCACTGCTGCCTCACAGTACCAGGGACCCGGGTTCGATTCCACCCTTAAATGACTATCTGTGTGAAGTTTGCACATTCTGCCTGTGTCTGCTTGGTTTCCTCTAAGTGCTCCAGTTTCTTCCCGCAGTCCAAGGATGTGCAGGTTAGATGGATTGGCTATGCTAAATTGCCCATAGTATCCATGGAAGGGTAGGCTAGGTGGGTTAGCCATGGGAAATTCAGGGCTACAGGGGACAGGGTGGTCTGGGTAGGCTGCCCTACAGAGGGTCGGTGTGGACTCGATGGACTGAGTGGCCTGTTTCCATACTGTAGGGATTCCATGATTCCCCATTGTTATCAGACTTATGCACTGACCTCATGTATTAGAGTTAATCCTTCTCTGCACCTTCTCTATAGCTGTAACACTATACTCTGCATTTTGTTCTATTACCCTGATGTAGATATGTAAGGTATGATTTGTCTAGTTAGCAATCAAAACAATACTTTTCACTGTATATCAGTATGTGACAATAAATCAAATCAAATCAAATCTTTGAATGTAGAGTTTTCTTCATCTCAGTGCTAAATGGCCTTCACCATATCCTAGGAGAGTGTTCGCTTGTTCTAGACTCCTCAACAAGGGAAAATAAACATTCTTCCTGCATCTAGCCTGATAGAATCTTATACATTACCATCAGATCCCCTCTCATCCTTCTAAACTCTACTGAAAAAAGGCCCAGTCAAACTAATCTCTCTTCATAGGACATTCCTCCCATCCCTGATATCAGCCTAGTGAACCTCCACTGCCTTCTGTCCACGGCAAGTATATCCTTTCTTGGGAAGGGAGACCAAAACTGCACACCATACTTCGGGTATGGTCTTGCTAAAGCCCAGTATAATTACAGTAAGATATCCCTACTTCATTGCAGCAGGATTTGAGTTCAGAAGTTCAATATACTATTTTCCTTCCCAATTGATTGCTACATCTGTCTGTCTACTTTCACTGGCTGTTGTACAAGGACATGTACATCCACATTGTACATCCACCCTTTGTACATCCACATTTCCCGATATATTACCATCTAAATAATACTTTTCTCCGTTTTTCACACCAATGTGTACAACATCACATTCCATCACTTGTACAGCATCTGCCATCTGCTTGTCCACTTTTCTCAATGGTCACGTTACATTGCTGAGCTATTTCACATTTTACAATGACTAAGCCAACTGCAGAGCAAGATCAGCAGCATGACTTCAAACTTCTGGTCATCAATGATGCTTGATGTTGGGGAAAGATAATACACAGCAGAAATGCAAAACTAGGACTACTTATGCTACAGTTTGGTTGCTGCAGCTGACCTGTAAAAGCAACATTAGGACTCTAGTTTAAAAGCAATTTGTGAAGCTTTAACTCTGCTCAGATGCATAATTTTAGTTTTATTTTCCTCCTGGAGAATTCGACTCCCTTAGAACGAACATACTTACAAAACATCTTTATCATAGATTTTGGCCAGCAAGATGAAGGAAAAGAAAGCAACTACACACTAACAACAAACCCTACCTTCTATTAATCATTGCCATTTGCCATTAATTCCCAATCTAATGTTATCAAGGAAACACAAAAACTACAGCAGTTGAAGAAAAAGCCCTCCACTACAATTTTGGCGACGAAAAGTGAATAATCAATGTGATCTTACACACATTACTCCCATTTCAAGATTTAAATAAGAGGAAAATGGGCAAAAGGTCTGTTTGAATATTAGGAGATTGAAGACATGGGCTGAGATGGAAACTAATTTGGCAGGACACAAAGTTGACAGATTATCAAGGACAGGAAAGCAAAACTTAGAACAGGAAGGATGTGATGGCAGGCTTTTTAAGCAGTCGTAATTTTTTCCCAGTGTGGAGTTTGGAAGACTATTAGATAGTAACACAGAACTCTAAAGCCTTGACCAACTACAGTTGAGTCAGTTGATCACTGGTTAAAGTTTTGAGAATACCTCAGGTTTTGACAGATCAGTGTAATAAAGGAAAGCAGCATAATCAAAAGGTGCCATCTTTTTGTTGTATAATTCAATCAAAGCTCAAAATATCTGTTCACGAACCTTTCACATCTGCCTAAGGTATAGTCAAAAAGCATTGAGGGAGTTGAACCAGCCAGCACTTGTTTCTCAATCAATACTAGCAGAGAGATCTCGGTGTCCATGTGCATAGATCCCTGAAAGTTGCCACCCAGGTTGATAGGGTTGTTAGGAAGGTGTACGGTGTGTAAGGTTTTATTGGCAGAGAGATTGAATTTCGGAGCCGTGAGGTCATGTTGCAGCTGTACAAAACTCTGGTGCGGCCGCACTTGGAGTATTGCGTACTGTTCTGGTCACCGCATTATAGGAAGGATGTGGAAGCATTGGAAAGGGCGCAGAGGAGATTTACCAGGATGTTGCCTGGTATGGAGGGAAGGTCTTATGAGGAAAGGCTGAGGGACTTGAGGCTGTTTTCGTTAGAGAGAAGAAGGTTAAGAGGTGACTTAATAGAGACATACAAGATGATCAGAGGATTAGATAGGGTGGACAGTGAGAGCCTTTTTCCTCGGATGGTGACGGCTAGCACGAGGGGACATAGCTTTAAATTGAGGGGTGATAGATATAGGACAGATGTCAGAGGTAGGTTCTTTACTCAGAGTAGTAGTAATGGCATGGAATGCCCTGCCTGCAATAGTAGGAGACTCGCCAACTTTAAGGGCATTCAAATGGTCACTGGGTAAACATATGGATGATAATGGAATAGTGTGGGTTAGATGGGCTTCAGATTGGTTTCACAGGTCGGCGCAACATCAAGGGCTGAACGGCCTGTACTGCGCTGTAATGTTCTATGTTCTAAGAGGCCAACTCTTATTTATCTCATTGATGCTCGTGACCTATCACTTTTCCCAAAACATAAAAAAAACGTTGATGCCTAAGACTCAGAGTCATACAACATGGAAAAGACCCTTGAGTCCAATAAGTCATAGAGTCACAGTCCATGCCAACCATGTTCCCAAACCAAACTAGTCCCACTGATATGCATTTAGCTCATATCCCTCTAAACCTTTCCTATTCATGTACTTATCCAAATGTCTTTTAAATATTGTAATTGTACCTGCATCCACCACTTCCTCTGGCAGTTCATTCCACACACAAACCACAGTTTGTGTTTAAAAATAAAGTTGCCCCTCATGTCCTTTTTAAATCTTTCTCCTCACCTTTAAAGTATGGCCCCTAGTTTTGAAATCCCCCACCCAGGGACAAAAACCCTTGTTATTCTCCTAATCTACGTCCCTCAAGATTTTATAAACCCCTTTTAAGGTCACTCCTCAACCGAGGCTCCAGTGAAAAGAGTCCCAGGTTTGTAACTCAAACCTTCCATTCCTGGCAACATCCTGGTAAATCTTTTCTGAACCCTCTCCAATTTAAAAATATCCTTCCTATAGCAGGGTGATCAGAACTGCATACAGCACTTCGGAAGAGGCCTCACCAATGACACGACATTTCAACTCCTATACTCAAAAGGAGTGAGCAATGAAGACAAATGTGCTAAATGCCTTCTTAATCACCCTGTCTACATGTGATGCATTATGTACCTGAACACCAGGTGTCTGTTCTATATCACCACCCAGACCCCTACCACTAATTATATAAGTTCTGCCCTTGTATGTTTTAACAAAATGCAGCACCTCGCCTATATCCAAATTAAACTCCATTTACCACTCCTTAGCCCATTGACCCAACTGATCAAGATCTCTTTGCAATCTTAACGTTCTTCACGGTCCACTACACCACCAATTTTGGTGTCATACACAAACTTACTAACCATATTTCCTAAAATCTCATCCAAATTGTTACTAAGTGACAAATAAAAGTAAAAAATACCGATCCCTGCGGAACACCGCTGGTCACAGGCCTCCAGTCCGAAAAACAACCCTCAACACCACTTTTTGTCTCCGACTGTCAAACCAATTTTGTATCCAGTTGGCAAGCTCTGCCGGAATCCTACGTGATCTAATTTTCTGATGCAGACTATGTGAAAGGCATGGGCTAAAGTGACTAAGTACAGCTGCACTTACAGAGGCAGACAATAATGCAAGTGGGGAAGTGCAAGATTCATCAAATCAACAGTTAAGGATAAACATTTGCCAGGACACAAGCAAAATCTGTTCATGTCCAAATGATGTTATGGAATTCTTTCTCCACCGCCATCACCCATGGGATCAGGTGGTTTCTTGTCTCATTGAAATGACTAAACATCAAACATTAGGCAGGCCCCCCAAAAAACCTAAGCAACAGCATACTGGTCCACCTATCAGCAGGTTACCCAATAACCCAGTCAAACAATGATGCTTGACAGAAATAAATAGAAAGGAACCTTTGCGATATAGACATGACATTAGCTTTATCCAACAAATTGGTGTTTGCTCTTTTTACATTGATTAAACCTAAGCTTTTTGTTAGTCATTATAAAATATGTTGTAAAAACATTTACCTAGTAATATTATAGCATAAGGTATTTCAAGACATAAATGGGAAAGATGTGCAAAAAATAACTGACTGATGTCCTAGATTATAAACAGCTGTAGCAAGACACCCAAAGCAGAGATAATTTTCTGTTGTAAACATAAAAAGGCACGGGATTTTAATTCTATATACTCTTAACATACACCAAATTGTGTATGCCACTTATCAGCCCAAGCCAGGAAAAAAACACGTCCAGATCATGCTGCACGTGGACACAGGCTACTTCAGCATCTGAGTCACGATTGATGTTGAACATAGTGGCATCATCAGCAAACATCCCTGCATCTGACCTAATGATGGAAGGAAGGAAGCAGCCGAGGATGGCTGGGCCCAGGACACAACCCTAACAAATTCCTGCAGTTATACCTAGACTGAGGTGACTGACAAACAACCCTCCTTTGTACTAGGTACTAATTTGCACAGTGGAATACTTTAGGTTTGATTTCCATGGACTCAAAATTTGTTTGTGTTCACTGATCCCACACACAGTACATGCTTAATATCAAGGGCAGTCAGTTTTACCCCACCTCTGGAGTTCAGCTCTCTTGTCTATGTTTGTATTAAGATGGAGTTATTTGAAGAATTTACTCCTCCTATTAATTATTTAACTGTCAACAATCATTCACATTTGGATGTGACAGAACAGCAGAGATTAGATTTGATCCATTCATTGTGGAGTCGCTAGCATTTACCCAATGACAGATGTTAGACCAAGGGGCCTACAGTTCCTGCTTTCTGTCTTGCTCCTTTGTTGAATGTGGCAACATATTAGCAAACCACTGAAACCCTTCTCCAACCCACCAAGTTCTGGAATATTTCAACCATGCATCCACTTAAAACCTCTGACACAGGTCACCGGGTCCTAGAAACATGTCTGCCTTCAGTCCTATGAGTTTGCCAATTACCTCAAATTTTGTGAAAGAGACTTAAAAGATCTTTCTCTCCATTAGTACCTTGCTTATCTATTACCTTTGGGATTTTTACCGTGTCCTCCTTTGTGAACAGCAATGTAAAATATTGGTTTAAATTATGTGCCATTTCCCTGCTCTGTTATCAATCCCACAGCTGCATCCTTTAAGGGTCCCACACCTACCTTTAAAACTAGATTGGTTGTTCCTTTCTGTTGGTTCCCACACCACCTGCAGCAAATCCAGTCTAGCAGCTACGTCCTTTAGAACTCAACCAGTTCAGTCAGTAGTGGCACTACTAAGCTACTGTTGGTGATAGATATTGAAGATTCTGGCCCAGAGTATGTCCTTCTCATTGGTGTCCAACATGAAGTGCGGAGCAATCAGCTGAGGGGTCAATAGATGGCAATCAGAATGTCGTTTCCTTGTTTCTGTTGGACTTGATGCAATGAGACTTTGTTGGGTTCATGATCAATGTTGAGGACTCCCAAGAAAAAAAACTAGCCCCATTGTATACCATCATCTGTGATGGGCCTGCCCTGCCAGTGGGACAGGACGTATCCAGTGGTGGTGCACTGGTATCCGAGACCTTGTCCATAAGGTACAATTCCATGAGTATGACTAAGACTACTGCTCAACTAGTCCACGGGCCAACTCTCTCAATTTTGGCACAAACCCCAACGTTATAGTAAGAAGGACTTTGCATGGTTGACAGGGCTATTCTTGCCATGGTCTTTTCTGGTATTTAGGTGGATGATGGCTGATCCATGTGTTTTTATTTCTCTTATATTGACTTGTGATGCAATGACTGTTTCACTTATGGCACGTGGCCCTAACTGACTACTCATATACAAGTTGAGACGGTGAGCTGCGGTAAGTTCATCAATAAAAAGGGAGACAATACCTCGACAAAATTAAAAATACTGCAGATGCTGGAAATTTGAAACAAATACAAAGAATGCGGGAGAAACTCAGCAGATCTGGCAATATCGGCTGAGAAACAAAGTTAATGTTGAGTCCAGTATAACTCTTCTTCAGAATGGAGTATTGACTCCATGCTAGTAAAGGAAAAAATAGTTAGTCATTCACCCATCGGTGACCCCCTGCTGGGATTAGTCAGGAGTTGAGAGTCAGGCTTGAGTATTATAATCGAAAATACACAAAGCTGGAGAAACTTACTTGTACCACACCTGCTGAGTTTCTCCAGAATTCTATTTGTTACAGAATCAATACTACTGTTCTTACTGTCATTCCAGTCAAGATCAATTAATTGAAGAGATGATGCAGTAATTCTAGTACTTTTGCCATAGCTTCAATCGAGCAACTATCATTCATCAATGCACAGTTCAGTACATAAGGTGGCAAAAAGCAATAGTATCTGCAGAATCCAGCAATGTTTTATAAAACTTGTTATATATTTTCTTGGGTTAAATTCTAAGAAACCTAAACTAAGTTTGTGGACGGAAAGTCAATAGTAAAACTGAATCCCTAAGTTTTCTGATCCATTTTGGAAGGTAGATTCACACTTCTCTAAACACAAATAAATCTTTAAGACTGAAATAAAATTAATCTTCCTCATTAATACAGAAACAAAACCTTGCTAAATCTTATTTCCTTATTTGTACATACGTGAATATGAAATATAAATAGGTCGCAGTCCATCATTTGCACAGCACAAAGCCTAAAAACGCCTGTTTTATCATTTTTAGCATCTCTATAACACAGGGTATTTCACTATCTTAAAGAACCAAGCGTCCCTAAAACTGTCCAAAGTTGGACTTTTTTTTTTCCAACTAGTTAAAGCGGAGATGATTAATAAAAGGCAGTCAAACGGCAGTCATCTTGCCATGACTTTCAGACAAAAGACGAGGCAAAACAATATATACGCCCTAAGGGCATGAAAAAAAAATAGGTATGCAGCATTCTTCAGAACAAACTCCAGTTATTTAGGTGCTACTAAGAACATTCAAGTTTATGTATCTGAAGGTACAGATCGAGTGTACAAATCAAAGCTAAAAGAAAACCACCACTACATGGCACTGAGTGTTTTTTTGCGCGTGTGGGGAGGGGACAGTGTGTAAAGGCTCAATCTGGCCGACAAGAAATGCCCAAATTCTGAAAACCAAAAACGTCCACGAAACAGTTGCCTCCCGAGTTCCAGTAGTAAACTGGACTCGACAGCACTCGGAGATTTATCACCGCGTCCCTCCGTGTCTGTACATGTGTGTGAAAAAGAGATATATATTTAAAATAGCTGCATGTATCCCCACCCAAAAATAGGACATACATTACATTCCTGCCCTTTTTGCGGCTGGAGATAGGAAAAGGAAAAAAGAATCTTCTGAGGATATCTCTGCCTCCCTCGCCCAAACTCAGGGGCTGGGGGCAGACACAAGACGGTGAAGAACAGCCAGACTCCCACCGGCTTTTCTATTTAAGCTTATCTCCGGGCCGTCCCGCTTACCTTTAACACAAAAGTCTTTCAGACTAAGGATATTTACAGCCGTTAAGATTTATTCTGGCCCCGGCGGCGGTTATGCTTTGCAGACGCTCCCTCCTTTTAACGCTTCAAACAGCACTTTATCTTCGGGGTTTTTTTTTCTTTAAGCCTCCACCTCTAGCCGAGGCTCCGCTTCTTTTCTCCGGGACGTCGCTCCGTCCAGCGGTGGCGGCTGCTCCCTTGTCTCTCCCTCACTGGCTGCCCCTCCTCCTTCCTCCTCCTCCGTGCTGAGCCGAGCGGCTCCGAGCTCAGCCGAGCAGGGCCGCCGAATGATTCCCAGGGTCAGATGCACGGCTCCGAATCCTTCCATGCTCAGGCGAGCGGTGTTGCCGAATGGTTCCGAATTCAGCCGAGGAGCGCTGCCGCCCCGCCCCGGAAACCCAGGACTGAAGACGTCATTGCGTGGGCGTGGCGGTGAGTGAAGGGTGATGTCATTGCGCAGCGGGGTTCTGCAGTGGAAGGGTGACCTAAGACCGCTTCGCTGATCTGCACTTTGGATGGCATCTGGGACTGGCAAAGCTACAACATTTTCCTCAACTATTCAGCTCAGGTCCATCAAAGAACACCCTGTTCAACACTACAAGGAAGAAAATAAAATCTCTGAAAGGCTACAAAAATAACGTTTTGCTTGTTTCATTTAATTTGGAGATTTTTAAAATTCACCCACAGGGCACGGGCAGAGCTGGCAAGGCCAAACTTAGTTTTCTGTTCCTTGAGAAGGCGAACTACCTTCTTAAAGTGCTGAAGCCCGTGTGGTGAGTGCGTTCCTATAAATGCTGTTTTAGGTAGGGAGTTCCAGGATTTTGACCTAGAGATCATGCAGGAATAAGTGCATATCAGCAAGCCATCTGATATGAAGGGGAACTTGAACGTGACAGTGTTCCCAACTGCTGCCCATGCTCTCAATGGTGGAGATTATCGATTTAGGAAATGCTGATAAGAGTTTTTACAGCAGGGAAGGAGACCCTTAGGTACAACAAAACATGGTGTTTCAAGAACTTATCTAAGTAGTTCCTATCTGTCTTGTGGGTTCCTGCCTTTACCACAAATTAAGTGTGATTTGTACAAGTTGTGTGAGTGGGCAAATACATGACAGCTGAAGTATAATGTGGATACATGTAAGGTTATCCATTTTGGGAACAAAAACAAAAAGTTGAATTATTTACTTGAATAATGATAGATTGGAAAATGGGGTGGTGCAACAAGGCCTTAATGTCTTTGCGCATCAGTCAATGAAAGTGAGCATTGGAGGCCCAGCAGTCAGCGAAGAAGGCAAATGGTATGTTGGCCTTCATAGCAAGAGGATTTGAGTATAGGAGCAGGGGATGTCTTGCTGCATCGTACAGGGTTATGATGAGACCACATCTGGGGTATCGTGGGCAGTTTCGGTTTCCTTATCTGAGGAAGGATGTTCTGGCTATGGAGGGAGAGTAATAAAGGTTTACCAGATTGATTGCTGGGATGGCAGGACTGACAAGTAATAACTGGATCACTTAGGACTATATTCACTGGCGTTTATAAGAATAAGGGGAGGGGGTGTCTCATAGTAGCCTATAAATTCCAACATGACTGGACAGGATATATGCATGAAGGATGTTTCCGATGCCTGGGTAGTCGCAAACTATAGATCACTATTCAAGGGTATAGGATAAGCCATTTAGGATTGAGATGTGCAGAAATATTTTCATCCAGAGTGGTGAGCCTGTGGAGTTCTCTGCCACAGAAAGTGGTTGAATGTTTTCAAGGAGTTAAGTATAGTTCTTAGGGCTAAAGGGATCAAAGGGTATGGGGAGAAAGCAGGAATCACGTACTGAGTTGGATGATCAACCATGATCATGTTGAATGGTGGAGCAGTGTCTAAGGGCCAAATGATCTACTTCAGCTTCTGTTTTCAATGTTTCTACATTTCAGGCAGTTGAGTTTCAAATGCCCATATTCTTTTAATGAAAATATTTTCCTTCAAATCCCCTTTAAACCTCCTGCTCCTTACCTTAAACCTGTGCTGCCCAGTTATTGATCCCTTTATTAAGGAGAAATGCTTTTCCCTATCTACCCTGTCTATGCTCCTCAAAACATTGTGCACCTCAATCAGAGTCCCCCAATAGCCTTCTCTGCTCTAGAGAAAATGCTGTCCGTCTATCTAGTCTCTCTTCACAGATGAATCGCTTCAGCCCAGACAACAAACTAGTGAATCTCTTTTACGCTCTCTATAGTGCAATCACATCCTTCCTATATTTTGACAACCATAACTGCCCACAGTACTCCAGTTGTGGTCTAACATTATATATAGCTCCATTGTAACCTCCTTGCTTGAGTATTCAACGCCTTGATGAATGAAAGCATGTATCTCATATCCCTTTGTAACCAAGGGTTAAAATTGTATCAGAGATAATAGGTACTGCAGATGCTGGAGGATCCGAGATAACAAGGTGTGGAGCTGGATGAACACAGCAGGCCAAGCAGCATCATAGGAGCAGGAAAGCTTGACGTTTCAGGCCTGGACCCTTCATCAGAAATGGGGGAGGGGAAGAGGGTTCTGAAATAAATAGGGAGAGAGGGGGAGGTGGATAGAAGATGGATAGAGGAGAGGATAGGTGGAGAGGAGACAGACAATTCAAAGAGGCGGGGATGGAGCCAGTAGACTAGTCTGTCTCCTCTCCACCTATACTCTCCTCTATCCATCTTCTATCCGCCTCCCCCTCTCTCCCTATTTATTTCAGAACCCTCTTCCCCTCCCCCATTTCTGATGAAGGGCCTAGGCCCGAAACGTCAAGCTTTCCTGCTCCTATGATGCTGCTTGGCCTGCCGTGTTCATCCAGCTCTGCACCTTGTTATCCCTTTGTAACCACCCTATTTACCCGCCTTCAAAGATCTATGGACATGCACAGCAAAGTCCCTCTGATCCTCTGTACTTTCTAGGATCCTACCATTCAACATGTATTCCCTTGCCTTTTTCCATCCCACTTTTCAGTATTAAATTCCATTTGTTACTGTTCAGCCTTAAAACTGTTGAAGAAGCATAGCTATATGAATATTAGAGACGGGAAAAGGCTGACTGGCAGTCAAGAATCATTCAATCAGCTAATAAATTGTTTGTTCACTTTTTAATTGATGTGGGAAGGCAGAGCATCATACGGATGAGAAGGTAGACAACCGAAGCCACAAATATGGATTAGGTCAATTGGAAGCATGAGATCATGTAGGAATGTGTCAAACCAGTGTTGACAACTCTGTTTATATGACTAGTGCTTACTAATTGAAATAAACCTAAGCTATGGATGGATGGAAGCCATTCAATTCTTGCTTTTGTACTTTGTCATATATTTGGCAATTAACCTGTCAGAAACCTTCAGTCTGTGTAAAATGATGGACATAGAGCAAAGGAAATCCTTTGGATTTGGGGATAGCTTCGTACAATACTCATTTGCTGCTTAAGAAAGAAATCTGAGAATCAGGTTTGTCCTCAAATACTGCACAACAAAAGTGTTGTCACGTATCCTTGTGGGTTGTTATTTTTAATGTTAGCATCTCTTGCCAAGGCATTTACACTATTCTCTGCCATCAGTTAGTATCTGCCAGAATTGGTGTTTAGCCAGAATTATGTCACACTGGCAAGTATCTTTGAAGTGGAACATTGGGTGTCTCGTCAGTCTCCAGCTCTGTCAGAACACAAAAATGTGGCTATCTTCCCTCCTGTGAATTGCCCAAGCCAGTGAAAAAGCCTCTGCTTGATAAATACAAGCACACTAGTGCATCCAGAAGTAAAGTGTGCTTTTCATGAGAATTGTAGATGCAAGCTTCTTCATATGCCAGCCACAAGAGACATATAAGGAACAGATGGCACTAACAGCTAAAATGACAAAGCAAAAACAATAACAACAAAATTGAAGATCATCTGTGTAGGGCAAAGCTTAACTGATAGTAGCCAAATGGCTTTGGAAGATTAAAATGCTGATTAATTTTTTTTCACTGGTAATATGATTTGAGTAATTCAGGCTATACTACTGGACAATGCCAATAATGGGTGATCAATCAGCGAGTTTTATTAATGGATTCTGTAGAGATAAACTTGGGATTCACTTCACTCACAATTACAGATTACCAAATGCATATTGATCAGAACACTCTTTGCATTCAATATGTCACTCATGCACTGTTCTAAGGAATCTCAAAGATGAAACACTCCAGTACTGCCGTTACTTTCTCAAAGATTTTGGATGTACCATTTTCTTTATGCAGACAACATTGCTTATTAAGGGTATGTTTAATATGTGAAATAACCTGTATTTGAGTGAAAAATACCACAAATAAACACACAGGTCCTTCCTTAGTGTTTTTTCCACTGACAAGTCTGAGCACATTTGCATCATCAATTTATATTTGAAACAATAATCCAAATCCCTCAATTGTCCAACCAACTGCCTTCAGAGTGTGGTGTTCTCCAGGATCGTAAGTGTCCTCAACAGTTAAAATTAGACTTTAAATGAAAAGTAAAGTGCTCTGAATCAAAATGATTTATTGATCTTTGCAAGCTTCCACAGGTAACTTCCTTTAACATTTACATCATCCACCCGAATCCCCACATCTCTATTAAGCTGATCTTAGGTGGCAGTAGTTTGAATGCTAACATATTCCACATGCTTCACACTTGATCCCACCAGGTTACGAAGGGGGAAATGAACCAGCAAGACCACTCTTGATTGCTTACATCGTGATCACAATTGGAAGTGCCACATGCAAAGGCAATAGTTTGAAATGAAGTGAAAGAATTTCAATAAGGTGAGATTGGAGCTGGCCCATGTAAATAGGCTTTGATAAACATAAAGTCTTTGCTAATATTCACTTAAAAATTGAAAAAAGAGAACGTTAATGTACTCAATGCATTTTACATCCTAACAATGTTGCAAAAATGAAGACCCATTGGTATAAAATCACTGTCAATTTGTGGGGGAATACTACAGCCAAATTGGGCATGGCAATGTCTCCGGAATTGAATTCAATAAATGGCAATATAATCTAGTTAAGTCATGTTGCTTGAGGGATAAATGCTGACCAGGACACGGGGGAGAACTCCTGTTATTCATCAAGCACTACCATCAGCTTTTATATTCATATGGGAAGGTAGATGCTGTTTCATTTTCACAGTTAATCCTATGACCCTAGGTGCAACTTGTCTGCACTAAAATTTGTATTTGGATCGTGTGTTCAAGTCTCTGGATGGTGCTTGAACCCTTTGGGCTCAGCCTCAAAAGCAAGAGTTTCAGCGCTGTCGCAGCAGATACATTGAAGGTCACATATGAAGAATAGATGTTTGAACCAGGTACAGATGATATAGGAATATAGAAACACAAAAGACAAGAGCAAGAGTAGGCCATTCAACTCCTTGAGACTGCTCCACCAAAAATATGACCATTGCTGATCATCAAGTTCAATAACCTAATCCTGTCCTCCTCTCATATCTCTTGATTCCTTTAGCCACAAAGCTGTATCTACTTCCTTCTTGAAAACACATATTGTTTTGACCTCAACCACTTTCTGTGGTAGTGAATTCCACAGGCTCACCGCCATCTGAGTGAAGAAATTTACCCTCATCTCAATCCTAATAGGTTTACCCTTTATCCCGGAACAATGATCTCTGGTTGTGGACTCCCCCACTATCAGGAACATTCTTCCTGCAACTAACTTGTATGGTCCTGTTAGAATTTTATAAGTTTCTATAAGATCCCCTTTCAATTCTCTCAACTCCAGTAAATAGATTCCTAACCAATTCAATCGTTCCTATCAATTCTGCCATCTCAGGAATCATGGTAAACCTTTGCTGCACTCCCTCTACAGCAAGAACATCCTTCCTTAGATAAGAAGACCAAAACTGCCAATAATATTCTAGGTGTGGTCAAGAGATATGGTGGCCAGTGGTCTTGAAATATGACCATATCAAAGATCAGTGCTTTCCAGAGAGGAATTGTTGTTTTTAAACACTGAAATTAAATGCTTGAACAGCCTTGGTCCATATTCAAGATATCACTAAAGTTGAGAAGAATAAGAGAATGTCAGATAAATAAACTATACTGAATATAAGAGATAACAAGGCATGGGGCTGGATGAAACAGCAGGCCAAGCAGCATCATAGGAGCAGGAAAATTTGATGTTTCGGGCTTGGACGCTTCATCAGAAATGGGGGAGGTGAAGATGGTTCTGAAATAAATAGGGAGAGAGGGGGAGGCGGATAGAGGATGGACAGAGGAGAGGATAGGTGGAGAGGGGGCAGACAAGTCGAAGAGGCGGGGATGGAGCCAGTAAAGGTGAGTGTAGGTGGGTGTGTAGGGAGGAGATAGGTCAGTCCAGGGAGGACGGACAGGTCAAGGGGGCGGGATGATGTTAGTAGATAGGAGATAGGGGTGGGGCTTGAGGTGGGAGGAGGGGATAGGTGAGAGAAAAAACAGGTTAGGGAAGTGGAGATGAGCTGGGCTGGTTTTGGGATGCGGTTGGGGGAGGGGAAATTTTGAAGCTTGTGAAATCCACATTGATACCATTGGGCTGCAGGGTTCCCAGGCTGAATATGATTTGCTGTTCCTGCAGCCTTCGGGTGGCATCACTGTGGCATTGTAGGAGGCCCAGGATGGACATGTCGTCTGAGGAATGGGAGGGGGAGTTGAAATGGTTCGCGACTGGGAGATGCAGTTGTTTGTTGCGAACTGAGCGCAAGTGTTCTGCAAAGCGGTCCCCAAGCCTCCGCTTGGTTTCCCCGATGTAGAGGAAGCCACAACGGGTACAGCGGATGCAGTATACCACATTGGCAGATGTGCAGGCGAACATCTGCCTGATGTGGAAAGTCTTCTTGGGGCCTGGGATTGGGGTGAGGGAGGAGGTGTGGGGGCAGGTGTTACACTTCCTGCGGTTGCAGGGAAAAGTGCCGGGTGTGGTGGGGCTGGAGGGGAGTGTGGAGCGGACAAGGGAGTTGCGGAGGGAGTGGTCCCTCCGGAAGGCAGATAAGGGTGGGGAGGGAAAAATGTCTTTGGTGGTGGGGTCTGATTGCAGATGGCGGAAGTGTCGGAGGATGATGCGTTGGATCCGGAGGTTGGTGGGGTGGTACGTGAGGACGAGGGGGATTCTTTTTTGGCTATTGTTGCGGGGACGGGGCGTGAGGGATGTGTTCCGGGAAATGCGGGAGACACGGTCGAGGGCGTTCTCGACCACTGTGGGGGGAAGTTGCGGTCCTTGAAGAATGAGGACATCTGAGATGTACGGGAGTGGAATGTCTCATCCTGGGAGCAGATGCGGCGGAGGCGAAGGAATGATGAAGGGTCTAGGCCCGAAATGTCAAGTTTTCCTGCTCCTATGATGCTGCTTGGCCTGCTGTGTTCATCCAGCCCCACGCCTTGTTATCTGGGAATAGGGAATGGCATTTTTGCAGGAAGGTGGGTGGGAGGAGGTGTATTCCAGGGAGCTGTGGGAGTCAGTGGGCTTGAAATGGACATCGGTTTCTAGGTGGTTACCCGAGATGGAGACAGAGAGGTCCAGGAAGGAGAGAGAAGTGTTGGAGATGGTCCAGGTGAACTTCAGGTTGAGGTGGAAGGTGTTGGTGAAGTGGATGAACTGTTCGAGCTCCTCGTGGGAGCACGAGGTGGCGCCGATGCAGTCATCAATGTAACGGAGGAAGAGGTGGGGATTAGGGCCAGTGTAGCTACGGAAGACGGATTGTTCCACGTAACCTACAAAGAGGCAGGCATAGCTTGGGCCCATGCGGGTACCCATGGCCACCCCCTTTGTCTGTAGGAAGTTGGAGGAATTGAAAGAGAAGTTGTTGAGGGTGAGGACGAGTTCGGCTAAGCGGATGAGGGTGCCGGTAGAGGGGGATTGGTCCGTTCTGCGGGACGGGAAGAAGCGGAGGACCTTTAGGCCATCTGCATGGGGAATACAGGTGTATAGGGACTGGACGTCCATATATATACTGAATATAAATTGTGGCTCACAGAAGAAAGACAATGCTAAATAAGGTCATGAATTCACTGGCCTTTTACCAGAAAATAATCTTAAATTGGAGGAAGGGTGGGCTGCTTTCACAACTGGTTATGCAGCATTTCCTGTCATCATGTGCTTTCTTGCTGCATGTTGATTCAGATGAAATTGCATTAGAATTTGTTTCTTGGTGAAGAGCAGCAAAATGTGTCCTATCTCTGAACCGAAATAATATCAATTGATGCATTTTGAAACTTTATAGGCGTTAAGTAATAATGTTTTTATCAGCCTGTAGTAACAGTAAATATCCAATTATATTAGAGCACTATGACTGTTAACAATATTACACCAATCTCCACAACTGATGTGTTGTTTCTAATTTGTACACAGAGTGGAATTAACAATAACACATTCATATATAGCACATTTAATATAAAATCAAAGAATAGCTCTAGCATTGATGGAGGCCATTGGATCCATCACCAAGTCGGCTGTCTGCAAAAGTTCAGCTAGCTCTTAGCTAGTTCCAATACCCCGCTGTTTCTCTGTTCATTTTTTTGATTATGACTAAATCTGTCCCCACCAAACTGTGAGGAAGTGCATTCCAGATCTTGACTGCATTGTGTTTAAAAGGGACTTTTCTCAGCTTCCAATGGTTTTTATTACCACTAGCCTAATAGAAGCCTCTTCTGGTGCTTAATCCTTCTGCCACTGGAACAGCTTCACTCAATCTAATCTGTCAAGATTATGATTTTGAAAATCTCTGTCAAATTTCCTCCAGGATTTCTCTTAAGAGAGCAACCAGTAACAGTATAATGTGCAGAGAGGGCCAGCAGTTTCTATACTGTCGTGTGCTCACGATAATTTTTAACAGTATGTTTCCAGTCCCTTGGGAAGGAGGCTTTTCAAGTTCTGATTATGGAAAATCATAGCATAATAGAATATCTACAGTGCAGAAAGAAGTCGGTCAGCCCATCACACACTAAGAAGAGCATCCCACTGAGATCCAGCCCCCTACCCTGTCTCCCTAACCCAACATTTCCCATGGCTAATCCCCTTAGCTTACACATCCCTGGACACTACGGGGCAATTTACCCTAACCAGTACACCTAAACTGAACATCTTTGGACCATGGGAGGAAACCAGAGCATCTGACAGAAACCCATGCGGACACGCGTAAAATGTGCAAACTCCACACAGACAGTCATCCAAGGGTGGAATCAAATTTGTGTCCCTGACACTGTGAGGCAACAGTGCTAACCACTGAGCCACCATGCTGCCCAACCCTGCCCCAAGTAAATTGGCTTGGGTGGATCTAGCGTCAGTGGGAAATATTTAGGGGATAATGGTCATTATATGATAAGACATAACACATGTGGTATACTGTATCCGCTGTTCCCGTTGTGGTCTCCTCTACATCGGGGAAACCAAGTGGAGGCTTGGGGACTGTTTTGCGGAACACCTAAGCTCAGTTCGCAACAAACAACTACACCTCCCAGTCACGAACCATTTCAACTCACCCTCCCATTCCTTGGACGACATGTCCATCCTGGGTCTCCTGCATTGCCACAATGATGCCACCTGAAAGTTGCAGGAACAGCATCTCATATTTCGCTTGGGAACCCTGCAGCCCAAGGGTATCAATGTGGATTTCACAAGCTTCAAAATCTCCCCTCCCCTGACCCCATCCCAAAACCGGCCCAGCTCGTCCCCGCCTCCCTAACCATTCCTCCCACCTCAAGCCCCATCCCCATCTCCTACCCACTAACCTCGTCCCACCTTCTTGACCTGTCCGTCCTCCCTGGACCGACCTATTCTCTCCCTAACTCTCCACCTACATTCACCTTTACTGGCTCCAATCCCGCCTCTTTGACCTGTCTGTCTCCTCTCCACCTATCTTCTCCTTTATCCATCTTCTATCCACTTCCCCCTCTCTCCCTATTTATTTCAGAAACCCCTTCCCCTCCTCCATTTCTGAAGAAGGGTCTCGACCTGAAACGTTAGCTTTCCTGCTCCTCTGATGCTGCTTGGCCAGGTGTGTTCATCCAGCTCTACACCGCGTTATCTCACATTCTCCGGCATTGGCAGTTCCTACTATCTCTGTAAGAGTTATATAATAAGCTTCAGGTTGACTCTGGAAAAAGTCAAGCAGTTGTACAGGATATAAAAACTTAATTGGGGGGAGGCCAACTTCAGTGGGATGAGAAAGGAGCTGGCCCATTTAAATTGAATGAAAGATTAGTAGGCAAATCTGTAATTGAACAATGGGCCACCTTCAAGAAGAAATAATTTGGCAACTGAAATAATTCCGCAGAGACCGGTATTCCATCACCAAGTTACCCTTTGTTTACCATGCATATCACTTGACACTGGTCCAGATTCCTCAGAGCCAGCTCTTAGAACATCTGATATTCCTGTTTATATTTGTCAGCCAGGGCTCCCTGATTGGACCAGATTAACAGCCCCAATCAGGGAACTCATATTCTATGAGGTCCACTGGCTAACCTTCTTACAATCACTACAACTACAATCAAGGAACATCCTCATTACTGGGGAAGGTAGGCAAAAATAAAAATCCAGAGATCCCTGTATGATGAAAGAGATAGAGAATAGAATGAAGTAGGGAAAGAGTGTGTATGATGAATGTCAGATGGATTTTACTATTTAGAAGTGGGCTGAATACGGAAGGTTGAGAGAAGAAAGAGAGACAGCTAACACAAAAAAAGGGAATTCAAAAGTTCTCTATAGATGTATAGATATTAAAAGTGTGAGAAGAAGAAGAATGGCGCTGAATAGCGACCAACCAAAGGGATTTACACTTTGAGGTAGGTGCAAAGATGAGAGACTACTAAGTGAATACTTTGTATTGGTCTTTACCAAGGATGAAGATGCTGCTAAAGCCATAATGAAAGAGAAAGTAGTTGATAGACTGGATGTGCTAAAAATTGATAATGATGAGGAATTAGACAGGCTGACTGTACTTAGAGTTGATAGGTTGAATTTTCAGTTTGGGGTCAGGAGTCTGAACCCTGAATCATTTCCAGATCCAGATCCTAAATCAAATCAGAATGAATCAAAAACAGAAATTGCTAAAAAAGCTCAACATGTCTGGCAACATCCGTGGAGAGAAAGCAGAATTAATGTTTCAGCTCCAGTGACCCTTCCTCAGAACTCAGAAATCAGGATGAATAGTGTGATTTTTAATATATGGGACCTATTTGGTTGAGGGGCAAGTTTGGAGCCCAATTAGTGACATTCAGTGAAGCCTGGAATGGAAACTGAATAAACGAGAACCCTTTGAAAAGGTAAATGACAGTCATGACTGGACATGCCAGACACTGATGAGATGGAGCAACAGGGTGCTTAGCAGACTGGTGCTCGCAGGGGCAACCATCCATGGGAAGTAATAGCTTTCTTCAATTAACCCCCTTGAGGCTTTAAACAAACAGTGACAGACAGGCAAGATGTCTTGTTCCCAGCATCTGGAAGAAGAAACACCGCTTCAGGCACAAACAGGGCCTAGATAGACGTGGTGACAGAGGTCAACAGCTGTGAAGGGATGAGAGGGATGTGGGTCTCTTGCTGAAAAAAACTCAGTGATCTGATAAGGTCTTGAAAAGTGAGAGACAAGTGACACCCAAATGACAAGTTCCTAACTCTGTATTACACTTGCCACTCCCCTAACCAAGCTGTTCCAGTACAGTTACAACACTGGTATCTACCTGACAATGTGGAAAATTGCCCATGTATGTTCTGTGTATAAAAAGCAGAACAAATCCAACCCGACCAATTACCGCCCCTTCAGTCTACTCTCGATCATCAGTAAAGTGATGGAAGGTGTCATCAGCATTGCTACTAAGCAGCACCTACTCAGCAATAACCTGCTCAGTGACGCCCAGTTTGGGTTCTACCAGGGCCACTCAGCTCCTAATCTCATTACAGCCTTGGTTCAAATATGGCCAAAAGAGCTGAATTCCAGAGGTGAAGTGACAGTGACAGCCCTTGACATCAAAGCTGCATTTGACAGAGTGTGGCATCAAGGAGCCCGAGCATTGCTGGAATCCATGGGTATCAGGGGGCAAACTCTCTGGTGGTTGGAGTCATACCTGACAAGTAGGAAGATGGTCATGGTTGTTTGAAGTGGGGAGATAGAAATATATTGCGACACAAGCTGATTTTTTAAAGGATGTTGGTGAACCTGATAGGATTTTCCAACAATTGACAATTTGTGGTCACTGTTAGATTCTTAATTCCAGATATTTTTTTGAATTTAAATTCCACAATCTGCTGTGGCAGGATTTGAACCCTGGTCTCCAGAACATTCTCTGGATTAACAGTCCTGCGATAATACCTCTAGGCTATCACCTCCCCCATAGGTACTGGAAATAAATGCCGGCCAGCCAGCAATGCCCACAACCCACAAAGCAACAGATAAAAATAACTTGCATGCACACAAGCAGAGCAGACTGAAACGCTCATAGTTCTCTTTTACGTTATCAGGTCAAGTAGCCGGCTCTGAGGCATAAACCACACTCACATAGCAAACGCATTTGAGAAGAAAGCATCACTGAGAAAAGAAGGTGTGAATCGTATTAGACTAGGTGATGAAAATCAGACTACTCATAAACCAGAGACAGTAGGATGACATTTTCTGAAGAAGGATCTAGGCCTGAAATGTCAGCCTTCCTGCTCCTCTGATGCTGCTCGGCCTGCTGTGTTCATCCAGCTCTACACCTTGTTTACTCATAAACCATTCTTTTTTCATCCTGTAAGAGAAAACAGCGCACATCCTGATGGAAAAGACTGAGAAGGGTGTACCAAACCTTCACAGTCTGACTCCAGTGAAGTACGCAAGGTAATGTGACAGCTCAGTGTTCAGTTTGTTCCGAATTTGTGCAATCTGAAATATTTAAAATATCATTGACTGGACACATACCTACACCTTAGATTTCTTGGAAAGAACATTTGCAAAGCAAAGGATGCTGCAATTGCAAAGGACACAAGTTGTTTGACTGAAGTCACTGAGTGTAAAGTACTTTCAGAGGGAGATTGCATGACCCAGTTTGTACATTTAATTAAGCTATTGGATTTGAGCACAGACTATCATCAAGATTTCTTGCCTGAAGCGTTGTCCTTTTTTTCCTCTTCCTCAAACCTGTCTCAAAGTTTCTGTGTTATAAACCCATGGAAGAGCTCATCACCACTAGTCAATGGTTCCTCAAGTCTTCATCGTAACAAAGAGTTCTTAAAGGACAATCCAGAATTTACCACCAGCGTCTCCAGATAAAATATAATTCAGCATCCATACCCGATCCAGAAAGAAATCTGTGTGCCAACAGCTTGAGAGCAAAGTGACTTTGACTGTACAATACAAGCACAATATTTAGACGACCCATGAATAATTTTTTTTTAACTGTTATTTGATCAAAAATGATCCAAACAAGTACTGTGCAAGAGTTTCATATCTTTTTCTGAGACTTCGAAATTGTGTGTCTTTTTACACAGCTCAAACCTTTGTTAACATTGTTTGCGTCTTAGTGAAGTTTTGTTCGTGCCTAACTATTTGATGTTACTTTGGGAACCTAGCTGACTTGTTTTTGATAATGAGCATGTCTGATACATTTGGTAAGTTAACTTCCCTTTTAAATTCCAGTTTCATTTTAACCAGCGATGGTATTAGGATCACTGTACACAATTGTCTCAGACACATTACTGGCAACATAAATGTTGAAATGTTGCAAAGCCAACATCAAACTCAAGGTCTCCTTCTCAGAGGTGAAATATTTCTTTTGATGAATATTCAACTTTTTGGAAAAATACCCAATAGGTCTTTGTATTTTCTTGTCAACTTTTTGCATGAGACCTGACACCCAAATCACTTGCATCAATAGCCATCTTGAATGGCTTTGCACAATTAGGTGTGGCTTACACTAGGGCGATGATTAACATAGCTTTCAGGCTGTCAAATACCTTCTGATGCTTCTCTGTCCTCTGAAATTTTCTGTTTCAATCAACAATATCCACATGGTCACCAGCCATTTCATTTGTTTAGCCACTTTCTCAAATGAAAGAGAAAAGGCTTCTATGTTCTTCTCATCAGATTTTGACAATGTTTGGACATATTTAAACAGATCCCCACCAGCTCTTTAGCTACGATGCTAGCTCTTCATCCTTACTCTTATCTTCTACCTTTGACATTTTAAGTTGACTTTCCTCTTTTATTGCCAATTTTTGAGGTGTAAAAACTATCTTTCTCCCTTTCTTCTCTGTTTTTCTCTATCCTCTCTCTTTCTCCCTTTCTTCTCTATGTTTCTCTCTCTCTTCTCTCTCTTTCTTCCTTTCTTCTTTCTCTGTTTCTCTCTTTCTTCTCTGTCTTTCTCCCTTTCTTCTGCTAAGGCCATCCTTTCACTTCCTTTTGGTTCTTCCAGGACTGTTCATTACGTTTCTTTTTCTCTGTTTTTAGTCGTAATTCAAACTGTTTCATTTCCTTTTTATTTTTCCCCTGCCATTGCCTCCAATTCAAGCTGCTTCATTTGCAATTGAATTTTAGCAGTGTCAATGATTCTGATTGCAATCCTGGTAATTGTAAATGTTGAGCTATTGCTGCAATTATCTCCCCTTGTCGCACACAGGAATCTCTAACTTCAGCTTGCTTGCCAGTTCTGAAAGTTTTGTCTTGCTCACTTTCTGTCAAACACCTGAAGTGACTGCTTCCACTCCCAGGAAAATCTTAGTGACTGAAAGAGCCATTATTATTCAAGGCACACCCCATTTAAACCACTCGAATGCAACACCTGAAAAAAAAACTCCAGCACTCATCACTCGCTCTCTTGGAGTCCAATGGTCTTAAAACCAACGTGGAATTAGAGATCTAGATCCTGACAAGAGTCCTCAATTTGTTATGGACCATACCAAACCCCCTTCAAATATACCATGGAGATAGACTAGAGCTTAACTTTATCTTATTTAAAGGCAAGTGTAAGGTGCTGTGCTCCAGATGTAATTTGATTGGTCATACTATTTGGCTTTAAGGAAAACACACTTTATTCTTACGCTGCAGTTAAAGTACAAACAAAGGAAGTAAGAATCGGTATAATTTTAACTCTATTAGAAAACTTAACAGAATAATAGATTATTTACCTTCTAAACAACATTATTCCAATCTAGTAACATCCCATAAACATCCCTTTGGCAAAGATAAAGTCAAGGTGAGTAAAACAGATTGTCACATATGCGATTCTGGCAACAGAGAAAGAACCCAAGCTTTTAGCTGTAGCAGAAAGAGAGAGAGACAGAGAGAGACAGCTTCCACAGCCAACTTCAAACCTCCAACAACTACTGAAAGCTAAACTAAATCCCTGTTTCTGTGGGAGCCTGACTCTACCCATTTGTGTTTGTTCTATTGCTCCAACCTTAAAAATAAAGCCAAGGCTTCACATTCTGTGTACTTTATTGGCTTGGAAGTTCCAGCTCAGCACCTATAGTTCAAAACACCTCTTAAATAGAGGTACAAAATACACCTCTTAAAGTCATAGTATTAACACCATGTGCAAACATTTCCTGTTCAGAATTCTTGCTATGTTGCATGTTGATCTCGTCAAGGTACATGTAAGTACAACTGATGACCCCCTGGTCCTGAAGGAATCCAACGATGTTGACAGAAGCCAACAGTCTCTGTGCTGGTGCTGGCTTATCTGTCTCTAAATGGGTGTGGTCCCCCTTAAGTGAAGATGAGGATTTCAGAAGCAGATTGTCCTTCAGGCAAGGGCGTGTACAGGCAATGTTGAAAATATAGCTGGTTTTAGTGTTGATGAGATAAGTGCTCAGAAGTTCATTTCAGATTCAAATATAACACCAAAACCACGAACAGTTTAGTTTAGTCTCAGACATTTGCTAGGCAGAGGCATAGAGTCAGTTGTTAGGGAGTGGAGTTTTTGGCAAATACTGAAGATAATGGCTGTTGTCTTCCCAATACTTAATGAGAAGAAATGTTTGCTCATCCAGTTATTGTTTTGGACCAGACCAGACCCCCCCCTCAAAATATTTTCAGACGGTAGCCTAGACCCTAACCGTTTCTTATTTTAAAGGCAGATGTAAGATGTTGTGGTCCGGATATAATTCAGCTGATCAAGCTACTCGGTGTCAAGCGAAACACAATTTATTCAAACACTATAGTTAAAATACAACGAAAGAAAGAAGAACTTAGAATAACTTAACTCTATACAAAAACTTAACAGAATAACAGATACCATACCTATTACTAATTAACTATTCCAATGTAGTAACTTCCCATAAACACAACCCCTGGCAAAAAGGAAAATTTAGAAACAACTTGTCTCACATGCAATCAGGCAGCAGAGAGACAGAAAAAATATCAAGTGAAAATTCGGAGAGAGTAGCAGCTAGGAGACATTTACTGCAGCTCCCAACCTGTTGAGATTCCAACAGCAAGGCTTAAAGCTTAAAAAAAAAACACTTGAAATCCTGGTCTTAGACAGCTGGCTACAAACATCCAGGCTGCTTCTATTGTTCCAACTTAAAAAAAAAACCCAATGCCTCACAAGCTGTTTATGTTACCACAGACTGCTCACCACCTCTTGTTCAATCTCTGTGTCTTAAAAGAAACTAGGACAAAATACACCTTTTAAAGCCACAGCATCATCACCCTACTGAATAACAGACAAGCCAGCTAATAATTTAGTGACAACAGAGGGGCTGAGAGAAGTCATGGTGAGATAGAACTGAGAGTTCTTTGCTCATTCAGAGGATGTCAGCATCTCTGGCTCGGCCAGCATTTATTTCCCATCTCTTATTGCCAAAAGGGCAGTTAATAGTCAACCACATTACTGTGAGTCTGGCATCACAAACAGGCTAGACCAGTCAAGAAGCCCTAAGGTTAAGAGACCAGGTTTTTACAACATTTGCCAGTAGTTGCATGGTCACTATTAGGCAAGCATTTTAATTGTAGATTTTATTGATTTCAAATTCCATCAACTGATATGGTGGGATTTGTATCTGTGTCAGAATGTTAGCCTGTGGTGTGGGATTACTAGTCCATTGACATTACCACTACCTCCCATATCCTCCAATTTGGTTCAGAATCCCTAGTTGCAACCCACAGAAAAGATTGCTGCCATAACCTAACTGGGGAGACTGAGCTGATAATCAAGGCCCCCTTCTTCCCACCTTTCTGTCTTCTGTTAGTTAGCCAATCCTCTGTCCATGCCAATACACTACCTCTAACACATTGGACTCTTCGGATATTACACTGCCTTTGTCTCCTGACATCATTCCAAGAAGAGTGGCTTGCTGACCAATATTTATCCTTCAACTCACGTCATTTAAAATAATTCTCGTAGTTTATTTCAACACTGTTTGATGGACAATTAAGTAAGTTGTTATAGGGTGTATGGAAGAATATGAACATGAGGCCACAACCTGATTAACCATGGATGTATTAATGAGTGGATCAGAGTCGAATGTCTCCAGTTGACACCTGGTTGATACCTACTCCTAGTTTAAGGGAGTCAGCTGTGTGTAAATTGGCTGCTGTTCCTCCCCAGTCCAATGGCTGTTACACTTCAAAGAAATATTTCAGTGTTTTATTAAGTGCTTTGGATATGTGATTGGTAGTTTAGAAAAGAACCTCAATGACAAGGGCAATCGATGTTAGTAGTAATTTACAGCATTATTTTGTTCTCTACCTTAGCAATTTGATGTAAATCCAGATGGTTAATATAGAGGTTGCAATCTACGTTTGTTGCTGTGCAGAAGTAAGCTTTCTACGTACTATTTCAATTGGTTTCAGAGAGCTGTAAGTACACCATAATTGCTCAACTGATCACAATTATATGCAGTTGAACAGAAGCCAAATAAATGGTAGAGTGAAATCAGAAAAAAGCTGCTCATTGTTAAAAAAAAAACTTTAATTTCAGAGCGGCACTTGAAGATGATTATCTCCTTTGCGGTGGAACCAGTCTTGTGCTTGTGAAGGAGTCGAGTATTGTCTACTTGTCAAAGTACCTTCAAGTGTGTTTATAGGATTTTTAGAATCATTTAAATTGATGTTAGTTAGTGCAGTAGATTGTTCATTAAGTGGGATTTACCAATCATCACCACTTAACTTACTGTACAAGTGGCATTGAATATGTAAATATATTACCAAGAACAGCCAAGAGTTTAGAATAGCAATAGTGGAATTGAGTGCTTTATTTTGAAGAAAGGAACTAAGAAAGGATTACCATAGCAATAGAACATTTTCTAGTTGAAAGCTGATATGTTTTGGTTGGAAGTGTTTAGAATGGCTCTAACTCCTTCGACTAATTTGTAGCCTCATCTTGTCTCACTGAAAGCCAAAGTAAAGAACCAGTCTGAAATATCTGCAGATTCCAATATGTGAGGAAGGAAGTATTTCTTGAATGCTACTATTGTTGAGAGATCTGAATTGAATATTAATTCGTATGGACCTTTGCTGTGAGCTGAACTTGAATGTCAATGTGAAACATAACGGCAATCAACGAAATGAAGCTGTACCAGTTAACCCCTCTGAATACCAAATGTCATTTCGAATATTCTGTTTGTAAATTGCTAAAAGCAATTTTTCATTCTAATCTCTAATTGCACCTTTACTTTTGGGGGTGTGTTATAAATTATCTAGATGATTATCCAATGGATTAAAAAAAATCCTCATATCGACTAGTTTCCTTTTGTTCTGCTCATGACATGGAAATCCACTTGTTTAGCTTATAGGGCAGGTGTAAGGAGTGGCACTGGGGGAGCACTTTAGTTGCAGTGAACAAATTCAGTTAGATTTATTGTAACTATGAAAGAAGGACAAAGGTAGACAGGGGTTAAAGTTCTACATTGGAGCAAAGCTAATTTTACTAAGCTGAGGAGTAATTTGATATAAATGGACTGGAAACAGTTACTTAAAGATAAATAAGTTTCAGCATTTAAAGGTGATATTCAAAAGGTTCAAAGTAAATATATTCCCACAAAACAGTAGGGTAGGCTGGCTAAATCTAGAGCCCTCTGGATGTCAAGGAGCATGTAGAATAAGATAAAGGAGAAAAGGGAAGCTTAGTCCAATGCTCAGAATTCAATACTACAGAAAGATGACATAGGAAAGGAAGTGGAAGGGTAAAATCAAAAAGGAAGTTATGAAAGCAAAGAGAGGGAATGAAAGAATATTGGCAAGCAAATGATGTTGAACGCAAAGATGTCTTCTCGATTCATTCAGAATAACATGATAACTAAGGAAAGAGTAGGGTCCTTAAAGGACCCAAATGGTAAGCTGTGTGCAGAGGCAGTAGATGATGGTTTGATTCTTTACAAATACTCTGCAGCAGTCTTCATTAATAGAAACGAATAATGCAGATACTGTAGTTAAGGAGTAGGCGTGTAAAGTAGATAAATCACCAGACCTAGATGAAATATAACCCAGTTTGCCTAAAGAAGCCTAGGAGTAAATTGCAGAAGGTCAGCTATCATTTTTAATCCTCACTGGATACAGGTGTGATGCTAGAGGAATGCTCATGATATAGCAGTATTTAAATAGGTAGAGAAAATTGACCACATAATTACAGTCTGTTCAGTCTAACCTCAGTACAGGGTAAATGATCAGAATAAAGTCTGAAAGACAAGATAGCCTGTTCCCACTTTCTCCTGTATCCTTTGACCCCTTTATCCCTAAGAGCTATATCTCACTCCTTCTTGAAAACATTCAATGTTTAGGCCTCAGCCATCTCTTTGGCAGAGGATTCAGGCTTGTGCAGACAGGTTACATTCATACAACACAAATGCCAGGCAATGACCACCTCCATTGACATGAGAAAATCTAACCATCACCAATTGACATATTATAACCGTACCAGCCCTGGATCTCCCACTATCGACACTCTGAGGGTTAGCATTAACCAGAAACTGAATTGGATCAACCATATAAACACAGGTAAAAAAGAAGGTCAGAGATTAGGAATACTTCAGCAAGTAACTCATATCCTGAGTCCCCAAAGCCTATCCACCATCTACAACGCATAATTCATGAGTGTGGAGCTGGATGAGCACAGCAGGCCAAGCAGCATCATAGGAGCAGGAAAGCTTGACGTTTCAGGCCTAGACCCTTCATCAGAAATGGGG
>JAHRHZ010000034.1:25465190-25484753 GCA_024137785.1 Ginglymostoma cirratum | reverse complement strand
GGCCTAGACCCTTCATCGTCTAGGCCCGAAACGTCAAGCTTTCCTGCTCCTATGATGCTGCTTGGCCTGCTGTGCTCATCCAGCTCCACACCTTGTTATCTCAGATTCTCCAGCATCTGCAGTACCTTTTATCTCTATTCATGAGTGTGATGGAATACTTGTTTGGATGGGTGCAGTTTCAACAACACTAAATTAGTTCAACACCGTCTAGGATAAAGCAACTCACTTGATTGACATCACATCCACCACCTTCAAAGTACGCTGTGTTCACCACTGATAGTCAGTGATAGCAGTATAAACTGTCACTAAGTAAGATGCACTGCAGTAACTCACCAAACAATTATGAATAGGCAATAACTTCTGGCCTATCTAGCATTGCCCTCTTCCCATGAATGAATAAAAGGAAATAGCTGAGGCATAGAATATAAGACCAGGGAAGTTAAGCTGGAATTGTACAACTCATTAGTTGGGCTGCAACTTGAGTACTGTGTGCAGTTCTGCTCATCTTATCATAAAAGGATATAATTGTACAAGAGAGGTACAGATGAGGTTTACAAGGATGTTGCCAGGACTGGAGAAATGCTGCAATGAGGAAAGATTTGATAAAATGGCGTTGGTTTCCTTAAAATATAAGAGGCTGAGAGGAGATTTCTGGATAGATTGGGTGGTGGACAGTGGGTGGAGGTAGCAGGTGGAAGGGTTGGGGAGGGTGAGGGGGACTGGTGTCTAAATGACAGAGTTCCCTGAAAATGGGGCAGCGATTTAAGGTGTTCGGTAGCATGATTAGAGGGGTGATGAGGAAAACTTGGGTTCTGGAAATCACTGCCTAAAAGGGGAATCAAGGCAGAAACCACAATGCTGTTCCAACATATATGCACATCAAATGCTGTAGACTGCTAGTCTTTGGTCCAAATGTTGGAAAGTGGAAGTAGGTAGAGTAACTCACTTTTGAGCTAGCATGGGCATGATTGGCTGTGGCCTCTTTCTATGTCCTAAACTTTCTATGGTTCTCTGACCAGATATACTAGTCAGATTAAAGTTAATAGCAAATTTATGATAGTCATAAATGATTGAATACATTGCATTTCATGTCATTGTGTATAATATTTTTGAAGTTGTTTCTAACTAGTAAGTGATGATCAAGACAAAATCAGAATGGACAGATGTAACCTGGCTAATTTCAAGTTTTGAATGAAAATGACAAATGAATATACTTAAAGAAATCTCTAGGCCAACTTTTATTGCCCATCGGAAAGGATGGCAGTTTCCTTCCTTAAAGGACATTGGTGAACTGGATGGGTTTTTCCCCTTGACAACCAACAATGGATTCATTGTCATCATTCCTAATTCCAGATTTTTATTGAATTCAAATTTCACCATCTGCCATGGTAGGATTCAAACCCGGGTCCCCAGAACACTACCTGAGTCTCTGGATTAATAGTCTAGCGATAATACTGCCAGGCCATTGCCTCATCTTACATCCCTATGTGAAACCGAGAGGTAAGGAAGGAATTGCCAACAAAGACAGGTGAGAAATGTGCAACTGCTGGGAGTACAGAGAAGAAACTCACAAGTGATTCCTAATCATGAGATGGAAGGATAATTGTCTTCTTTATGGAATTTAAGTTTAAAAACCCAGGTTCCCAACCACCAGAACCCCTCCCCTTCAATGTTATTTATCTTGTGATCTTGCAAGGGTCAATAATTTTTGCACAAAGTGTCATAACATTTAGAAAATCCATTGTAGATTTGAATATCACAAACATCCCTTTCATATTCCTTTTCTTTTGATATGAGTGCACACATTCTGTTTTCCCATTTTTCTCTAGCTCCAGACCATGTATTTGTCGGAGTTGAAAAGCTGCATGGGTGACTTCTGACAAATCCATTCTGAACAATTGATCAGTAAAATGTGATTGATTTCCTCCTCCCAACAAAATAAACTGGCAAGTTAGCAAAATTGAAGATTACACCCACATTTGTGGTTGTTACACAGCACATTGGTATTCTGATATAGGTTGCCATGCTGCCTGTCATTTTAAGCTTCCTACTCTCTATTTTCTCTGAGTACAAATGGGCTTTAATGATTTAATAGTTGAATTCCACTTGCATTTGCCGTGAGCACTCTGGATTTGGAACACTGTTGAGTTGTTTAGCTGGTAGCCCGATTTGTGCTTTTAACACCATCACCTCTGTATGTACTAAGGAGCTCTTGGTCTAAAAAGGTCTAAAAGTTAAGTAGAGGTTAATTTTTGTTTCCAGACTTCAATAACTTGGCAGCTGAACAGCAGGTACATGATAACACCACCACCTGTAAGATCCTGTCCAGGTGACACACATCCAGACTTGGCATAAAACTGCCGTTCCATTTTTGTCACGAGGCCAATGTCCTTTAACTGTCTTCTTAACAGAATGGTGGGTGTACTTACTGATGTTCATCATCACCTTCTCCAGGGCAGTTAGGTTTGGTTAACAAATGTTGTTCTTGCCGGGACACCCATATTCCACGAACGAATGATAAAAACGGCTCTTTGGTCTTTTTAAACCTTCCACTATATGTCAAGGTCAGAAAAGTCAGAAGGGTTAAGCTGGGCTTCTTTCTCCTTCTGTGCACAAGATTTTAAAAATAAGTTTGATTTATACAAACTGCAATGACTACACAGTGATGGTACAATCCATGGCATTGCTCACAGTGAGTCACAGAGGTTTGCTGAAAATTCTGGGCACTGACTCATCATCAATGAGCCTGATTCTGAACCGGCTTGAGGCATAGCTGTACATTTGAGGGACATTGTGAGGGTGGTCTAAGCCTGACCACCTCTGGAATGTCCTAAGAAGAAGTCTCTGGCTGGATGCCAATTGGCATTCCCCACTGTCCTTATGAGGAATGGGCACCTGGACTAACATCAAAGTCCCTTATCCCATCGTCTTGCTATTGGTGCTAAGGGCAAATGGCTAGAGTGATGGAGTGCAGGTCTGTGCACTTAGCCAGCAGACTCCGAGACTACTGGATCTGGTTCTCCATGTCAACTGCCAACTAGTCCATGGCAGCAGCCAGACCCTTACATGTCTGAGGCTGCAGGATCCCCGGGCGTTGCCACATTTCTGCGGCTGCTGCACTATGATGGCCCATTGCCCACTACCAATCTGCCTGCTGTCCCTGTCTTTACATGTGCAGTTGTATGAAGTCCCAGTTTTACGAAGTACCATGGGATGATCTTCCATCTGGGGCTAAGCAGGTCCCTGGTTTCCGACAATCCTCCGAGTGACAGCGGCCTGGGTCAGCTGCAGAGACATGGCAGTAAAGTTGTCACCAGCAGCTGCTCCCAACTCTATTCTCGATAAAAATACCTACTGAGCTGGTGAGGGTCACAGAAGGCAGCTTTGCCTCCTTTGGGGTGGCACGGTGGCTAATGGTTAGAACTGCAGCCTCACAGCACTAGGGACCCAGGTTCAATTCCAGCCCCAGGTGACTGTCTGTGCGGAGTCTGCACATTCTCCTCGTGTCTGTGTGGGTTTCCTCTGGGTGCTCCGGTTTCCTCCCACAGTCCAAAGATGTGCAGGCTGGGTGGATTGGCCATGCTAAATTGCCCATAGTGTTCAGGGGTGTGTGGGTTATAGGGGGATGGGTCTGGGTGGGATGCTCCAAGGGTTGGTGTGGACTTGTTGGGCCGAAGGGCCTGTTTCCACACTGTAGGGATTCTAATTCTAACTTCACATCATGTTCTCTTCCTCAGAGATGGTGGTGGGGATGTATGCGGAGGTTGGCTCTCTTGACCATAGCCAATGTGGTTATGCTGCTGGTACCTGAAAGACACAAAAGTGAGAAAATATTGTGACTGAGGGTGAAAAGTTGTGGCAGATAAAAAAGGCGTCAACAGTGGGGTTAATGTGAGCATTGCAGTGCAATGAACAATGATTCTCACTTGGGTACATGAACAGTTCTGCATCTCCACAGGACTTGCCCTGCTCCGCACTGGTGAGGACCAAGATTGTCTCCTCATAGTGGGTGAGGAGCCAAATATTGGGCACCTGCCACCTGTCCTGGTCTTTTTGGCCTTATTATTTCAACTGTTTATATTGATTTTATTGGTTATATTGTCTTTATTTGTTGTATTCATCCTTGTGTTTTCTTCTTGGAATGAGAGAAAGGAAGGGATTGAGTGAGATGACATTGGTTGGCACATCTGTTAGTGGCTGGCACCCCTGGAAGAATGGTGATGACCTTTCCTGAGTGAGTGAGCAGGCAGAGCAGAGGCCATGCAGAATTAGTAATTAATAGGGTCCGGTCGGGGGTGCAGAGGGGAGTGAGCAGATGAAAATGAGAGTGGGAGAGCATGAGCTCAGGGTGTGTGTGCAGTAGTTGAGATAGTGTGATTATGAGGTGGCAGAGAGAGGATGGTGATACTTTCTCTGGCAGACCAGAGAGGGTCATTGACCTTCTTCCTGCATTGCTGTGCATTCCTCTGCTGCACTGACCTGTGTAACAACCTCAAAAAGGCTGGTAGGGCCGACTGGCATAGTCTCTTCTGGCAAACCACATGGACCTCGTGTTGGCAAAGAGAGGCAACAATTTTGCCTTGTCCTCTTCCAGAATGCCAGTGCCTGTCTGGAAGCACAATGGTATTTTAATCTTGGCGCCACGCCAGGGATATTGCTCTCTTCTAGGATTTTCGGCCAGTGGTGACTTCTTCTGGCAATGGCAACTCGGAGAATCAGGGTTTAAGCAGGACAAGAGGGACACCATAGGATCTGGGTAGTAAATTAATGAAGTGACTCTGGGATGATGGTGCAAAAAAACTGATAGGCCTCACAAAGAGAAACCATCCAGGAAACTCAATGATATAGATATTTAGCCTAAATATGGTAAGATTCAGCCCAATGAGTTTATATATCTTTCTCAAAATAAAAATATTTATAATTAAAATGTAGAACAAACGGAGAGGAAAAGGACTTGTCCGGATTAGCACAATCAGTACCAGTCAACAGGAGCTCAGTAGCCTAGACATATTTTTCAGCAAGGCTCTGCTCAGGAACACTCCTTAATTTAGACATGTTCCTGATAAGCAATCTTTGTTTGCATCCTACTGCTGACAAAATAAACCACAGAAGCTGCTAGTCTCAGATGTTATACTCAGTAATGCAAGGTTAACACTGGGGACGTTAGAAAGATAAGACAAATATTTGTCTGTAGTTTTATAATACCAGAGACCATTGCCCTTTTTCCTAAAGAAGAAGGAAAATCATCTATCCTTGTAGATAACGAAAAGCAGCACAAAAATATACAATCTTAGACAGCATGCTTCAGAACAGAGAAAAATGCATTAGTTATGATTTACCTATTAAAATGTAGAGAAAGCCCAGGTTTGTAGATTTGCAAGACTTCTGAGCCTATTTATTTCGAAGTTTATAGGTTATATGAATATGTTTTAATGAGGAATGAGTTGTGTTCAGTGCTACTGAAGGATTCCACTCTCTGAATGAGCTTGTCAATGCTAGTTTGTTTAAAGGAATTCCTAGAAATTCTTATCTCAAGATGGCCCTTGACTACCTGTGGCATTGGTCTTGTCCTACCGATTTCCATGGAGTTACCTTATCTCCTTGTGGATTCTTGTGAAAAGAAGTTCTTTGAGGTCTAGATGTGAATATAGGAGGTATGGTTAGTAATTTTGCAGGTGATGTCAAAATTCATGGTGCAGCGGTGAGTGAAGAATGTTACCTCAGAGCACAATGGCACCTTGATCAGATGGACCAATGGGCAGAGGAGAAGCAGATAGAGTTTAATTTAGATAAATATGAGCTGCTGCATTTTGGTAAGGTGAATCAGGGCAGGATTTATACACTTAATGGTAAGGTCCTGGGGAGTGTTGTGAAACAACAAGACCTTGGGGTGCAAGTTCATAGACCCTTGAAAGTGGAGTCGCAGATAGGCAGGGTAGTGAAGAAGACCTCTGATAAGCTAGCCTTTGTTAGATAATGCATTCAGTATAGGAGTTGAGAGGTCATGTCATGGCTGTACAGACATTGTTTAGGCCACTCTTAGAATACTGCATTCAGTTTTCGTCTCCTTGCTATAGGAAAGGTGTTGTGAAATTTGAAAGGGTTCAGAAAAGATTTACAAGGCTGTTGCTAGAGTTGGAGGGTTTGAGCTTTTGGGAGAGGCTGAATGATCTGGGGCTATTTTCCCTGGAGCATCGGAGGCTGAGGGGTGACCTTATAGAAGTTTATAAAATCATGAAGGGCATGGAGAGGTTGAATAGCCTAGATCCTTTCCTCAGGGCAGAGGACTCCAAAACCAGAAAGCATAGATTTAAGTTGAGAGGGGAAAGATTTGAAAGGGATCTAAGGGACAACATTTTCAGGCAGATGGTGGTGCATGTATGGAATGCGGAATGAGCTGCCAGAGGAAGTGTGGAGATTGGTACAATTACAAATTTTAGAAGGCATCTGGATGGGTATATGAATAGGAAGGTTTTGAGGGATATAGGCCAAATGCTGGTAAATGGGACTAGATCAGTTTCGGATACCTGGTCGGCATGGACAAGTTGGACCGAAGATTTGTTTCTGTGTTGTATATTTCTATGACTCTATCTCCAGCTGCATTAACCAAAGTGAGGTGCAGGCTGGCCCCTTTCCTCTTGCTACTTTTTGACCATCCATTGCCCAGTTCATATACATTTTGCATGATGCACTGTGCACTCCCTGAAATTCATTTCTCTGTACCTATTGCAGATGAGCTGACATGTATATGGAAAGATTCATTAGAAAGAAAGACTTCTTTTATCCTTAATGCTTTTAAAGATATGAATGAAGGGATATTCCCAGGGAAAATCTGATAGAGCACAATTCATCCTGCAGTTTCATGATACTAAGAATATAGTCAGTGATAACACAGCGTGGAGCTGGAGGAGCACAGTGGGCCAGGCAGCATCAGTTGAGCAGGAAAGTTGATGTTTCAGGTCGGGACCCTTCTTCAGAAATGAGGTTTATTCAAATGGCTCCTCAAGCTTCACCATTCAATGCAATCATGTCTGCTCTTTGACCTTATTAAGCTTTCCTGCCCTCTCCACATAACCTCATACTTCACAGAAGGTAAAGCTTGATCTATTTACATTCAATGATGGAATATCCATTACCCGATGGGCAGAGAATTCCAAAAAATTCACAGTCCTTTAAGTGAATAAAGTTACCTGCTTTCAGGCCAAAATGATTTGCTCCTTATCCTAAGACTGTGCACCAGATTCCTCAGCCAGAACAGAGAACATAGATCATAGAACATTACGGCACAGTACAGGCCCTTTGGCCCTCGATGTTGCGCTGACCTGTGAAACCAATCTGAAGCCCATCTAACCCACACTATTCCATTAGCATCTATATGTTTATCCAATGACCATTTAAATGCCCTTAAAGTTGGCGAGTCTAATACTGCTGCAGGCAGGGCATTCCACACTCTTACTACTCTCTGAGTAAAGAACCTACCTCTGACATCTGTCCTATATCTATCAACCCTCAATTAAAAGCTATATCCCCTTGTGCTAGCCGTCACCATCTGAGGAAAAAGGCTCTCACTGTCCACCCTATCTAATCCTCTGATCATCTTGTATGTCTCTATTAAGTCACCTCTTAACCTTCTTCTCTCTAACGAAAACAGCCTCAAGTCCCTCAGCCTTTCCTCATAAGACCTTCCCGCCATACCAGGCAACACCCTGGAAAATCTCCTCTGCACCCTTTCCAATGCTTCCACATCCTTCTTATAATGCGGTGACCAGAACTGTACGCAACACTCCAAGTGTGGCCGCACCAGAGTTTTGTACAGCTACAACATGACCTCATGGCTCCGAAACTCAATCCCTCCAGCAATAAAACCTAACACACTGTATACCTCCCTAACAACCCTATCAACCTGGGTGGCAACTTTCAGGGATCTATGCACATGGACACCGAGATCTCTCTGCTCGTCCACAGTACCAAGAATCTTACCATTAGCCTAGTACTCTGTATTCCTGTTACTCCTTCCAAAGTGAATCACCTCACACTTTTCTGCATTAAACTCAATTTGCCACCTCTCAGCCCAGCTCTGCAGCTTATCTATGTCCCTCTATAACCTGCAACATCCTTCTGCACTATCCACAACTCCACCGACTTTAGTGTCATCCGCAAATTTACTAACCCATCCTTCTACACCCTCATCCAGGTCATTTATAAAAATGACAAACAGCGATGGCCCCAAAACAGATCCTTGCGGTACACGACTAGTAACTGAACTCCAGGATGAACATTTCCCATCAACCACCACCCTCTGCCTTCTTACAGCTAGCCAATTTCTGATCCAAACCGCTAAATCACCCTCAATCCCATGCCTCCGAATTTCCTGCAGTAGCCTACTGTGGGGAACCTTATCACGTATTGTCTATCCTGTCATGCTCCTTTAGAAGCTCAATGGATGATAAAATAACATGCTGTGAAGAGGATAAGGTAATCCCAGGTACTGTGTATCCTCAATACACAGCATTAATGCCTCCAGGTATGTAATATGTCTCATGCATGTTGTGTACGATCACCATTTTTCAAATTCGTGGGAGCCGTACAGATTTTACATCCAAAGCTCAAGTCTAGAGCAGCTGCTGACCAGAAACCTAAAGCAAAGAAAACTGAACTGAAGAAGAACCAACTTTGCAGCGGGTAAGTGTTAACATCTGAAGATATCTCATGAAGAGATGTTGTGTCGTTAATCGGCACAAGATCACCCTCTCAGACGTGACTCCAATGAGAATTGCCAACCTTAAATAGAACCATTAGGCTTAGCTTGAAGTTTGAAATGGGATGGGCTCTGATGTAGATTACCTAGAAGGCCATAGTGTGATACAACAACACACAGTGAGGATAAGTACAGGAAAGTTAAATATAGTTAGATAAAGACATAACTATAGCACTGTCACATTGTGATGTATCTTGCAGGATGTTGCAAGTGAGGTTTAATTCCTGCCACAGATTGCACACAAAGGCACTGACACCACGGCTCACATGACTATGTCAAGCCACTTGGTACAATAAGCGCAGTTACATATCTCCAAACATTTTCCTGATCAGCTGCCTGCGCTAGTTGAATCTAGTCTAGGATTGGGCTATCACTTCATCCTGAATTTTTTTCCCCCTCATGTCTGTTACTAATTCTGACTTCAGTAGTTTTTTTTCACTTTTGGAAGAGTCATTTGAGTGCTGCTTGACATTAGTAATTGGATTGGATCACTCCCTGTGCCCTCAGTTTCATGTGTTTCCCCATGCGAGTATAGTTTTGTACAAGTCTGTACTGGACTTTCTCAATTTCTTTATAATCCCTTTTGCTATGTACAATGCCTCCTGAGCCTTTTCATTTGACAGAAGATAGTATGGAGAGGAAATGTGGTGTTGAATTTCTCAATGCTTTATGAAGTGGTTGAATTATTCAGTTGTGAATTCTTCGCATTGTCTGAAATGTCATACTGACGAAGACATGTTTTCAGGCATTCTACAATCTCACTGGTAATCATTGATGTCAGCGGATCTGGTCGTACTCTGAGAATAGTAGTTGAGAATGATGAGATATTCAATTCCTGCAAACATGAGATGTTGTGCGTCCAGCTTGCACTGAGCTTTGTTGGAGCACTGTAGCCGGCCCAGGATGGAAATGTTCGCTTGAGTACAAGATATTTTATTGAGATGGCAAGTAATTGGAAGGTTGAGGTCATTCCTACAGGGAGAGCAGAAATGGTCCATAAAGCAGTCGTCCAGTCTATATTTATCCTCATCAATGTAAAGAAGACTGCATTGTGAGCAGTGAACACTGTAAACTAGATTGGGAGAAGTACAAGGTCCTTCACCTTGATAGTGAGGAAAGAGGACTTGAAAAGGCAAGTATTACATTTTCTCTGATCACTCCTCTGGTAAGCTTTGCACTGTCAGGAAGGAGATATCACTTCCGGAGTAAGAAACAGACCGAGTGAGTATATCTTTCAGGGAATTTGGAGCCAGCATGGGAATAAGGTGCAGAGGGGAAGAAGTGCTTTTTGCTTATTTTTCTATTGATTCATAGTTTTTAAGGTTTTTTTTAACAGGATACATTGAAGCCCAGGATCAGGGGCCTAGCATAAAAGGGTGACATCACAGGTAAACCGGAAGTTCATTGGTTGGTGATAGCTATTAATTTGACTATCAATTATAAGTTACTTTCAGATTGAAGGTAAATAGGGGAAATAGTCACAGGTTACAAACTAAAAAAGATGGTAGAAGTTGTTTTAAAAATCAAATTAAGAACTAAGAAAATAAAATAGAGATGCAGGGCCAGGCGATATGCTGCTTGATGTGGACTGATGGACCCCATTGTGGTTCATAGTGACTACATTTGCAGCAAGCATGGTTGCTTGAGGATCTCTGGCTCAGAGTTGATAAGCTGGCATCTGAGCTTTGAACACTGTGACACATCAGTGATGTAGAGAATTATCTGGACGCTGTGTTTCAGGTGGCAGTCACACCCCTCAGATTAACTGCCTCAAATTTGGCCAGTGGTCAGGGACCAGAGGGTGTGACTATGAGTGAGGCAGGTAGAGGGATCCAAGAAGTAGTACTGAAGGAGACCCTGCCCCTGAGCTTGTCTAACAGGTTTGAGATACTTGCTCCCTGTGTGGATGAGAGTGTGGGATATGGGGAGGATGAGCAAACTGACCATAGTACCATGGTATAGAGAAATATTCAAGATGAGGGAGAAAAGAGAAATGTAGTTACAATTAGGGACAGTATAATCAGGAGAATAGACACAGTTGTCTGTGGCCAGGATTGAGAGTGCCGAAAGCTGTGTTGCCTGCCTGCTCCCCATGTTCAGGATATCTGGTCAGCATGGACAAGTTGTGTCTGTTTCTGTGCTGTACATCTCAATGACTCTGTGACTCTATCTCATATGGGCTGCAGAGGAACTTGGAGTGGGAGGGAAATGATCCAGTTGTTGTGCTATGTAGGTACCAACAAAATATGTAGAAAGAGGAAAGAGGTTCTGCTGAGGGACTATGAACTAAATCAAAAAGCTGAATAAAACAGGTAATAATCTCTGAATTATACCTGAGCCATGAGCTCATTGGCACAGTGTCAACATGATTAAAGAGGGAAGCATGTAGCAGCAGTACTATGGAAGGAGGGAGCTGTTCTGATGGGATTGGCTCTACCTGAATCATGCTGGGACTAGAATCCTGGTGAATTGCATAATTAGGGCTGTGGATAGGGCTTTAAATGGAGAGGGAGTCATTTGCTTGGAAAATGATGGAAAAAGTTAAAAGAGGGAGGGGTTCAGCAGAGGTCAGTAACTTTCCAGAACAAGTAATATAACAGAGAGAATGGACTCTGTTAGGAATCTAACTTCAGACACAGCAGATAAGGGGACAACATGAGAAAGGGGGCAGTCAATGCAGGACTGAGAGTTTTAAACACAGGCAGTATATGAAACAAGGTAAATGAGCTTGTAGCGCAGATTGAAATTGGTATGTATGATGTTGTGGATATAATGGAGTGGTGTCTGTAACGCGATCAGTGTCGGGAGCTAAATTTCCAAGGATAGACGTACTACTGAAGGGACGGGCAGGTGGACAGAGGGGCGGTGTTGCTTTGTTAGTAAGAAATGAAATTAAATCAAAATCAAGAATAGTAGAATAGAGTCAAAAGGCATTGAATTGGTGTGAGTAGAGTTGAGGATCTGCGAAGGAAAAAGACCCTGATGGGAGTTATGTACAGGTCCCTGAGTAATCGTCAGGATGTGTGGAAGAAAATAAATCAAGAGATAGAACAAGCATGTAAGAAAGGCACCATGGAATAGTCATGGGGACTTCAATAGGCAAATGAACTGGAAAATCAGGTTGGTAGCAGATCTCAAGAAAAGGAATTCATGGAATGTCAAGGAGATTTTTTTGGAGCAGTTTGTACAATGAGATTTTTTTTGGAGCAGCTAGTAGTAGATCCCATTGGGCAATAGGCAATTCTGGATTTTGTGATGCTTAATGAGGCAGACTTGATGAGGGAGATGAAGGTGAAGGAAGCCCCAGGGGGCAGTGACCACAATATGAGGAAGGAGCCTGCCAGATTTGACTAGAAGGGAAGCATTGCAGGGAAGATGGTGGAGCGGCAATGGCAGGAGGACCTTGGGGGTAATTCAGGTGGCACAGCAGAAAATCATCCTAAGGAAGGAGAAACATAAGAGAGGACAAGGCAACCATAGCTGATATCAGGGACAGCTTAGGAACAAAAGAAAAAGCATACAATGTGGTGAAGACTAGTGAGAAGCCAAAGGATTGGAAGGCTTTAAAACCAGCTGAGGATAAACAAAAAAGCAGAAAAAAAGGGGGGAGGAAATGAAATATGAGGGTAAGCTAGCTAGTAACATAAAAGAAAATTGCAAGTTGTTTTTGGATATCTAAAAGGCAAGAGAGAGGCAAGAGTGAACATTGGATGGCTGAAAAGTGAGGCTGGGAAATAATAATGGGGAACAAAGAAATAGCAGTGGAACTTGGAGGTGCATGATAAAATAGGCCGAGTCAGCACAGCTTTGTCAAGGAGTGGTCATGCTTGATAAAGCTGTTAGGATTCTTGGACAAAGTAACAGGCAAGCTAGACAAAGGAGAGCCAGTGGATGTGATCTGTTTGGATAGTACACTCCTTTAATGTCTCACCTCAGATGAATTTGGTGGTGTCCTTGGATAGTCTGGGATCTAGAGTGCTTATGTGTGCTTTGGGTCTCTAGCTCAGGGGCACCTCCTTGGCCTGAGCTGATGGAAATATTTGGGTCCCTGGAAAAAGGGAGGTGGTGTAGCAAGGCAGATGTTGAATTGTCCTAAGATGACAACCCGTGGTTGTCTGTCTGCCAGCCTACATCCCTGTCAGTGCCCAATCGCACCTCCCTCACCCCTTGAGGTGTTGACAGACATGGGAAGAGGTTATGGTCCATCAGTGTGTTATTGCCTGACCAGGAATGAATGCATTCATGGCTTGAGTGATTGAGTGACAGTCCCTGTGAATGCTAAGCAAATGCTTATTTTCTGCTGGATTGGGCTCTGAATGATATCTGCCACCTGATCCATGGAGGCAGCCATGTGCTTGGCTGCCAGATCTACACCGTCAGACAGAACTTGGACAGACTTCTCTGCCCTTTGCTCCAGTCTGTACATAATCTCAGGTAACTCTATCAGATAGTCGCCTGCTTCCCTATGCATCTCCATTAGCTCATTCATGGCCAAATCCAGAGGCTGATCATCTGCACTGAACCCACCAGGGGCCTGTTCTCTAACAGACCCCCTAAGTCTTTAAATTTCTTTGCTGTTCCTTCCTGCACTTGCTGTGGCCCTCTGTTGGTGCTGTACTAACCAGGAAGTGACCCTGAGCATATGCTGGATAGATTATCCACTGAGGTGAAAGTCTCTGTGCTGGAGGAGAGGTGGGGAGAAGGCTATGATGATACATTTCCTGAGGCTCATGACTGTTCCTCCTCAGGGACGGTGCTCCAGGAGTGGGGAGCTTGGAGACTGGAGACGTAGATGGGAAAACATAAAAATTAATTAGGGTTTTTCTGTTACGTTCTTGATTCTTATGTGCGACTGGAAATAGCTGCTTGGTGGCTGTAGATATGCAGTCTCCCATTCAGCACAGGCACATTCCCCTTCCTCCTCTGCAGCTAAACTCATAGCTATGTTAAGAGATACAGGAGCTACTCAGCTTCTCTTTTGCTTAAAAAAAGTACATAGCTTCCTCTTCAAAGACAGCATTGAAAGCCCACGTTTTAATCAATGAGATAAGTTAAGAGTCCATATGTGCATTTCGAATGTGACTCAATGGCTGGAATTGTGGTCATAGGAGTTGTTTAGAAATTACGCATGGATGGAGCTGACTTACTCCAAGGCAATGGTTTGGTTGCAGTGAAAGTTACAGCTTTGCCTCCAATTGCGGAAAGTCCAAGTGAGGTTGAAGAGACAGAACAATTACAGGAACACGTTCCAGGTAATTTCCCAACATGTGTGATCACCACAGCATGGCTGAACAAACTCCATCATCACATAATGGTCAAAACTTTCTTTAAGGATGGGAATAATTGAACAGAAGTGTTCGGTATGACACGTATATTTGACAATCAGAAATCAAGCCTGGAGTTAATCAAATTAAGACAATAAGCCAAGGCTAACAGTGTTCTAGAGTGTTATCATGTTATAAATAAAGAGTTCTGGTGAGGAACTGGGGACATCCTCACAGACCTAGAGATAAGGAATGGATATTTGTTCATCAGACAGTGGTGCCTCTCAGATATTGTAAGGAGATATTGCTGTGTTGCAGAGTGTACTAGCAAATTTTTTACAACTCAAAGGAAAAGTGCAGTGTGTGCTGTTCAGTTACACAAGGTCACATCACTTTTGGACTTTTGGAGAAACTGGTTTTGATATTTTTGTGAGACATGCTGACACCAGATGTTTTTGCATTTAAAAAAAGCCTAGCAGGAGCTTCTGGAGTTAAGTTGCAGTTTGACCATAAGACCATAAGACATAGGAGTGGAAGTAAGGCCATTCGGCCCATTGAGTCCACTCCGCCATTTAATCATGGCTGATGGGCGTTTCAACTCCAGTTACCCGCATTCTCCCCGTAGCCCTTGATTCCTTGCGAGATCAAGAATTTATCAATCCCTGCCTTGAAGACATTCAACGTCCCAGCCTCCACTGCGCTCTGTGGCAATGAATTCCACAGGCCTACCACTCTCTGGCTGAAGAAATGTCCCCTCATTTCCGTTCTAAATTGACCCCCTCTAATTCTAAGGCTGTGCCCACGGGTCCTAGTATCCCCACCTAACGGAAACAACTTCCCAGCGTCCACCCTTTCTAAGCCATGCATTATCTTGTAAGTTTCTATTAGATCTCCCCTCAACCTTCTAAACTCTAATGAAGACAATCCCAGGATCCTCAGCTGTTCATTGTATTTTAGGCCTACCATTCCAGGGATCTTCCGTGTGAATCTCTGCTGGACACACTCCAGTGCCAGTATGTCCTTCCTGAGGTGTGGGGCCCAAAATTGGACACAGTACTCTAAATGGGGCCTAACTAGAGCTTTATAAAGTCTCAGAAGCACATCGCTGCTTTTATATTCCAACCCTCTCGAGATAAATGACAATATTCCATTCGCTTTCTTAATCACGGACTCAACCTGCAAGTTAACCTTTAGAGAATCCTGTACTAGCACTCCCAGATCCCTTTGTACTTCGGCTTCATGAATTTTCTCACTGTTCAGTTTGTCATAGAACTGAGAGAAAGGGGCAATTACACCAAGACCTCTGGAAAGCCTGCAAGCCAAGACAGGTCTCTCTCAATCTCTCTTTGAATGGAAGTAAACTAGAACTAAACGACTCTCAACAGGAGAACTTCTAACTCAAGCCAAGACCTTAGTCTAACTGACTAACTTCTGAACTGAGGATTGCTGGTGTTGACAATAATATGAAATCATTGCTAAAATGAGTGTGAGAAAGGCACCTCATTCCACTCTTATGGTTTAGACTCTTGATCTACAGAATTAGTTCCTTTTCCTCTCATGATATTTGTATAGAACTCTTTGTCTTGGGAATCAATGTATATATTTCGATTTAAGGGTAATATGTTTTAAGTTTGAATAATAATCATAATAATAATTAATAATCCACTTGTCACTTGTTAAAGGACAAGTTTGTTCATAATAAAAGTTATGGTTACTTGACTATTGATGAAACTTGGTGTTAGTTCCCTTTATATTAGATAGCAAGTTAACCATCTTAGCGATTCGATTGGTTATTTATACATTTGTGACAACTTGTGAAAACGGTTAACTTGATTTCCAGCACACTCTTCCCATCAGTATCATGACACAAGCTCTCCACAAGCTTCTGCTCAGGACTTTCCAGAGGTGGCTTGTCCCTCCAACTTGCCCAGTGCTCATGATCCCAAAGCTTGCAACAGTATAAGCCAAGCTGGGTGAATGTGTATCTGGGCAAGACCTCTCAGCATGACTGGGTACTCTAGGACCAAAGACACCAGGGGACAACTGCCCAAGTCTTTCAAGTCAACAGGGCTAACCACAGAACAAATGACTTCCACCCAGTTATGGATATCAGGGGAAGCACCTAAATGTATTGGGAGGGAGAGGGAGAAGAAAACACACTAAGGGCATTGTGAATGACTAATTACTTTTGTCAAAAAATTTTCACCTGCACTGTTACAATACAAGATCCACGGCAGTATTATTTTCACTATAAAGATTGATGAGGGCAGAGCAGTAAGCTTTCTTTACTTGAACTTCAGTAAAGCCTTTGACAAGGTTAAGCATGGTAGCTAATTAGTAAAGTTAGGTCAAATGGGATTCAGGGTGACCTTGCCAATTGGATACACCATTGGTTTAATGGTAGGAGAAAGAGAGTGGTGGTGGAGGGTTGCTTTTCGGACTTGGGACCCATTACCAGTGGTGTTCCCCAGGATCAGTATGGGGTCCTGTTCTGTTTGTCATTTGTATAAATGACTTGGAGGAGAATATAGAAGGCATGGTTAGTAAGTTTGTTGACGAAACCAAAATTAGTGGTATCATAGACAGTGAAGAAGGTTTTCTAAGATTACAAAGGGGTCTTGATCAAATGGGTCAATGGGCTGAAAAATGGCTGATGGAGCTCAATTTGATCAGATGCAAGGGTATTGCATTTTGATACAACAAACAGGGCCAGGTCTTATACAATTAATGGTGGAGCATTGGGTAGTGTTGTAGAACAGTTGGACCTAGTGATTCAGGTACATAATCCTTTGAAGATTGTGTTACATATAGAGAAGGTGGTTAAAAAGGTTGGACTGAAGGGTGAGTTTCAGTGCTGTATGACTCTATGACTCTATACGATCTGGCTAACTCACCCACTTGAGAGGTGTGGAGCCTCTTCATATATCACAAAGGGGCAAGTACAAATGTAAAAGTTACAATCTCCAGGCACTCTTCACCAGCCACTGAATCTTTCACAGTAAATAGTCTCAGATGCTGGAATCCTTGAACATTAACTTTGTGGACACACACACACACGCACACACACGAGAGACTATGGAATTAGTGATGATTTCACACATCCACACATTTCCACAGGGAAAAGGCTGTTCTTATGTATAAGGTTTTCAAGGGAGTACATTGATATTTCACGCTGGGAGTAGCTCAATGGGCAGCTCACATTTCACCTCTGCATTATATTGTAGCAGCCTGCTAAACAAAGCTGCCCAAATTGCTCCCACTTGCAGGTTAAATGCTATCACTGATCATGATCAAGCAGATCAAGGCAACTTAGCAGTCTATGTACATTCTGAAGCATTGAAGGGTTATAGATGAAGAAAGGGTCAGCAGGAACTCCCTCAGGATACATAACAACTCGACGAGCACCTACAATACACATCAAGCCAAGTAAACTAAGGAGAAAGCAGCAAAACTCACCAAAAAATATGGTAAAAAGTAATTGCTTTAAGGTAGATCTGAAGAAGGTTATAGAAGTTAAGAAGCAGGAGTGTTCAGTGAGGGAGTTGCAGAGCATGAGCACAATAAGGCTGTGCAGGATAGGACACTCTAATCTTACCCGAACATGACCTTGCCATAGTTCTTACAAAAATGTGAATTAGGAGCAGGATAGTATTCAGCCCATCAAGTTCTGCTCTGCCACGCAATAAGATCCTGGCTGATTTTTTTGTATTACAAATTCCACATTCCTATCGGGCCCTGCTAACCTTTGATTTCCTTTCTATCAGAAATCTATCTCCACATTAAAAATATTCAATAGCTCCGCCTCCACCATCTTCTGAGGCAGTGAGTTTCAAAGTCACATAATCATCCAAGAGAAAACAAAACTCCCTAAAGGGCGACACCTAAATTTAAAATAATGCCTCTTGGTTCTGGACTTACACTCTAGAGGAAACATCAATTTTGTGATGTTAACTTGTCAAGACCATTTAGGATCTTATAAACACCAATCAAGTCATACCTTATATTTCTAAATGCCAATGAAACCATGCCCAGGCTGGTTTTCCTCATAAAGCTACTCGCTCACTCCAAGTATCAATCCAGTAGAGCCTTCATTCATGCCTTTCTTGCTTCTGGATTTGATTATTCCAACGCCCTTCTGGCGGGTCTCCAATTGTACCAGTTGCAAGCTTTAGATTGTTCAAAAGTTTGCTGTTTTGTCATTGCCATCAGTCATGCAGCTCTCTCGGTCTTTGTGTCATCGACGCCTATCTCCCAAGCATGATAGCTTTTAATCATTTGCTCCAATATGCTCCATGCCTTTAGCTGTCTAGGCCCTAACTCTGGAGTTTCCTTCCTATATCCTACATTCTGTCTTCCACCCTCTCCTCATTTAAAATGCTCCTTAAAACCCAACTCTTTGTAGAACCTTTGGTCAATCTCATCATGTGGGTCAGTAACAATTGTGTTTCATAATGTTCCTTCAAAGCATGTTTTTAAAATTATAGTTAATGTAATGTTGATCAGCATTAATTGCCTTGGAGAAAGAGGAGGTGACCTGGCTTCTTTAATCATTGCAGTTCTTGGGACACTTTGATATTTTAATTGCTTTATATAAGTTGAATTATTGTTGCTGTTATTTGCACAGGCAGCAGAGTTGGCAATCAGTAGGCTAGAATCTACATTGAAGAACTAACAAATAGTTCTGAAGGGCTAGAACATCAAATGTCCCCACTGATGTCTCATTGAAAGCCCTAGCAGAGACCTGGGCTTTCAACAGGAAAAGGATTAATTAAAACTGTATAGAGTTTGTGCATTCTGCTTCTGTCTGCATAGGTTTCCTCTGGGTGGTGTGGTTTCCTCCAACAGTCCAAAGATGTGCAGGTTATATGGATTGACCATGCTAAATTGCTCATAGTGTGCAGGGATATGCAGGCTAGGTGGATTAGCCATGGGAAATGCAGGGTTACAGGAATAGGCTGGGTTGGGGTGGGGGTGGAGGGTGGGTCTGGTGGGATGCTTTTTGGAAGATCAATGTGGACTTGATGTCTGCACTGTGGAGATTCTAGGGATGATGATTGTATGAAAGGGGTGGTGTTGAGGGAAATCCCTTCAGGGCAACGAGATGGTGATTACCTTCACCACCCCATTTCCCTGCTGTTAAACTGCAAACCTACCACATCCTGGGTAACATCACAGAGGAGCCCTCCACTGTCCTGCTCTAACTGCCCCATGTACAGCTGTTGGCCTGACACAGAATGTAGGCCAAAACAAAACCTTACAACATTGGATTGTCCAGCTATTTAATTGCCATTTTACCCATGGACTACATTCCTGTCCATTACATTGTTGCACCCCTGTGTCTGTCACTTCTCAGTGTGAGCATCAACTCACAAAAACTTGTTTTATCTTTAAATGTTGCTGTAAACACACAAACATGAGACAGTCTGTTCTACAGTCTGTTTGGCTGCATTCATTTTGCCCGCTGTTGTTTCATTCATCTGAGGTCTATCAGTTCATCCTTTATAGATAACAAGGTGTAGAGCTGGATGAACACAGCCGGCC
>JAHRHZ010000034.1:25429458-25464790 GCA_024137785.1 Ginglymostoma cirratum | reverse complement strand
AAACGTCAAGCTTTCCTGCTCCTTTGATGCTGCTTGGCCTGCTGTGTTCATCCAGCTCTACACCTTGTTATCTCAGATTCTCCAGCATCAGCATTTCTTACTATCTCTGAAACATTTCATTCTTCATGTTGTTTTATCATCTTGGCTCCCCATTCTTGACTACTTTGCATCTGATGTGCTCAGTGGGACCAATAAACTGATCTTCCTCCAGATCACTGGTCTCTGAGGCATCATAACACTGATACCATAAATAGAGGGCATTTCTTCTGAATGGTGAAGGGCATCAATGAAAGGAATAGCTAAAAGTAGTAGAAATTTTGTAAAAGGAAATGATTCAGGAATGATGCAACTGATATGATTCACACATATCTGGTGTGCTCACAGCTAATCTGGTTTTAAATTCAATGTTATATTTATATCTCACATCTTTCGGTATTTATCTTGTGTGTTTTCCTTCAGTGCTACATATATTTGAAAGGAGCCAAGCGGTAAAAACCAAGGTGGCCAAAAGCTGTTATTATGATTGAATCGTTATGATACCATTTAACACACCAGGCAGCTTGCTTTCATGGGATGAGCAGCAATTGTACAATGTTGTTATTTGTGGGATGTGGGCGTTGCTGGCAGGATGTGAGCCAACATTTATTGCTGTACATTGTCCTAGAGGTGAGTCCTGAGCTGTTGCAGTTCAAGATTGAACTTGAATCAGTGCAAGTGATTGGAGTGTACCAGGAGTACCATATAAAGTTTTGGTCTGTTTTTCTCAGAAAAGATGCTATTGCCAGAGCAGGAATGCAAGCAAAATTCACCAGATTTGTTCCCAGGAAGGCAGGACTATCCTATGAAGAGAGACTGTGCAAACTGGGCCTGCATTCTCTAGAGTTTCAAGGAATGAGAGGTGATCTCATTGAGACTTACAAAATACTTTGCTGCAGTCCATTTGGTACAGGTAGATCCACAGTACTGTTTGGGTCTCTCTAGCTGGCAGAGTACACAAGTTTGGAAAGTGCTTTCTAAGGATACTTGGTGAATTTCTGTAGTGCATCAGATAGATAGCACACACATTCGCCTGTGGCTTAGAAACAGCAGCGACTCAGCAGTGTGCATCATCTTGACCAGTAAATATTACAAGGACTCTGGGAGAGCTTGCGATATGCATGGCATACAAAATGTGAGAGGTTTGGGACCCAGAGGACATCCAGAACAGTTACAGCTGCATGAAGTGCCAGAGAGTAGCAGTCCTTGAACAACATGAGACTGATTTGGAGCAGTGACTCTCACTGCACACCATACAAAAAGGAGAGAGATTTCTGGAACAGTCATATCAGAGAGTGGTCACTTCATATCAGGATAGGCAGGCAAAGAGAAGTGCAGAGATGGCAGGTGAGTGGATGACTATTCACCTGTTGGGAAAGGAAAGGAGACAGCAGGACAAGGAAATTCAGGACTACTTGGAGCTATCTAACAGGTTTGAAATTTTAGGTGCCTATTTAGTCAACAACATGACTAAGTTGGTGGTGGATGAATCAAGGATTAGTACCATGATGTCCGAGGCTACTCTGGGAAAAGAGAGAGAGGCTTGTAGGCAGATTAGGAAGGTAGAAGTGGCGGGTGACTCAATATTCTGAGCAATGGACAGTCTAGTTTGCAGCCGAGATTGTGAACCTTGTATGGCCTGTTGTCTCACAAGTGCAAGCATTTGGGGCCTAACAGAATGGCTGGATAAACTTCTGGAAAGGGAGGGAGAACACAGAGTGGTTATGGTTCCTACAGGAACCAATGAGATAGGGAGCGACAGCTTGGAGATTTTGCAGGATCAGTTTCAAGAATTAAGGTGTAGGTCGAAATGCAGGACCTCCAGGCCATTCTCAGAAATGCTACTCGTGCCACGAGTTTCACTATTTCGGTAAAGGCAGGGAGATAAACATGTGGCTTCAGGGATGGTGTAGAAGGGAGGGGTTTAGATTTTTGGAACATTGGGATCACTTCTGGGAAAGGAAAAAGCTGTTCAGAAGAGATGGGCTTCACCTGAGCAGAAAATGGAACAAATCTCCTGGCTGAAAGAATAAATAATGTAGTGGATGTAGATTTAAACTTGTAAGGTAGCAGGTTGGCTTGACTAATGTGCTAGTTTTCGAAGTACCAGACAGGACAAAAGAGAGGAGGAAAATGGGGAAAAAGAAATGAGGGAAGGCTTGAGTGTTGACAGTGAAAAAGAAATGGTTGACTCCCATTGGGCAAGGGAGAGATAAGGGCAGGGTTAAATTATATTTATGTAAATACACGGAGTATCATGAAAAACAAATTGGGAAATTGGAAACAGAAATTACTCCAGGGGGAAATGACACAGTAGCATTGACAGAAATGAGAAAGAGTGTGGGTAAAACGGGAAGAGATGTCACAGTCTTGGTCAAAGATAGTGTCATAGGTATTGAATGAGATGCAGATCCTGAATTAAATTCTATATTGTTGGACGTGAGAAAGAGGAAAGGAGTGGCGGTCTTGTTAGGTATTTAGCGTACACCTCCAAATAGAGGGGAGGATGTGGAAGACAGCATTTATAGACAGAATGTGGAACTCTGCAGGACAAGTAGGGTAGTGATAGTTGGTGATTTCAATTACCCCAGGGCAGACTGGGACAATGATTGAGTGTGGGGGATGGAAAGGGAGAAGTTCCTACAATGTTTGCAGGAGAACTTTCTAGAACAGTACATTTCCCGTCTTATAACGGAGGGAGCTATGCTGGATCTGGTCTTAGGAAATAGGCAGGCCAAATGGAGAATGTCAGAATGGGGAAGCTTTCAGGAAATGCAGGAGAGAGTCTAAAGTTGGAAAATGCATGAGGAAAGGATGGCAGGCTGTGTTAAAACAAATAGTATCACTACCATTTGGTGTCCTATAAATAACACCAACCAATAGCTTCTGCCCTTGTTATTGTTCTGCTGTGGAGTTTCACATATTGTTCTGCTGATTCGAGGTCCTCCCTTAATAATACACTGATCCTATCCCTTATTATCGGTGAAACTCCACCTCCTTTTTCTCTTTGCCTGTCCTTCTTAAATGAGGAATATCCATGAATAACAAGATATTTCTCGGAAGCTGTAAATAAAAGTAAACCGATTTAAACACAAATTAATTATACAACTTTCGCTTTAAAGTTGAGAAATACTGGCCAAACTCTCACCCCAAGCCACACCCCCATCTCCTATCTACTAACATCATCCCGCCCCCTTGACCTGTCCGTCCTCCCTGGACTGACCTATCTCCTCCCCACCCCCCTACCTACACTCACCTTTACTGGCTCCATCCCCGCCTCTTCGACTTGTCTGCCTCCTCTCCACCTATCCTCTCCTCTATCCATCTTCTATCCGCCTCCCCCTCTCTCCCTATTTATTTCAGAACCCTCTTCCCCTCCCCCATTTCTGATGAAGGGTTTAGGCCCGAAACGTCAAGTTTTCCTGCTCCTATGATGCTGCTTGACCTGCTGTGTTCATCCAGCCCCATGCTTGTTATCTCGGATTCTCCAGCATCTGCAGTACCTTTTATCTCTCATAAATCAGTTGCTTTCTCTGAACTCGTGATGCTGTGCTGCTCTTGGTCTCACTGCAGATAGGCCTCTCGATCTGGGTCTTATTCCCTCTCCTTCTCCACTCTTGCTCTAGAGACATTATTTCTTGCAGTAAACCTTAATTAATGTACCTATATCCCCTCTGCCCCAAATTTCCACCAATTCAAATACCCAATCTTCTCACTCATTCTCTGTTGCACACCAGTGAAGGCTTTCTCATTTGGATCATGTGGCTTTCCCTGACCCACGGAATCACATGATTGTTATGGTCCAGAAGAAGGCCACTCAGCCCACCATGCTTGCCCCAGCTCTCTGAATAAGCATCATGACAATGCCATCCTCCACCTCCCTGTAACCCTGCAAATTATTTCTATTTAAATGATCATCTAATGGCCTCTTCAACACTTGGATTGAACTTGCCTCCACCACATTCAGGCAGTGCATTTCAGAATCAAATCACTTGCTGTGTGAAAACACTTATTTCACATCGTTTCTACTTCAATTGAAAATTACTTTAAATTTGTGCCTGCTCATTCTTGATCCTTTTATGAGCGGGAACATTCGCTTAACTACACTGGCCAGGCCGCTGATGATTTGGAAAACTGTAATCAAACCTCCTCTTAATCTCCTCTCCTCCAAAGGAAAAAGTCCCAACTTCTCCAAACTACCTTCAAAACTGAAATTTCTTATCCCTGGGACATTTGCAAAAACTTCTCCTGCACTCTCCCCAGTGCATTCACATCCTTCCTGAACTGTGCCACCCAGAACCATACACAATACTCTAGCTGAGGTCTACTTTTGTGACTCATATAGCATTAGCATTACCTCCTTGCTCTTACTGTCTATGCCTCAATTAATAAAGTCTCGGAACATCACATGAATTATTAATTTCTTTCTCCACCTGCTTTGCCACCTTTAATGGCTTATGTACATATAAAAGCAGATCTTTCTGCCCCAGCACACCCTTTAGTGTTGTACTGTTATGTTTCGCTGTATCTCCATGTTCTTTCTACCAAAATGTATCCGTTCACATTCCCCCACATTGAACTTCATCAGCCACCGATTTGCCCAATTCAAGTTATCAATGTCCATTTGGAATTCTACACTGTCCTTCTTCTAGTTTACAATGCTTCCAGGTTGTTTCTTTTCATCCATAAACTATGAAATCGCCCCTGCACTCCAAGATCTAGATTATTAATATATCTCAGGAAAAGCCCAACACCCAATACTGACCCCTGGGGAACTGCACTATAGACCTTCATTCAGCCTGAAAAATATTCATTGACCTTTACTTTGTTTCCTATCACGCAGCTAATTTATTTCACCGGTGATGCTATTGACCCTTTTATTCCATGAGCTATAATGTTTCTGAAAAGTCTTTGGTGAGGCAGTGAATCAACTTTCAGAAGTTCATGCACACCACATCAACAGCATCACCGTTCTGTTAGCTCCTCAAATAACTCCGAAAACCTATTTAAACATGACATTCCTTTTAATAAAAGAGCCAAGCTGGCTCTTCCTAGTTACCCCACGTTTTTCCATGTAGCTATGAAGTCTGTCCCAATTACTGTTTCTAGATGTTTTCCCACAACTGAAGTTAAACTGACTGGTCAGGAATTGCTGGCCTTATGCTCATAACCTGTTTTTTGAACAGGAGCATAATGTTTGCAATTGTCCAGTCCTCTGGCACCTCCTAAGTTTAGAGAAGATTGAAAGACAATTGCAATTGCCACTTTCATTTCCTGCAATATCCTTGGATGAATCTCATCTGGTCCTGACACCTTATCAACTTTAAGCATCTCCTTATCAATTCTGAAACCTTCTAGTGACGTGGATTTCCCGTTCTGTCACCATGGCCTAGGTAACATCTGCTTCCTTGGTAAAGCCAGATGCAAACTGTTCACTTACTACTTCAGACATGCCTGCTGCCTGCACATGTAAATCCCCTTCTTGGCACCTAATTGGCCCTATTCATCCCTTTACGGCCCTTATATTATTTATGTCTCTTTATTACACTTTGGGATTCCCCCTTATGTTATTTGCCTCCTCCATGCAAAATGTCATTGGGTTGGCAATCTTATACCATTTTGCCATTCAACAACAATAAGAAAATAAAAAGGTTCATCTCCCCCAACTTTTCATTGCCTACTCCAGTTTTAGCTAGTCGCATGGGAAGTACGTTGGTAGTGGTGGAAGTTAATGAATATTGAACAAATCATATTTCCATTTTATTGCATGGAATGGCAGAATTTTGCTTGTTGTTACAGTGTGGAGCTGGAGGTGGAGGAACACAGCAGGTCAGGCAGCACCAGAGGAGCAAGAAAGTCGATGTTTCAGATTTACACCCGCATTGGTCCCGATGAAGGGTCTAGCCCTGAAACATTGACTTTCCTGCTCCTCTGGTGCTGCCTGACCTGCTGTGTTCCTCCAACGCCACACTGTATTGACTCTGACTCCAGCCTCTGCAGTTCTTGCTATCTCTTTCTACTTGTCCTGTTGGTTATAAAGTCCTAGGAGGAATAAATGTGCGCACTGGCTTTAAAAAATATTCTTCCATTTTTTGACGAAGCAAAAATTAGTTGGCATGAGGTGACCTATTGGGAATGGCCTGGTTTTAAATAATAGAACAAAGAACAAAGAAAACTTACAGCCCAGGAACAGGCCCTTCGGCCCTCCAAGCCTGTGCCAATCCAAATCCACTGTCTAAACCTATCGCCCAATTCCTAAGGATCTGTATCCCTCTGCTCCCCACCTACTCATGCATCTGTCCAGACGCACCTTAAATGAATCTACCGTGCCTGCCTCTACGACCTCTGCTGGCAACGCGTTCCACGCACCTACCACCCTCTGTGTAAAGTACTTTCCCCGTGTATCCCCCTTAAACTTTTCTCCTCTCACCTTGAACGCGTGACCCCTCGTTATTGAATGCCTCACCCTGGGAAAAAGCTTATCTCTATCAACCCTGTCTATACCCTTCATGATTTTGAAGACCTCAATCAGGTCCCCCCTCAATCTCCTTTTTTCTAATGAAAACAATCCTAACCTACTCAATCTCTCTTCATAGCTAGCACCTTCCATACCAGGCAACATCCTCGTAAACCTTCTCTGTACCCTCTCCAAAGCTTCCACATCCTTTTGGTAATGTGGCGACCAGAACTGTACACAGTATTCTAAATGCGGCCGAACCAAAGTCTTGTACAATTTTAACATGACCTGCCAGCTCTTATACTCAATACCCCGTCCGATGAAGGCAAGCATACCATATGCCTTCTTGACCACTCTATCCACCTGTGCAGCCACCTTCAGGGTACAATGGACCTGAACTCCCAGATCTCTCTGCTCATCAACTTTTCCCAAGGCTCTTCCGTTACAGTATAGTTCGCTCTAGAATTATACCTCCCAAAATGCATCACCTCACACTTGCCCGGACTGAACTCCAATGTAAGAATGACAGCAAAACTGTCAATGTTTCCAATCATTTCTCCTCTGAAATGGACAGTACCTTGCTGTCAGTGATTTGACAGATTTGCAGAAAGTGCATTATTGATGCGCCTCCAGTTAGCAGTGATACAAATCACTGAGCTGGTGAAAACCTAAATTGTCTCAATGGCAAAGCCCTTGAAAAGAGTACAGTGTGTCGAATGAGATGCGACCAGGTTTTCAGTGGAATATAAAGTCAATTATTTTCTGAATATTGCTGGAAAGAGAGACAGGTTGTTGAAGGTTATTTGTCTTGCACGCTTCATGGCAACAATGCCAAATTTCAAACAACGACATAAATGTATCCAATAGGAGAAAAGGGAGCTGATTGGTTGGCAAGTTGACTTTGATTAGCCAAGGTTGTGCCATGGAGAAGACAATGAGGAATTATAGGCTCTCCAAGATCACAGGAATTCAAAAATGGGTGCAAGTCTTGAAGACATTCCTTATGTTTGCAGAAAATGGGTTGTTGTGTAGGAATGTATGTCCCTTCAAGCCGAGGAGGTTGTGTGTAGTGGTGATACCACTGGACTAGTAATCTAGAGCTTGTGTTCTGGAACATGTCTTCAAGTTCCTCTATGGCAGATTTTGAAATTTGAATTTAATAAACAGAAAATATGGAATGAATAGGTAGTCTATTTGTATCCATGTAACTGCTGTTGATTTTGGCAAACAATTATCTGGGTTTGCTATTGTCCTTTAGGTAGGAAAATTTGCCATGCTTACCTGATCTGACATGCATGTGACTCCAAACCCACAGCACTATGGCCTGGCTAGCTACTCAGTTCAAGAGCAACTAGGGATGAGCCACAAACGCCAAACTTGCAAATGACACCACAGAAGAATAAAAGACATGAACCATATAAGCTCGAGTGATTATCATAAATTGCTTATTAGCAGTGTGCACTCAAGATTATTTAGCAAGAGCTGCCAAATCATGGAATTACATCAAATGGCAAATAACTTGTTTTGGGTTTTCCATAGAACCATCTGGGCTCTGCCTATTACAAACAACCAAAGGGATTTTTTTTTATTCAGTCAGCCAACCACATCCTATGTACCTGGCATTGCACCAGCACTTTCATACACAAACATTCTCAATTGTGTCGTAGGCTTTATGAACTCAAAGCATATTCTTTCGGTGGGAAAATGTCACTGGCCTGATGCTTGATGATGAAGTATAGCATATTAAAACTATCCTGATCAGATCATTGTTCACTGTGTCCAACTCAAACGCACACATAGACCACAGGATGCCACTACTTTTAGCACAAAAAGTGCCTGCTCTACCTTAAATAACCCCAGAAAGGCAAACTACCTGAAAAATCTGAAAAACAGGTTAAGCAAGCCATTTCAAGCTGCTACTATGCACTGGCTATGTGTTTCCCTGGAGCAAAGGTCAAGAAAAGGCTTGGAGGCTTATGGATCTGGGTCACTGTTTCTTTAATATTACCCCAGGATACATTATTGGGAGGACGGCTCAAACGTTTGGCCTTTGTCTACAATAAGCACAGCTGCAAACCTCTTCCATCTCCTGGAAAGGTCTACGGATAAGGTCTTGAGGCCATTTCAAAGCATTGCTGGCAAGTCACCTTTCTCACTTCCAAGCAGCTTCCAAGATTGTCAGTTTGTTTAGGAGCTTCTCCTTGTACAGCAACATAGCCAGCCTGATTTCTTGTTCCTAATACTGGAACCAGGCCCTGCTTACAGTAGACCTAGGCCAAAGATTCCAAGGGCCATTAAAATGAGCTTAAACAGGAAATTTCAGAAATCCAGGACACTATTCAGGGACTGAAAATCCTAGGCGCAGAAAAGCCTAATGAGAAAACCAGCCTTAGAGTCTTAACTTTTTTTCCCCAAGATGGCAGTGGTATAGGTGGGCTGAGCCCAGGGCTTGTCCAATCTGGTCGGCTTTCTTTCTCGTTCCTTCTTTCTCTTTTCTCTTTAACCTTTTTCTTTACTTTTTTTCTTTATTCTTCGTTTTCTTTTAGTTTATGCCCGGAGAGCGGCAGGTGAAGGGGGAGGCCTCTGGTGGCAGTGGCAGCAATGCCAGGATGAGCCGCACATGGCTCCACCTGAGTCCAGAGTCTCCCGGCAAGTGACAAGCAGGTCCCAGGCTGACTCCCCTGGCCCAGACTAGCAGGCTGGGCCAAAGCTCCAGGTCCGTGGCTAGGCCCAAAGGAGGAGACATGGCGGTCTCAGCACAGTGTGGCAGTCTTGTCCCGATGTGGAGGCCTCATCCACGTTTGGAGTCTTCTTCCCCTTCGGCTTCCAGGTATTCCAACGGCCTGGCAGGTGGTATGTATGACTTCTGTCATTCATGTAGGCGCCATGGTGAGGCGACTTATAAAACTTTTCACTGTATTTTTCATGTCAAATTACAGGTGACAATAAATTTCTATTCTGTTATATTAATTCAGACAAGTCTTTTGGTTAATATCTATCTGGTCACCATTTGATCTCTAGCAACTGGGAAGAAAGTATTGATCCCAGCAGTTATTTTGACGCAATTATCATTACCTAAGGAGGAATTGTCACCAGTGTTGGTTTGTAGCCAAGTTTTATTTCGGTAGGAGGTTGATGTGTCCTCTACTTCTCTCCTGTTCTTTTGTGGCCCACACTGGTTCTGTGACATTCAGCCATAATTTCCTTCAGCTAAACATTTGCAAGATTTCTGACCCAAATCAATCTCTGTGCCCTTGCTGCTGATTCGATTCACTATTGTCTCAGGCTGAACTAGAATTTTCACCCCTTCTGTTTCCTATTTGATTAGATGTTCTGAGATAATAGGAACTGCAGATGCTGGAGAATCCGAGATAACAAGGTGTAGAGCTGGATGAACACAGCAGCCTAAGCAGCATCATAGATGTTCTACCTTCTTATCCCTCACGACCCATAACAGCTACAACTCTGACACCTGTCCTGCAATGTGAAAAATTTCCCAGGTATGTTCAGTTCATAAAAATACAACTTGGATATTACTGACTGTCTAATCAGACAATTCTTGAACATCAGCAAAGGGTCATTGGCAATGCTGCCATGTGGCATTTACTCAGCAATGACCTACTCACTGATGCTCAATTGGATTCAAACAGGCGAACTCATCTCCTGAGCTCATTCCAGCCTTGGTCTAAATGGACACAAAGTAGCTGAACCCTAGAAGTGAGGTGACAGCTTTTGACGGAGTGTTGCATCAAAGAGCCCAAGTAAAACTGGTGTCAATGGGAATCAGGAGTGGAGTTCACTCTTCAGGTAGCATCATATCTCGCTTGAAGAGATACGTTTGCAGCTGTTGGATGTCAATCTTCTCAAGCTCCAGGATAATCTCTGCAGGACTTTCTCGATTGGAGTGTCCTTGGCCCAGTCATCTTTAGATGCTTCATTAATGACCTTTCCTCCATCATAAGGTCAGAAGTGGGGATGTTCACTATGATTGCACAATGTTCAGCACCATTCGCGACTCCTCAGATTCTGAAACAGTCTATGTCAAGATACAACACAACCTGGATAACAATTAATTTGGGCTGATAAATAGTAAGTGACATTCATGCCACATCAAACCATGAACCCAAGGACTGCATTTTCCCCAGATCCCTGACTGACATTATCGAAAAACCTTGGGACATCCCTAAGCAGATTCCATGACCACTGTGTGTGCAGCTCCCTTCCTAATGATATGTGATTCCCCTGGCTACTTCAGGACTGACTGTTGCCCACTCCTCAGACTGTAGTCAAATACATCCCCTGACCGTGACCTAACCGAGCAGATGAATGACTGTGGCCAAGCCCACGCCTGACAGTATGAGGAACCTTGACTGACAGTGGCCCCGACTTCACTGGACTGATGACTATCTCCCATCTACTTTCCAACGTGGCTATTTGGTTTAATGAATGTGTAGTGTGCTTGCCATGTAGGCAGCTGGCACATACTGGAGGTGTCAAATTGATGTGTCTGTGTGCCATACGGAAAGCCACTCCCAATTCCCAGGCAGATCCTTACTGACAAGCAACCTGAAATAACAAGGCGTGGGGCTGGATGAAACAGCAGGCCAAGCAGCATCATAGGAGCAGGAAAACGTGACATTTCGGGCCTAGACCCTTCATCAGAAATGGGGGAGGGGAAGAGGGTTCTGAAATAAATAGGGAGAGAGGGGGAGGCGGATAGAGGATGGATAGAGGGGAGGATAGGTGGAGAGGGGGCAGACAAGTCAAAGAGGTGGGGATGGAGCCAGTAAAGGTGAGTGTAGGTGGGGGCGTAGGGAGGAGATAGGTCAGTCCAGGGAGGACGGACAGGTCAAGGGGGCGGGATGATATTAGTAGATAGGAGATGGGGATGGGGCTTGAGGTGGGAGGAAAAACAGGTTAGGGAGGTGGAGATGAGCTGGGCTGGTTTTGGGATGCGGTTGGGGGAGGGGAGAGTCCAGTCCCTATACACCTGTATTCCCCATGCAGATGGCCTAAAGGCCCTCCACTTCTTCCTGTCCCGCAGAACTGACCAATCCCCCTCTACCGGCACCCTCATCCGCTTAGCCGAATTCGTCCACACCCTCAACAACTTCTCTTTCAATTCCTCCCACTTCCTACAGACAAAGGGGGTGGCCATGGGTACCCGCATGGGCACAAGCTATGCCTGCCTCTTTGTAGGTTACGTGGAACAATCCCTCTTCCGTACCTACACTGGCCCTAAACCCCATCTCTTCCTCCGTTACATTGATGACTGTATCGGCGCCGCCTCGTGCTCCCACGAGGAGCTCGAACAGTTCATCCACTTCACCAACACCTTCCACCCCAACCTGAAGTTCACCTGGACCATCTCCAACACTTCTCTCTCCTTCCTGGACCTCTCTGTCTCCATCTTGGGTAACCACCTAGAAACCGATGTCCATTTCAAGCCCGCTGACTCCCACAGCTCCCTGGAATACACCTCCTCCCACCCACCTTCCTGCAAAAATGCCATCCCCTATTCCCAGATAACAAGGCGTGGGGCTGGATGAACACAGCAGGCCAAGCAGCATCATAGGAGCAGGAAAACTTGACGTTTCTGATGAAGGGTCTAGGCCCGAAATGTCAAGTTTTCCTGCTCCTATGATGCTGCTTGGCCTGCTGTGTTCATCCAGCCCCACGCCTTGTTATCTCGGATTCTCCAGCATCTGCAGTCCCTTTTATCTCCATTTCAAGCCCACTGACTCCCACAGCTCCCTGGAATACACCTCCTCCCACCCACCTTCCTGCAAAAATGCCATCCCCTATCCCCAACTCCTTCGCCTCCACCGCATCTGCTCCCAGGATGAGACATTCCACTCCCGTACATCTCAGGTGTCCTCATTCTTCAAGGACCGCAACTTCCCCCCCCACAGTGGTCAAAAACGCCCTCGACCGTGTCTCCCGCATTTCCCGTAACACATCCCTCACGCCCCGTCCCCGCAATAATAACCAAAAAGGAATCCTCCTCGTCCTCACGTACCACCCCACCAACCTCCAGATCCAACGCATCATCCTCCGAAACTTCCGCCATCTGCAATCAGACCCCACCACCAAAGACATTTTTCCCTCCCCACCCTTATCTGCCTTCCGGAGGGACCACTCCCTCCGTGAATCCCTTGTCCGCTCCACACTCCCCTCCAGCCCCACCACACCCGGCACTTTTCCCTGCAACCACAGGAAGTGCTACACCTGCCCCCACACCTCCTCCCTCACCCCAATCCCAGGCCCTAAGAAGACTTTCCACATCAGGCAGATGTTCACCTGCACATCTGCCAATGTGGTATACTGCATCCGCTGTACCCGTTGTGGCTTCCTCTACATCGGGGAAACCAAGCGGAGGCTTGGGGACCGCTTTGCAGAACACCTGCACTCAGTTTGCAACAAACAACTGCACCTCCGAGTCGCGAACCATTTCAACTCCCCCTCCCATTCCTCAGACGACATGTCCATCCTTGGCCTCCTGCAATGCCACAGTGATGCCACCCGAAGGCTGCAGGAACAGCAAATGATATTCAGCCTGGGAACCCTGCAGTCCAATGGTATCAATGTGGATTTCACAAGCTTCAAAATCTCCCCTCCCCCAACCGCATCCCAAAACCAGCCCAGCTCATCTCCACCTCCCTAACCGGTTTTTCCTCTCACCTCAAGCCACACCCCCATCTCCTATCTACTAACATCATCCCGCCCCCTTGACCTGTCCGTCCTCCCTGGACTGACCTATCTCCTCCCTACGCCCCCACCTACACTTACCTTTACTGGCTCCATCCCCGCCTCTTCGACTTGTCTGCCCCCTCTCCACCTATCCTCTCCTCTATCCATCCTCTATCCGCCTCCCCCTCTCTCCCTATTTATTTCAGAACCCTCTTCCCCTCCCCCATTTCTGATGAAGGGTCTAGGCCCGAAATGTCAAGTTTTCCTGCTCCTATGATGCTGCTTGGCCTGCTGTGTTCATCCAGCCCCACGCCTTGTTATCTCGGATTCTCCAGCATCTGCAGTACCTTTTATCTCTGACGAGCAACCTGTCTGTGTTTCTGTATGTGCAAAACAGCCCCTCAATACAGCGGCACTAGTAGCTTTGGCTCTGGCTAAAGGTCTAAAGGCATTCACAGTGTGGCAAGGCATGGACTCTGCATGCACGCGGGTAGGCACTAAGTGAGCCAATGCTAAGAGAGCAAGTGAACACCTTTGAGATGCAGCCTGATTCAATCCATGAGTTGAGTGCCTCTCCCTGCTTCCAAAGGCTTCTGTTGGCTGCTGGCGTGCCCTGCAATGCAGGTTTGTATTTTCTAAGATTACTGCAAGTTGATCATCGCTGCGTCAGGACAATTGTGAGCATGAACAAATATTGGATTCCCATGTTATTGGAGGAGGTGAAAGTTGCCCAAGTCCATATAGACTGCATTAAATGCATTACCCTCATTAACACACCTAGTTACTGTTACCGCCTCAAAAACCTTAATCAAATTTTTCAAATACAACTTTGCCTTAAGGAATCCATGCTGACTATCTCTGTTTAATCTTTGCCTCTCCAAATACAGATATATTCTACCCCTCTGATTTTTTTTCCTCTAAAGTCCCTTCCACTGAGGTTAGATGAATCACCTGGAATTTCCTGGTTCTATCCCTTCCTCCCTTTTTGTAAAAGAAGTTATCTCCTTCTCTTCCAAGACTGTCTTTAAAACCAACCTGTTTGACAGAGATTTTTGGTCACCTATTCGAACATGTCCTGTTGTGTAGCGTGCATTATTTCCTTACACCTCTGCAAAGTATTTAAGGTTGTCTCTCTGTGTTCAAGGTCCTGTATAAATGCCAACTACTGTTGTTGGAATGGGAGATCCTAACAACAGGACTGGAGAGTAATAAAACAAATGCATTCGAAAAAAAAGCATCAAGTGGTTTATCATACTTCCAGTACTGTCTTTCAATTGTTTCATACCTTCACAGTAATAATGAATGTATGTTTTTCCAACCTTTACATGTGACCTGTAAATGGAGACCAAGCTGGGACCGATGTTGTTTTAACTTTGTTGCCAGTCTGAACTGCTTGAGGAGTAGCAACACTATAGTAGCAGCTCTGGCCTCAGTGCCCAAATGTGAAAGATAAAAAAGGATTTGATATGCATGAAAATTTCATGTCTTTATTTGAGATAGCTGACTGAGTAAATTTAACATCAACATCTGTTTTAGCTCAGGCATGTACGCATCCCAACAACCAACGTTCCAGAAGCAGCCCAGATCCCAGTAGATCCCACCCCTTTCTTCTTACTGAAGTCAGTTGACAACGGAGGGTGTAAACCAGAAGAGAGCCATTTTGCATGTCACACGTACTTGCCAGTACACGTACAGCATGTTGGCAGCACTCCAGGATGTGACTCTGTAATCTGAAGTGAAATATATGTCACAGATTTACCCACTAATCCAAGAATCATATTACAAGCACTTGAAGGAGTGTTTTATAATTTGGCTCAGGAAATGACCAAGTTTCTGACACATACAGTAACTGCTGTAAAGTTAACCCACAATTTTATGAATATGTTCTGTACGTAAGCAAAAATGATTCTGCAGAGCTCAGAAGGGTGGATGTATTTGCAGTGTAGTTGAAGGCTGGGCTTGCTGATACAAGTCAAGTCTGCACTAAGTCAATAACCAGAACAGGAAAACGTAAGATGAGTCACATCATGTTAACAGTCTGATCCTGGCTTCCTTCTGCACAGTAACGACTGATCTTAGTCAGACCAAACTTCACTGCCTTATCTAAACATACAAACAATTATGAAGAAATAATGGCGAGACAGACTTGAGGAGCTAAATTGCCTAATTCTATTCCTGTTTTGTACGTTATCAACAATTGAAAGTTACTTCTTTTCATTTGATCATGGGATGTGGGTGTTGCTGTCTAGGCCAGGCATTTATTGCCCATCTGTAACTGAGTCAACCGAGTTAAGAGTCAACTACAATGATATTAGTATGGAGCCACATATACGCCAAACCAGGTAAGCATGGCAGATTTCCTTCCTTAAAGGACATCAGTGAACCAGATGGGTTTTTCCAACTATCAACAATGGCTTCATAGTCATTATTGGCAAGCTTTATATGCCAGATTTTCGTTAAATTCGAATTTGCACCACTGTCCCCAGAACATTAACCTGAATCACTGGATTACTAGTCCAGTGACATTTCCACAGCTTCCCCCCATAACCTCCCACTGTTAACGCATATCCCTATGATATTAGCCTGAGGGTCTGGATTACTGGCCCAGTGACTTTACCAGCATGCCACCATCTCCCAATGGTTATATTCCAGTGACTGACTTTTGACAAATACTGCACAATGATTTGGCACATCCTGAGGTTGCGAATTCCAGGATTTGGACAATGCTAAATAAAAATGAGAGTATGTACTCAAGTTAGGATAGAACATGTTCCCTCTGAGTCACTGGTGTATGTTCGCAGTCCTATTCCAGAGGAGGAATCACATATTAGACCAGGCTAACACTATAGTGCAATATACTGGGGAGTGGCGCACTGCTTGAAATACTGCCTTTTGTTTGAGATGATAAACAGGCACCTGCTATCTCAGGCTGCAGTAAAAGATCCAACTGCTGTACTTGAATGAACAGCAGGGGAAACCTTGAGCATCTTGTCTGATATTTATCCCTCAACAGGGAACCAGAACAAATTCATTTATGTCATTACTCATTTGGGAGCTTGATACATGCAAAATGGTAGCCGCCTAAACATTTTCGATGCTATAAGAGACCACACCTCATTTTCTATAAAGTGCTTTGGGGTATCTGACGTGGTAAAATGTATTATAATGTTGCATGCTGGGTTTATCAATAAATTGTCAATGATCGTTTCTGCTGGAACCATTCTGCCACCAACCCATCTTGCTGGTATCAGTCTAAGCTATGGACACTACATGGGGAAGAATGCAGTCGCAGACTCTTTAACAAAAGCTGGCTCAATCTTGACGAACAGTAAATAAGTTTGTTACATAATTCCTGGTAATTATAAAGCTATTTGGTCGTACAGAACTTGCTGAAAAAGCTCCACTTTTTCAATACTTTTCATCTTGCACTTATCAGGACATTTTGCAAGAATACAAATTTGAGAGGCAAGCCAACATTTATACTGCATTAGAGAAGAATACTAATTGGATGGCAAGTGGAAGCTGATATATAGAGGCATTGCCATTGAAAATACATCAATAATGCTGATTGACAGTTAACAACAAAACTTTGTAAATTTTAAAACAGGCAGTTTGAATCTGTTTTGTCAGGGCATGGCCCTGTGAAATGATTAAGTGAATGGGTATCGCCCATTTTGTCAAGTCGAAACAGATGCAGTGTGTTCACAATGCAAACCTGATGCTGGATTAAGGAGCATCAAAGCCATTGTGTAGAATAATGACAACCCTGATCAGATCATTTCTCACTGTATATTCATGCAACTAGTGGAAGGCTCCAAGGCAGTCCTGCAAATTGCGCAGTCTTTTTCAGATTATACTGGAACGATAAGGTATCTCAAAAGTTTATGCAATGGGTTTGAATAGTTGTTTCACGCTGCAAAGATGCAGGAACAACATGAGTGTTGCTCACCATAACAGGATGTTGCCATCAAGCCAAAAGGACATTCTACACATCACACAAATGAGTCATGTAGTACATAAATTTCAGTGCCTGTGTGATGCCAGGCATGTAGGCTGTACATCCCAAATCCTGGCGGATCGTATCAAACACTATGTTCCTTCGGATACTTCAATCAAGCAAGGCACTGACTGCTCTTGCAAAACTTGCAACAATGACTCCAACCTTAGATAATGATTCAGTAATTGTAAAGCATTTGTGGGATAATCCTGAAATTGAGAGGAATTACACTGACAACCAGTTTAGGATTGTCAGTTGGACTACAGTGTGGTGAGGTTACCTGAAATGAAAGCTACATATTTCAACACCAAGGCCCTGTTCTTTACACTAAGAAAGAACATGTTTACACACTACGTTGTGAGCTCTGAGTACGTGAGTTCTGATGAAGGGACACTGGACCCGAAACATTAACTCTGCTTTCTCTCAATAGATGTTGCCAAACCTGCTGAGTTTCTCGAGCAATGTCTGCTTTTGTTTAACACACTGTGCCTGTTTCAACTCAACAACATAGATGACAGTCATTCACTGGTTCATTTCTCATGACAATTCCCTGACCAATCTGATTGGTTGGATTGCCTGTCTTAAATTTAAAGAAATGAACAAGGCCTGGTCGTTAATTGTCAATCAGCAATAGGTTGTGCATTCTCCATGATGCCTCAATCAATCAGAATCCACTTGTCAACCAATCAGGATTCTCCTCCCGTGTAATATCAATGTTGAATTTTCCCTTGTGTTTGTTTTCTTGCAAACTGTCCTGACGAGTGCAAAACAAAAAGCTTTGACAAAATGTGTCTTTTCTTTGGAATATTCAATGACTAGTTACATTGCAGCTGAGCTACAATGTAACTCAACAAGATTGCTTCTTGTGAGACTTTCTGGCCCAATTTAAGATTAAGTACATGTTATCCCTTCAGCTACAAGCTGTTAATACAAAGAAGAATGACTGGAGTAATTTACTCCTTCTGGTGAACACATACTATATTCATAGGGCACACACACAACTCTGATTAGCTTCTCTCAGGAATAGTCCTTTATATCTTGTTACCAACATGTCATGCTGCTTGTTGGACGCAGTAGAATCACGGCTGGCAAATCTGGGCTCACGTTTAATTATATTCTAACTCTCTTGACCCTCTCCAGCCTGTTATTGGTTGGAGTTGGAAAGATGGATGCATGGACGGGACTTAACATCCTAAACTGCAAAACAGACAAGAAAATTTTATGGATTTGAAGAAGAAGACTCAAGAAGAATCATTCAAGATGGAATAGGCAGTGTCTGAGCTTCTCAGCTTGGGGCTCGTCCATTCTGTTCACGTTTTCTTTCTCTTTTCTCATTCTTCTCTCTGAAAAGTTTATTTTTAGTTTAAAGAAAAGCTTACCTTGGACTGACGGTGACATCATCAGAGCAGCTGAGGGCCAGAGCGGAGCAGGCTGGAGGTATGGAGCGGAGTGGGATGGCCAGCAAGTCTAGAGCATGTGTGGATGTCCCTTGCATGATCTATTGCAGGCCCTTTATAGAAAGACTGTAATGTTTATCTTTTTGAGCTTATTTCTTATTATTCTAACTTCTACGTATAATATGAATAACTGTATCGTAATGTAACTTTTTTCTTTCTTTCTCTATTTTGTATCTAAGATTTGCACCTAGGTACTTTGTATCTATGATGTCACCATGTGGGGCAACATTGTAAACTTTACACTGTACTCCTGTATCAGAGATAAAAGGTGCTGCAGATGCTGGAGAATCCGAGATAACAAGGTGTGGGGCTGGATGAACACAGCAGGCCAAGCAGCATCATAGGAGCAGGAAAGCTTGACGTTTCGGGCCTAGACTGGGCTGGTTTTGGGATGCGGTTGGGGAGGGGAGATTTTGAAGCTTGTGAAATCCACATTGATACCATTGGGCTGCAGGGTTCCCAGGCTGAATATCATTTGCTGTTCCTGCAGCCTTCGGGTGGCATCACTGTGGCACTGCAGGAGGCCCAGGATGGACATGTCATCTGAGGAATGGGAGGGGGAGTTGAAATGGTTCGCGACTCAGAGGTGCAGTTGTTTGTTGCGAACTGAGCACAGGTGTTCTGCAAAGCGGTCTCCAAGCCTCCGCTTGGTTTCCCAAAATCAGCCCAGCTCATCTCCGCCTCCCTAACCTGTCCTTCCTCTCACCTATCCCCTCCTCCCACCTCAAGCCCCACCCCCATCTCCTATCTACTAACCTCATCCCGCCCCCTTGACCTGTCTATCCTTCCTGGACGGACCTATCTCCTCCCTACCCCCCCACTTACACTCACCTTTACTGGCTCCATCCCCGCCTCTTTGACTTGTGTGTCTCCTCTCCACCTATCCTCTCCTCTATCCATCTTCTATCCGCCTCCCCCCTCTCCCTATTTATTTCAGAACCCTCTTCCCCTCCCCCATTTCTGATGAAGGGTCTAGGCCCGAAACGTCAAGCTTTCCTGCTCCTATGATGCTGCTTGGCCTGCTGTGTTCATCCAGCCCCACACCTTGTTATCACTGTACTCCTGTACCTCTGTTGGGTATTTCAGTTTGCTGGGCAGCTGGCTTACAATGCAGCACAATACCAACAGTGTGGGCTCAATGCCCATTAAGAAGGTTCTCCTTCCCAATCTCTCCCCTTGCCAGAGGTGTAATGACCCTCAGGATAAGCCACCACCAGTCATCCCTCTTTAAATGTGAAAGCAGCCCTATGATTCAGTAAGACTATGTTGGGTTGTCTTTGTGCCAGCTTCTCCTCCATTTGTTTCAAATCATGCAGAGATTACTGTGTTTGATTACTGTTTCATGTCGGGAATAGTATGCTGGCAGCTTCTGAGAAGAATATTGTGCAGTGCCAAAAATGATAGTCCTTCTCTATGCCATTTAATGCACCAGTTCCTGACGAGCCATCAAACAACAGCTATATTCTCTGCTGCTCCATTACCTTATCACAGACTTTATGTTATGACACCATATTGGATTTGCTTTCCCACGCTTTTTGTCTGCCATTTCGTGCTCAATGCCATAAAACTTTTTCAGCAGGTGCTAAGAGTGTTGCAGCTTCTATAATATGGGTGGCATGGTGGCTCAGTGGTCAGCACTGCTACCTCACAGCACCAGGGACCTGAGTTCAATTCCATTTGTGGTGACTGTCTGTGTAAACTTTACACTCACTGTGTCTGGGTGGGTTTCCATCAGGTGCTCTGGTTTCTTCCCACAGTCCAAAGATGTGTGGGTTAGGTGGATTGGCTGTACTAAATTGTCCATAGTGTCAGGGATGTGTGGGTTAGGTGGACAGGCCATGGTCAATGCAATGGTGATGGGGATATGGTAGGGGTCTGGATGAGGTGTTCTTTGGAGGGTTGATGCAGACTCAATGGGCCAGATGGCCTCCTTCTGCACTACTGGGATTCTTCAAATGTGATTATCTTTAAGTAGCTATATCCTTGACTGAACAGTGTTTTGAAATCCATGAATACCGCATGTGCTACATTCACTTTACTAGTTCAAATAATTATTTACACAGCAGAAAGATTAGAAAATTTGTCAAACCCACAGCTTGTCTTTAATAAATTGATGCTGGCTTTCCTTGATTATTCCTTGATGTATTGCTAATATATTCTGAAAAATAGATTCCAGGAATTTGTCAAAACCTTAACGTGACATAACTTGTTTGGTATTTACCTAAGGGTTTAAATTCTTGCCTTCAGGACCCAATGACTTATCCATCTAGAATTTGCATAAATATTTCAAAGCCAACTCTTTTCCTACAGCTATTCGTAACTATTCTTTAATATGCTTTAAAAAAACTAATGCAAAATATTTATTCTGCAATCTGAATTAGTTTGGCCAAGTCTGAGCTGCATTGAATGTTTTGGAAAGGTTCCCACCATAAGGCCTAGCACATTTTCTCACCGAATCATCCCAGACTTACGTCATTAATTACTGATGGTGCCTCTTGCGTCCAGCTCAGGTCCTGTCTTAACACATACTACTCCTGGAACAATGCATCACTTGGCGGATATCCCAGAATCCGGCAGCATCCCTTGCACTAGCTCAGTCTTTAAAAGTCTGTCGTGCACATGGACATGTACTGTCAGCCCACTGCTGCCCTACATGGTGCTTAACACTTGACTTACACACGGCAGACAAGGGGAAATCAGTGCCCGCTTTCTGGGAAGGGACGTGGATGGCCTGCTGGATGGCATAGGCAGGAAATCCTCTTCCTCCAGGGCCAGCAGTGGTTTTCCCCCAGAGGGCCAGCATGCCGGCCTAGTTTGAGGGCAAAGATTTAAGGTGAGGGGCAGGAGGTTTGGAGAGGATGCGAGGAAGGTTTTTTCATCCAGAGGGTAGCGGGAATCTGGAACACACTGACTGTGAGGCTGGTAGAGGCAGAAACTCTCATAACATTTAAGAAGTATTTAGAGGTAAACTTGCAATGCTAAGGCATACAAAGTGATGGGGCAAATGCTGGAAAATAGGATTAGAATAGTTAGGTGATTATCTTTGATTGGCATGGACTTGTTGGGCCAAAGGGCTTTTTTCCTCTGCTATAGATCTCTAGGGCCCTATGAGTTTTTAAGAAGGATACTATCAAATAAGAGACAAGGTGAATGTACTGCAGGATGTAAGTGTAACTAAATTTAGAGGAAGCATATGATTTTTTAGTAGACTAGAAAAAGAGACATGCAATTAGCTAATCCTGTTTGATGAATGATAGCTGTTTGTTGATGACTATAGGAGTTGGGATGTTATCTTGACGTCATACAGAACGTTGGTGAGGCCTCTTCTGGAATACTGTGTGCAGTTCTGGTTGCCCCGTTACAGGAAAGATATTATTGAACTGGAGAGGGTTCGGCAAAGATTTACCAGGATGTTGGCAGGAATAGAGGGTTTTAGATATAGAAATAGAATGGAAAAGCTGACACTTTTTTCACTAGAGCACTGGAGGTTGAGCGGTGACCTTATTGAGGTTTATAAAATACTGAAGGGTATAGATAAGGTGAATAACCAAAGGTCTTTTCCCTGCAGTGGGAGAGTTCAAAACTAGAGGGCATATTTTTGAGTGGAGAAAGATTTAAAAAGGATATAAGGGGCAACTACTTTAGACAGAGAATGGTTCATATGTGGAATGAATTGCCAGAGAAAGTAATGGATGCAGGTACAGTTACAATGTTTAAAAGATATTTAGATGAGTTCATGGATGGGAAAAGTTTGAAGGGATATAGGCCAAGCGCAAGTAGGTGGGACAAGTTTAGTTTGGGATTATGGAAGGCATTGACTGGTTAGACCAAAGGATTTGTTTCCATGCTGTATGACCCTATGACTCAATGACTCTAAAAGCAGTATCCATTTTTTGCCAGTGCACGTACATTTTCAGGAAGGGTACGAGTTGCTGTACAAAACAAGGCAAGTAAATAGATTAGCAGTGACACAGGTTTAAATAGAGTTCATCTTAAGCCACTTTAAATTGCCATCTACTTGTATGGACAGCCTCACTCCTGATCTGATGGATGCCTAAGGAAATCTAAATTTCATTGTTTCTGCATTTGGAATTTTGCCACAATATCAGGAAATCCTGGCCAGAAATTGGAAAGTGTCAATGTCATTTGGTGTGGTGTTGGATGTCTGAGATATAATTCTACGTTCTTCTTGCTTTCAGTTACCAATCTTGTTGAGGCCTTTGATTTGATTCCTATTGACTCTGCAGAAGAATTTGGCTTTTGACTGGTATATACATGCTGGGCCAGTGGTAGAGGTAAGTTAATAGGATGTACAGGACCTGTGGGATGGTGAATTGTGTGGTGATGAAACCACAACTGGTTTATGTCAGTTTAATTATGTATACTTCCTGTGGCAATGATTTCAGTTTCATAAGATTCAAAGGAATACTGCCATACATTCCATGTTCTGCCATTCCGACAAAAATATGCATGTTTTATGACAGGAAACCCACAAATCCATGTAGTTATGATCCCAGCTGATGGTAATACAGTACATATTCAATCCCAGGCAGAAACGTGGTTTGATATATCATATGTGTATTTTTTGCAAAATAAACTCTTTACAAAACAAAACTCTTCACAGAAGATTGTTAGAAAGGTCTTCACATAAAGAGCAAAACAAAGATTCAACCTGTTCCCCGAAACTATCTTTTACAGTTATTCAATTCCAGAGAAATTTTCACTCTGTTCTGAACTCCAAGTTTATACACAACCAACTCTTCAAAGTTTCTTTTCCCTGGTTTGCGGTGACAATTTTATAATTCTTTTCTGAGTCTGCTGGCATGAATGTTTTACAATCCTGGAGGCCTAAAGCTCTTCTTGTTTCAGATAACTGGAACATCCTCATGACCTAGGTGATTCACAGACCGGAGACACCACTGTTTAGTTAACTGGTTCCCCAGAATTAAAGGCTCTTCTTCCTTCTGAACTGAACTCCTGGTTCTTCTAAACTAAAAGCTTGAATTTTCTGAATGGAGGCTTTGAACCTTCCATTATGAAGTCAAAACTAAAATTTGTGGCTTTTTACCTTGTGTGTTATAAACTCAGCAACATAACATTCCACTTATTTACAGTGTAGGGTTCTGCAAGGCAAATAACAGAAACAAAAATTTAAAAAATACAGCACAGGAACAGACCCTTCAGTCCTCCAAGCCTGTGCCACCACATTTTGCCCTTCCATACTAAAACCATCTTCACTTACAGGATCTGTATCCCTCCATTCCCTTCCTGTTCATCTATTCGTCCAGGTGCTTCTTGAAAGCTGCTATTGTGTCTGTTTCCACCACCTCCTCTGGCAGCGTGTTCCAGGCACTCACCACCTTTTGTGTGAAAAACATGCCTAGCACATCTCTTTTAAAAGTCCCCCCAGCACCTTGAACTGTGTCCCCTAGTAATTGACCCCTCCACCCTGGGAAAAAGCCTCATATTTTCCACTCTACCCATGCTATTCCCAATCTTATGAACTTCTATCAGGTTCCCCTTCAACCTTCTGCATTCCAGTGAAAACAAAACCAGCCTGTCCAACTTTTCTTCATAGCTAAAATCCCCCATAGCAGGCAACATCCTGGTGAACCTTTTCTGTACCGTCTCCAAAGCATCCAAATTGTTCTAGTAATGTGACCAGAGCTGTAAGCAATATTCCAATGTGGCCTAACTAAAGTTCTATAAAACTTCAGCACAACTTGTCTATCCTTATACTCAATGCCCCTTCCAATGAAGGCAACCATGCAACAGGCCTTTTTTACTACCTTATCTACTTGCACTGCCACCTTCTGTGATCTGTGGACCTGCACACCCAGATCTCTCTGCATATCAATACCCCTAAGAGTTCCGCCATTCACTGTATAATTTCCACCTGTACTTGACCTTCCAAAATGCATGACCTCACATTTGTCCAGATTAAACACCATCTGCCATTTTCCTGCTCATGCCTCCAACTGATCTATATCCTGCTGTATCCTCTGAAAATCCTCCTCAATATCTGCAACTCCACCAATCTTTGTATCGTCTGCAAACACACAAATTACACTAGCTACGTTTTCCTCCAAATCATTTACGTAGACCATGAACAGCAGTGGTCTCAGCACTAATCCCTGTGGAACACCTCTAGTCACAACCCTCCATTCCGAAAAGCATCCTTCCACCTCTACCCTCTGTCTCCTATGACTAAGCCAGTTCTGTATCTATTCTAAATAAAAACTGAAAGAACTGCAGATGCTATAAATCAAGAACAAAAACAAAGTTGCTGGAGAAGCTCAGCAGGTCTGGCAGCATCTGTGAAGGGAAAAACAGGGTTAACGTTTCGGGTCCAGTGACACTTCCTCAGAACTGTGTCCTACATCTTCTGGCTCCACACATATTTTCTCTCCTTTGTCCTTGAGTGGGCCAACCCTTTCCCTAGATAATCTCTTGCTTTTCATATATGCGTAAAAAGCCTTGAGATTATCCTCAATCCCACCTGCTAACAACTTTTCATGACCCCTTTTAGCCCTTCTAATTTCTTGCTTAAGTTCTTTCCTCCTTTCCTTACATGCTTGAAGGGCTTTGTCAGTTCTCGCAGGAACTTGCCGCTCCTATCAACTGCTGTTTGAAATACTCCCACATGTCCAATGTGGATTTACTCTCAAACAGGGTACCCTCCAATGAACACTCTCCAGTTCCTGCCTAATGTTGTTGTAATTTGCCTTCCCCCAGTTTAACACCTTCAACCGAGGACTGTTGTTTTCCATGTCCATGAGTAACTTAAAAATCATGGTATTATGGTCACCATTACCAAAATGCTCCCCCACTGAAACCTCACTCACCTGGCCAGGCTCATTTCCCAAAACTAGGTCCAACATAACACCTTCTCTGGTTAGATTGATTACATACTGTGTCAAGAAACCTTCCTGAATGCTCCTCACAATTTCTACTCTACCCAAGCCCCTAGCACAAACTGAGTCCCAGTCAATACAAGGGAAGTTAAAATCACCCACCACAACAGCCCTGCTGTTTTTACATCTTTCTCAAATCTGTCTACATATTCTCTCCTCTATCTCCTGCTAGCTGTTGGGAAGCCTGTAGTCTACCCCCAACATTGTGATTTCACCTTCCCTACGCCTGAGTTCTGCCTTGCTGCACAAGTCCTCTGATGTATCTTCCCTCAGTATAGTTGTGAGATACTCCCTTACCAGTAATGCAACTCCCCCACCCCTTTTAAATCCATTTCTATCGCACCTGAAACATGTAAATCCTGGGAAATTCAGCTGCCAGTCCTGTCCCTCTTGTAGCCAAGTCTCCGTAATTGCAATAATGTCATAGTTCCAAGCACTTATTAATGTGCTGAGTTCATCTATCTTGCTAATTATACAATTATACTTCTTGCATTGAAACACATTCATTTCAGACCACCTTGCCTGCTCTTTTCAACAACATTCCCCTGCCTGTTCTTAATAATGTTTGCCTTGGTTTCTACCTCTCCTTCAATTTCTGCATCTACTATCCTACTCCTCTGGTTCCTGTCCCCCTGTCACACTAGTTTAAACCCTCCCCAACCACTCTATCAAGTACCCACAAAGAACATCAGTCCTGGTCCTACCCAGGTTTAACCCATCCAGTTTGTACCAGTCTCACCTCCCCCAGACCCGGCCCCAATGCGCCACCAACCTTAAACCCTCCTGTCTTGGATCACAGGGTATATCCAGGTGGTTCTTTTGCATTCAGTTAAATATAATTAAGAGAAGACTCAACCACAGCAATCTGCTTAAATGTGGGTGATTATTAAGAAATAATAATAATGATAATAAGAGTGAAAAAAAAAGAAAAAAAAAGTCTCACACCCTTCTGCCCATTGGGGACCCCTCGATTGACAACTGGTCTGGAGGCTTCAGTTCGTTCATGGCACTGTTCATGATCTGATCTGAGGCTAAGCCCAATTCTCAGAATGAAACTCTCTCTCTCATACACAGTGTAGCAATATTGCCAGTACAGAAAACAGCTACAGAAAACAAACTGTTCGCGAGTACAGAAAACACAGTTTGATTGTGCTGTCTGCAGCACATACTGGAGTGTTCGCAGGACGCTTTCAAGGTCATGAAGCTGTTGAATATCATTAACAATTTTATCCCTTCGGCTCATCTATCCACCCCCCTCCATCACACCATCTTTTCAGCCATGTGTTCATCCTACATATCCTGCTGTTTCTACTCTGACTAGCTTGTGGCACTGGGAGCAATCCTGAAATAATTACCTTTGAGGTTCTATATTCCAAATTTCTTCTTAGTTCTCTGTATTCTGCTTTGAGGACCTCACCCCTTTTATTACCCTATGTCATTAGTACCAACGTGTACCACCACCAGCTGTTTGCCCTCCCCCTCCACAAAGTCTTGCAACCGCTCCGAGACATCCAGGACCCTAGCACCAGGGAGGCAACACACCATCCTGGACTCTCATTTACAGCCACAGAAATGCCTACCTATTCCCCTTATGATTGAATCCCCTATAACTATAGCATTTCTATGCCTATTTCTCCCTTCCACAGCAGCACAGCCAACCATGGTGCCATGAATTTGGCTGTTGCTGTTATCCCCTGAGAGGCCTTGCCCCTCAACAGTATCCAAAACAGTATGTCTGTTTTGCAGGGGAACAGTCACAGGAGATTCCTGCACTGCCTGCTTAGCCATCCTGCTCTGCCTGGTGGTCACCCATTCCATTCCTGCCTGTGGAATCTGAATCTGCAGTGTGACCACCTCTCTATACGTGCTATCCATGACACCTTCTGCCTTGTGAATGCTCCACAGTGTCCCCAGATGCTGCTGCAATTCAGAAACAGCTGGAGACACTTCTTACAGACGTGCAGGTCCCGGGCACTGGAAATGTGCCCAGATTCCCACCTTGAGCAAGAGGAGCAGACTACGATTTGGAACTTTCCTGCCATCTCTGACCCCTTTAAATCCTTACAATGTCAAATACTTTTTTTTTTGCTTCTGGTACTCTCTGCTCCGATAACAATTTCTCAAAATTTACCTGTCATTCACCAACAAAAGTTTCCTGAAGCTGTTTAGGCTTGTGTTCCTTTACCCACCGGAACTCTCACTGCCAACATCCCTCACATGATGTTCTGTCTCTTCTCCTCTGAACCTTGCCTCTCCCCTTTTTTCGGTTAGAAGAGGAAGGAGGGATGGAAACACTACGGTAATATAATGTTTGGTGCTAACTGTTCTCATCAGTAGGTTCTTCCATGATAACCTTCACACCCGCACTGACTGCAAAGTCAACTCCCAGAATGGAAATGAGTGATGTCTCAGCATTGTCTGGTTGGAGATGTCACATGCCTTCAAAGAAATTAAGTATTTTAGTCAATGTCTGCATGACTTTCTGACCTATTTCAGAAAATACGTTCACAGAACTGACCCACGTCCATCTGCCTCTATTTTGAAGCCAAAGGCCTGAGTATTATAGTTATTATGAACCTTTATCACAAAGTGAAGCATTAATAAGTAATGCTGTGAGATCACAATGCACAAACATATATAGAATAACATAGAAGTTACAACATGGAATCAAGTCTATTCATTCCAACAAATCTACAGCAGTGTTTATCACCCATGCAAGCAAGTTGTTTGAATCATATTTATACATCCTGTATCCGTGGTCCTTCATTCCATTTTCTTTGTTGACAAATACAATCGAATCTTGGGATGCTATCACTCATCCTCGGAATGAGTTTCACAACTCACAAGTCTCTGCATTAGGAAGTTTATTCTGGCTTCAGTATATTTGACCTTATAACTAGTGCCTTGGCCCTTTTTTTTAAGTGCCTTGACCTTATTTGATATTATACAGAAGTTGCTAGAAAAGCTCAGCAAGTCTGGCAGCATCTGTGAATAAAAATCAGAGTTAACGTCTTGGGTCCGTTAAACCCTTCCGTAAAACTGGACCGCCAGACCTGAAACGTAAACTTTGATTTTTATTCACAGATGCTGCCAGGCCTGCTGAGCTTTTCTAGAAACTTCTGTTTTTGTTCCTGATTTACAGCATCTGCAGTTCTTTCAGTTTTTATTTGACATTATAACTGCTTTGAACCATCAACCCCATCCCAAGCTCCCATAATTTCAAATGATTGTAAGCTCCGTAATCTATATTCTAACGTGCAAAAATTTCAATATTTCAAGACTTTCTTCAGTGCTTTGTTTAATTAGTGTCTTCTTTGGTGGTTATTCATGGGTTTTAAAAGTAAGGTCTGAGCAATACACTGCAAGTGGAAAGGCTTTGATTAAAAGTCCTGATGAAGGGGCTAGGCCTGAATCATTGACTTTTCTGCTCCTCTGATGCTGCCTGACCTGCTGTGTTCCTCCAGCTCCACACTGTATCGACTCTGACTCTAGCATTTGCAGTTCTTGCTACCTCTTTGATTAAAATGGACTGGTCGCTTTATAGAAAAATAAAATAAACTGAAGCCAGTGAGTCAATTTGTGATTCCAAACATTTGGAATCAGCAATAAAAAGAGGATACTTTTTAACTATTAACCAATAAGCTAGACATTTCATGAAATGGGATGATGCAAACTATGCGGATAAAATTGTGGGTTCCATCATGAAGTCACAAACCACAGACTATGACTTGCTGCGGGTGTTAATGGAAAGGACAGCCGAAATGATTCAACTATCAAAAATGCTTTAACAAGCCAAAGCTTTATTCAATTATCTACAGCTTTGAACATGTCATTGTTTGCTTTCTTATAGCACAACTCGTTGGATAGACTTTGGATGAATTTTCAAAAATTGGAAGGACAAAGGTTTTTCATACGAAGAATTCTGTTGCATCTAAGTTCCCTTCTAATTCTTACATATATTTTAGGATTCCTTCATTGTCACTGGCTCACAGTTCTGCAACTGCCCATTGAGCAATCTTGTGGGCATATCTTCACTAAATTGGCTAAAGATGCTCACGAAGACTCAATACTTCACAACTAGCCATGAATAATAAACCCTGGTCATGCCAACAATGCCCATGGCCATTTCTTCCATCAATCAAACTTATATCCTATCTTCCCTGTGAAGCAATTTCAGAAATTTGATTTTCTCGATATTTTTGTTAACTTAGCACTTCCTGGAAAATCAACATTATGTGTACTATAGTTTAACCAGTGTTCATATGTCTTTGTTAGAGGAGTATCAATATTGTTGGTATGAAGGAGAACTGCTTAGACAAAATGATATCGAACACTTTTAACAAAGCACTGTGAGTGAGCTAAAGATGACAGAGAATGCAGCCCTGAAATTAGTTCTTATGAGGAAAATAATCTCAACGGTTCCATCTACTGTTCAACTCTGGATCTGCAGTGTTTCATACAGTGGTGACGCATAACCACACAAGACATTCTTTCTTCTATTTAAGCAATTAAAGGCCAAATGAGTGGTCCAAGTTAGAGAAACTGAGATTTCAAATAGAGTCATAGAGTCATACAGCCCGGAAACAGACCCTTCCTATTCGCAAAGCCAAGCAGATGCCTTTTGAATGTTGTCATTGTACCAGCATCCACCACTTCCTCTGGCAGCTCATTCCATACATGCACCACCCTGTGTGTGAAACCATTAGCCTTCAGGTCCTTTTTAAATCTTTTCCCTCTCACCTTAGCCTATGCCCTCTAGTTTTGCACTCTCCCACCCTAGGAAAAAGACCTTGGTTATTCACCATATCCACGCCCCTGATCATTTTCTCAACCTCTATATAAACCACTTTATAAAAGACTTAGCCTCTGACGCTCCAGGGAAAAAATGCCCCAGCCTATTCAGCCTCTCCCTATAGCTCAAACTGTCCAGTCCCGGCAACATCCTTGTCAATTTTTTCTGCAACCTCTCAAGTTTCACAGCATCCTAGATGGGACGGTTTGTACATTTGGAGGAGGTTACAGTGGGAGGGAAGGGTAAAACCATGGAGAGGTTTAAAGTTGAGGATCTTAAATTGTTTTAATCAATGACATGAGCCTCCTAAAATGGTAGTCTGATCCCTGGCATCATTATTCTTTTTACCAACAACACTAAATTACATTCTTAAATGCATTCATAAATAATTAACTAATTAATTCACACATTTTCTTCAACAATATAAAACAAACATCCATGATACCTGAGAGTCAGTTACAGAAACAAGGGTAGGGCTTATACAATTAATGCTAGAGCCTTGGGTAGTGTTGTAGAACATGAGGACCTAGGGGGTGCAGGTACATAATTTTTTGAAGTTTGCATCACATATAGACAGGATGGTTAAAAAGGCATTTGGCACACTTGCCTTCATTGTTCAGTCCTTTCAGTGTAGGAGTTGGGAAGTCACTTTGAGGTTGTACAGGACATTGGTGAGGCCTCTTCTGGAATACTGTGTTCAGTTCTGTTCGCCCAGTTACAGAATGGATATTATCAAGCTGGAGAGGGTTCAGAAGAGATTTACCAGTTATAAAGAAAGGCTAGATAGGCTGGGACTTTTTCACTGGAGCGTAGGAAGTTGAGCGGCAACCTGATAGAAGATTTTAACATAATGAAAAGTATAGATAGAGTTAATGGTAGTTGTCTTCTCCCTAGGTTAAGAGATTTTAAGACTAGGCGGTACATTTTTAAGGTGAGAGGAGAGAGTTTTAAAAAAGACGTTAAGAGGCAAATTTCTAACACAGAAGGTGGTTCAAGTGTGGATTGAACTTCCTGAGGAAGTGGTGGAAGTGGGTACAATTATAACGTTTAAAAGACATTTGGCTAAGTACATGAATAGGAAAGGTTTGGAGGGATATGGGCCAGGAGCAAGTGGGAAAAGTTTAGATTGTAATTATTTTCGGCATGGGCTGGTTAGACCGAAGGATCTGTTTCCATGCTGTATTACTCTATGACGCTATGAAGGGTTCGGGTAGTTTATATACAAAGTAACAGATATCAGGAATGAGTTACAGTAATTAATGCCATTCAGGTTTCAGTAAAATAGGATATGAGAATAGATTTTCCAATGATTGCGCAAAACACTGGAAGAGAAAATAACGTAGTTGGGAGTTTTCCTTTATATTTCTTTCAATGACTCAAGGAAATATGTAAAGGAAACGCACTCATGAACTATATTATTAGAAGGAAGTAGTGTCAAAAATATGGAAAATTCCGGTTCTAGTCCGGAAGGAAGGAATAGGATCTATATGAAAATAAATAACTAAAAGAGATTTGAGAGTGTTTGTGCTTTGGAAGGGCATTAAAGTCTCATTTCTCTCTGAACATCTGAAAGCTTATGACTAACAATATATTTACTATCGATCGCTGAACTGAAGGAGGCAGTAATGTCCAATTAAGCCGTTAGGTCTTCTACTGGGAATATTGTGAATGGTTGGAGGAAGCAAATTAAATTGTTTATGAATAGCTTTAATTAGGTTGAGTCAAATTTGAGTAGGTATAGAACTCTTTCAAAAGGAGAACATAGCACTAGAAGTGCTTCTTAATATGATACTTTGAACAGGAAATGAATTGCTTAAGCACCTAGAGAATAAGAAAATGGAATCCACCCACTGGATTAAAAGTTTTACATCTGATATATATCCAACAGATCAACAAGATGTGAAATATATTGATTGACTGAGATTTCACTGAAAGAATGTTAATTTACCCAAATTTCACATTAACCAAAAAAAAATCAGCATAGCATTAGGAACAGGAGCAGGCTGTTCAGTGCCTCAAAACTGTTCTATTATTAGATCAAGGCCATTCTGCACTTCAACTTTGCTTCTTTATCTTTCCTTCACATTTACTGAACAAAAAGCCACCGATTTCACTCTCAAAGGTTCCATTTGTCCCAGCATCCATAACTTTTCCATTTTGTGTGAAAAAATGCTACTGAATGGCTGAAGTGTAATTTTAAGATAATGGCAAAGCCTCCATGACACAATGTGGCATGTCATTTTATCGGGATTGATGAGGGACAAAGAGTTCTGTTACTGATACGCTGTTCTATTTCTGACATTCCCCACAGATTATCTGATCACTCACACGAGTAGGGACCAGCATGTGGAGGAACATTGTGATGTTGTTCCCCATGAGATGTTAGCAATTGAAGAAGACACAATTGGAATGCTGTCACCAAGTTCAGCAAGAACAGAAACCGCCAGCCTCCAGAGGGAGGACCAGCAGCTTATGATTCCCCCAAGGAGGGGGAGGAGGATAATGATCAGATTCCGGATGTCGCAATCTCATTGCCATTATCTATGCACTGCAGGTGTAGACTGAGGAGGTCCCAGTCCATCATCATTGAATGGTGTTATTCATCACAGCAGGACTGGTGCTTGGAAGGAATGGGTGGCCATCCCATTCTGATGTCCATCAAGGTCACAGCTACCCTGGATTTTTGTGCCAGAGGATCATTCCTAGGAGCTACTGGGGCCCTGTTCACTATTGCCCATTCCTTGGCTCACAAACACGTTTGCAAAGTAACAGATGCCATTTTCTCCAGACTCCAACAGTTTATATCCTTCCTTCATGAAGAGGAGAGTTAAACAGCTCAGGCAGTGGGATTGTCCACCATAACTGGCTCCCCGAGTGTAGGGTGCTATGGACTGCATGTATATCACTTTGAGAGCATCTGATCATCAACACACCAAGTTTATCAACATAAAAGTCTCCCATTCCACCATTGTTCCTTTTTTTTTATTCATTCAGAGGATGAGGGTGTCGCTGGCTAGGCCAGGATTTATTGCCCATCCCTAATTGCCCAGAGGGCAGTTAAGGGCCAACCACATTGCTGTGGGTCTGGAGTCACAAGTAGGCTGGACCAGGTAAGGATCGCAGTTTTCTTCCCTAAAGGGCATTAGTGAACCAGATGGGTTTTCGCCATGACGACCAACAATGGATTCATGGTCATCACCAGACTCCTAGTTCCAGATATATGCTGAATTCAATTCCCACCATCTGCTGTGGCAGGATTCAAACCCAGGTCCCTAGAACATTACCTGGGTCTCTGGATTAACAGTCCAGCAATAATACCACTAGGCCATTGCCTCCCCTGTTGAGCTCATTTGCGACCATAAGTGTCACATTATGGCAGTGGGAGCCAGGTATCCTGATGTTTCCACACTGGAGAGCTTGTGTCTTGCCCAGTTTTTCAGGTCATACAGGGACGGCTGCTGGGAGACAAAGGCTACCTTCTCCAAAGATAGCTGAGAGCTCCTTCCTGAAAAAAGAACTGAAGCCAAATGATAATACAATGCTGCCCCTGGTCCCACCAAGGCCATAGTGGAACGGGCCTTATGCCTTTTCAAGATGGGGTTACAATACCTGCACCATTGGAGAGGGGCCTTGCCCTGGAGCCCAGAAAGAATGTGCCACATCAGCATGGCATGCCGTGCCCTTCGCAACAGGAGCTGATGCAGGGCTTTCGGATTGCAGACCAAATGGGGGACTGAGAACAATCATCTACAGAGAAGGAGCAGCACTCTGACCTGGAGGGACACGTGAGAGACCATGATCAAACTACACACCATCAAGCTCGAAGGGCCAGACAGAACCTTACTGAGACCTGCCAGTAAGAGGAATGTGCTGGGTTTAGACTTTCTTCTCCAGCATAACTTTGTGTTGGTTACATGGCAATTAGCCCCTTGTCCAGTTCACGTGGATCTGTTTATTTCCGTATTCATTGAAACTTTTCAGTCGATGAATAACAGGTCAGTTATCCACATGATTGTATGTATAGTGCCTTTAGCTGGTCCGATGTAAAGTATCTGCAGTTAATAGTACTGCTTCCTGTTTGGGATACAGCAGCAGTAAGTGAGGCAGGGCAGGAACATTGCATTGGTGCTGAAAGTTGAGCGACTGGGCACCTTTAGAGTGACCCGAGAGGAAGCAACCATAATTCCGATGCATGGTTACTCCTCTCTCTGGCACCACCCTGTCTCCATGAGAGAGTCATTGAATCCCTACAGTGCAGATGGAGGCCATTTGGTCCATCAAGTCCTGCACCGACCCACCAAAAATCATCCCACCCAGACCCCTACACTATCCCTGTAACACCTCATTTCATATGCCTAATCCACCTAGCCTGCACACCTTTGTCTGTGGGAGGAAACCAGAGCACTCAGAGGAAACCCACACAGGCATAAGGAGAATGTACAAACTCCATAAAGTCAGTCACCTGAGGGTGGAATTGACCCTGGGTCCCTGGCACTGTGAGGCAGCAGCGTCAACCACTGACCCACCATGCCAGGGTATTTGAAGTGAGAGCAAGGTCCCTCATTCCCCCTCTGGCTTTGTCACTGCTGCTGGGCACCGACGAATACAGCAATGGTGTTGAGGTCTGTGCACCTATCCAGCAGACACTGACAGTGCTGCACTGGGTCCACATGGCAGGCACCATGCCGTCCATTCAGAATGCCAGACACTCATGGACTGGAATTGGCACCCATTACTAATGTCATTGCTGGAGTCCTCCGTTCTTCAAAGGCGGCTGGCAGTGAGAGTGGGAGCAGGGAGCCTGGGTGGTTAGCAGTGAGAGTGGGAGCAGGCAGCCTGGTTGGTTAGCAGTGAGACTGGGAGCAGGCAGCCTGGGTGGTTAGCAGTGAGAGTGGGAGCAGGCAGCCTGGGTGGTTAGCAGTGAGAGTGGGAGCAGGCAGCCTGGGTGGTTAGCAGTGAGAGTGGGAGCAGGCAGCCTGGGTGGTTAGC
>JAHRHZ010000034.1:25402222-25428505 GCA_024137785.1 Ginglymostoma cirratum | reverse complement strand
TGGGTGGTTAGCAGTGAGAGAGGGAGCAGGGAGCCTGGGTGGTTAGCGGTGAGAGTGGGATCAGGCTGCGAGATGGTGAGAGCGGGAGCAGGGAGCCTGGGTGGTTAGCGGTGAGAGAGGGAGCAAGGAGCCTGCGTGGTTAGTGGTGAGAGAGGGAGCAGGCGGCCTGGAGCAGCCAGCGGTGAGAGTGGTCTCTGGCTGCGAGACGGTGAGAGCGGGAGCAGGCATGCCAAGACAGTGGTAGGAGTGAGGTCGAGCCTGAAGTGGGGGGAGAGTAAGCCCTTGTGACGAGTGTGAGCCCAGTGGGGCTCGGCCCTTATGGACTGTGGTGTTGCCCTGTTAAGTATGTTTCCTTGCTTTTCTATTTATTAGGAAGAAGGACTGTAATGTTTAATTCTTTAACTGTGTTTTCCTTATTTTCTGCTTTGTAAGTCAGATTCTGTACCTAGGTCCCTTTGGACTTAAAATGGTGACTTAATTGGTGATTTGTAAATTTTTCACTGCACTGGTGTAAGTACATGTAACAATATACCTACAGGTAGCTCTGCTGTAATGTGTGTTTCATTAACATGAATTGGCTGTAAAGCGATTGATTAATAGTGGATGGTGTGTGGATAATGCAAACTTTCTGCTGTATAGGTATAGCGACTTCCCTACAATGAGATTTTCTGTAGCACGAGGCCCACAAGAACACAACTATTGTGTTATAAGAGAGCTACCTGCACCTCAATTCAATTCAGTTCAATTCTTTATTGCCATTACTTTGCTACTGTTGGATCAAATCCTGAAATTCCCTCCCTAAATGAATTGAGGGTCAACCTACAGAACATGGATGCAGCAGTTCAAAAAGGCAGCTCACTACCACCTTCCTAAGGGCAATAAATGCTGTTCCTGTGTCTCTCTGTGCATTTTGACGAGGTTATTAATGGCCGACACCATGGCATTGTCTTCTGCCTGGATTTGAGCAGGTGCCCAGTCTCTGGCAGTCCTCAGAATTTTCAAGACCCGGAATGTTTCTTCCTTATCCAGCTCTGAAGATATGGCAGGGAAGTGCTGACCTGGTTTCACCTAGAGGATGGTAGGAATCTGGAATGCTTTGCCTGTGAGGGGAATTGTGCTGCATAGCCTCACAATCTTTAAAAAGTATCTGGATGAGTATTGAATCATCATAAGGAACAGATATTGTGTGTCCTTGATAGGTATGTCCCTGTCAGGCAGGGAGGAAGTGATAAGGTAAGGGAACCTTGGTTTACAAAAGAAATTATATCTCTTGATAAGTGGAAGAGGGAGGCTTATGTGACATTGAAACGAGATGGTTCAGATGAGGCGATGGAGAGTTACAGATTAGCTAGGAAGGATTTAAAGAGAGAGTTAAGAAGAGCAAGGAGGGGACATGAGCAGTCATTAGCAGTAGAATTAAGGAGAACCCTAAAGCTTTCTATACGTATGTGGGGAATAAAAGGATGACTAGGGTAAGAATAGGGCCAGTCAAAGACAGAAGTGGGAAGTTGTGTGTGGACCCTGTGGAGATCGGAGAGGTGCTAAACAAATATTTCTCATCTGTTTTCACTCGGGAAAAGGAGAATATTGTAGAGGAGAAGACTGAGATACGGGCTATTAGACTTGAAAGGATTGAGGTTAGTAAGGAGGAGGTGTTATCAATCCTAGAAGGTTGTGAAGGTAGATAAATCCCCTGGGCCGGATGGGATTTTTCCGAGGATTCTCTGGGAAGCTAGGGAGGAGATGGCGGAGCCTTTGGCCTTGATCTTTGAGTCGTCATTGTCTACAGGTTTAGTACCAGAGGACTGGAGGATTGCAAATGTTGTGCCCTTGTTCAAGAAGGGCAGTCGAGATGGCCCAGGTAATTATAGACCAGTGAGCCTTACATCTGTTGTAGGAAAAGTTTTGGAAAGGATTATAAGAGATAGGATTTATAATCATCTAGCAAGCAACAATTTGATTGGAGATAGTCAACATGGATTCGTCAAGGGCAGGTCGTGTCTCACAAACCTCATTGCGTTTTTTGAGAAGGTGACCAAGCATGTGGATGAGGGTAGGGCAGTTGACGTGGTGTACATGGACTTCAGTAAAGCCTTTGATAAGGTTCCACATGGTAGGCTATTGGAGAAAATACGGAGGCATGGGATTGAGGGAGATTTAGCAGTTTGGATTAGAAACTGGCTTTCTGAAAGAAGCCAAAGAGTGGTGGTTGATGGAATATATTCAGCCTGGAGTCTGTTTACTAGTGGTGTGCCATAAGGATCTGTTTTGGGACCACTGCTGTTTGTCATTTTTATAAATGACTTGGACGCAGACATAGCTGGATGGGTTAGTAAGTTTGCAGATGACACTAAAGTCGGTAGAGTGGTGGACAGTGTGGAAGAATGTTGCAGGTTGCAGGGAGACTTGGATAAACTGCAGAATTGGGCTGAAAGGTGGCAAATGGAGTTCAATGCAGATAAATGTGAGGTGATGCACTTTGGGAAGAATAATAGGAAGGCAGAATACTGGGTCAATGGAAAGATTCTTGGTAGTGTGGATGTGCAGAGGGATCTTGGTGCCTGATCCCTGAAAGTTGCCACCCAGGTTGATAGTGCTGTTAAGAAGGCATACAGTGTGTTAGGTTTCATTGGTAGAGGGACTGAGTTCCGGAACCATGATGTCATGCTGCAACTGTACAAAATGCTAGTGCGGCCTCACTTGGAATATTGTGTACAGTTCTGGTCGCCCCATTACAGGAAGGATGTGGAAGCATTGGAAAAGGTACAGAGGAGATTTACCAGGATGTTGCCTGGTCTGGAGCGAAGGTCTTATGAGGAAAGGCTGAGGGACTTGGGTCTGTTCTCATTGGAGAGAAGAAGGCTAAGAGGGGATTTAATAGAGACCTACAAAATGATCAGAGGATTAGATAGGGTGGACAGTGAGAGTCTTTTTCCCAGGATGATGACATCGGCTAGTACGAGGGGGCATAGCTGCAAATTGAGGGGTGATAGATTTAAGACAGATGTCAGAGGCAGGTTCTTTACTCAGAGAGTGGTAAGGGCGTGGAATGCCCTGCCTGCCAATGTCGTTAACTCAGCCACATTAGGGGCATTTAAACAGTCCTTGGATAAGCATATGGATGATGATGTGATAGTGTAGGGGGATGGGCTTAGATTAGTTCACAGGTCGGCGCAACATCGAGGGCCGAAGGGCCTATTCTGCGCTGTATTGTTCTATGTGCTATGTTCTATGTTCTATAATGTTCCAGGCTATGAGCCTAGTGCAGGAAAGTGGGATTAGAGTGAGTAGGTGTGTATTTTTGGCAGTATGGACTTGATGGCCCAAAGGGCCTCTTCTGTGTTGTATGATTCAATGACTCAATTTTGCTCCAGATTCTGATCTAGAATATGAACCCAGCCTGAAATGAAAGTCACTGAGTTGGGGCAGAGTTAGGGCTAAAGCCTTGCTGATGTATCCTGTAAGGGTTGAATAGCTTCTTCCGCAGAAGTGGAGGTTGAGATCAGTGTGGACAGTGCCTTCTCATAACAGGTCCCATTAATAGCTACATAAAACAGGGAATTAGTGTGAAAAAGGGGTAACAGCTTGTTTAGGATTAGAATAAGTTTGAACTGGAGCTGGTGGGACAGCAGTGCAGAACAGCCCAATGGAGTTCACTCAATTCGTTGGACTTGGAGTCTCAGAGTCTCCATACGAGCAGTCGCCCTCTTCCCCTTCTTGTGACCACCCTGTACACCAGGATCTCCACATCCCTGGAGGAGAAACAGGATGCTATCTTCCCTTCTTCCACCTTTTATTGAGATCGAAAAGTACTGGAGCATAGCTCCTGGCTAGCAGCACCTGAAATGCAGTGGAGCTCGGGTTGGATATCACGGCAGCAGCAGCGTGAATGCTACAAAGTCCTCAACACGGTGAGCACTTCCATTACTGCTCCTACATTAGCCTGTGCCAGAGAGGCCTGTTACATAACTAATGAGCTAGGCTGTGGCAGACCACCCATCATGAATATCCATGAAAATGACACTTTGCCAAAAAAAAGTTCAGCCCGATGAACATGATATAAACTGGATTAAAACATGGCTCATCTAGGCCAGCTTCAGTGTTATCCTTCCCACATGTTATCTGTGGCTCTGTTGATGACACTCAGTCATGATTGAATGGTGGAGCAGATTTGATGGGCCAAATGACCTAATTCTACACTTATGCCTTATTGTCTTATCTTATAGTCACTCTGACCTCTAAATCTTCAAGTTCAAGGGTTTGAGTATAAAGATCAAGACTGAGTGTGGTACTGAAGGAGTGCTGCACACGTGGACATGCTGTTTTTCAGATAACTTTCTAAATTGGGGCCCCAGATACCCGCTTGAGTATCATATAACAAGTGGCATGCTCAAAAGATCCCATGGGGCCATTTTGAAGGAGAACGAGGCATTACCCCTGCTGTCTTAATCAATATTGATCCCACATCAGCATTACAAAGACAGAGTATCAAGTTATTTTTACATTGTGGTTCAAAGATTTTGATTGGTTGTTATGTTTCCTGCATTCCAACAGCGACTAAGTTTTATCAAAACATATATTTAATTGCAACACAATTCTACACACTAAAGACAATACAACAAAGAAAATTAGAGGAGTCATTTCCTAAGAGGCCATGTATCCTTTCATCCATTTCTGCTAAGATTCATCTGGGTGGATTTGGATCTGACTAACTGGTGACAGCCAACTGGAAAAATCCTCTGAACTTCCGCGTTTTGTTGATTGAAGCAAGGAAACCTAAGGGTACATACCATCCAGTGGCTAAATATAGCAACTGCGTGGAGAATTATCATCAATAGTTGCCAAAGATGTCTTTTGTGTTTTTCAAGTTATTTTACGTTTACTTTTCTTTGGCACATCCATTCTATTGAAACGTTGAAATGTTGCAGAGAAGAAAGTCATTGAGAGTATATTAGGATAGAATTCAGTGTACAATTGCTGTAAGTTTTATTCTGTCCGGTCAGCAACCTCCAGGGTTGAATTTGTCAGGTACTTGTTGCTGTTAAGATGTCACACACAGATACCCCGAAGCTTTTCAAGTGACTTGATAAAACGCTGTCAGTGTTTTCCAATCTAGAAACTGCAGTCGTTAGGAATGCATTTGCGATCATGCAGCAAAATGCAGCAATCGATCAAATGGGGATTTCAAATCTAAATGCCGCTCTATACATTTGTAAGTTATGTGCACTAGATGGAATGCATCCAAGTTTACAAATGAAGTGGAGACAGATGTCGGAATACTGGATAAATTTTAGAGTTCATTGGCCACAGGGGAGGCTGGAAATGTTTTTATATATAATGCCTCAATTGCTTATGGCCTTGGAACGGTTCTCCAGGTCTAAGAAAAATGCAGTTCCTTCAACGCGTGCCACTTGCTAACAGATCCACCGCAATGCTGGATGAGCCAAATCTGTGAGGTAATCCATCTAATCTACAATGAAAATAGAAGTTGAAGAGAAAGCAAAAAAGGAACCGCTGCAGTCCATTTGTTGGATGCTGACCCACAATGTCTTTAGGAAGGGAGTTGCAGGATTTTGGCTGAACAACAGTGAAAGAACGGTGATATATTTCCAAGTCAAGATGGTGAGAGGCTTGGAGGAGAACTTGGTATTCTCATGTACCTGCTGCCCTGTCCTTCTAAATGCAACTGGATGTGGGTTTAGAAGGTGCTGTGTAAGAAGCTTTGGTGAATTGCAGTGAATCTTGTAGATAGTACAAACTGCAGTTACTGGGCATCGGTGGTGGAGGGGGTGGATGTTAATGGATGTGGTGCCAATCAAGCAGGCTGCTTTGCCCTGGATGGTGTCAGCTTCTTGAATGTTATTGGAGCTACATCCATCCAGACAAGTGGGGAGTATTCCATCACACTCCTGACTTGTGCCTTGTAGATGGTGGACAGGCTTTGGAGAATCAGGAGGTGAGTTATTCACTGCAGTGTTCTTAGGCTCTGACCTGCTCTTGCTGCCATTGTGCTTATATGGTGAGTCTAGTTGAGTTTCTGGTTAATCATAACTCCCAGGATGTTGATAGTGGGCGATTCACAGATGATAACACAATTGAATGTAAAGGGGCGGAGGTTAGACTGCCTCTTATTAGAGATGGACATTGTTCAGCATTTGTGTGGCATGAATGTTGCTTGCCATTCGTCTGTCCAAGCCTGGATATTGTCCAGATCTTGTTGCATTTGAACATGGACTGCTTCAGTATCTGAGGAGTTGCGAACGGTGCTGAACATTGTGTAATCATCAGCAAACATCCCCACTCTGACCTTATGATGGAGGGAAGGTCATTGATGAAGCAGCTAAAGATGGTTGGGCCTAGGATACTACCCTGAGGAACTCCTGCAGAGATGTCCTGGAGCTGAGATGCTGACTTCCAACAATCATGACCATCTTCCTATGTGCCAGGTATGACTCAAACTACTTGGCAGTAGATTTCACACTAAAAAGTCAATAACAGCATCCCAAAATTACTCAACATTCAAGATGCCAAAGGAGGAGAGGAAACAAGTAGAATAACAATCACTCTTGAAAAAGTGCTTGGGAATGTAACGGGTCTAAAAATCGATAAATCCCCTGAATCTGATGGGATGCATCCTGGAATATTAAAAGAAGCAGCTACAGAGATAGTGAATGCACCGATAGTGATCTTCCAAGAATCCTTAGATTCTAGAAAAGCCCCAGAGGATTGGAAAAGTGCCAATGTAACACCTTTATTTATGAAGGGAAGGAAGCAAAAAAAAGGCAATTATAGGCGAGTTAGCTCAACATTGGTTATTGAGAAAATGTTAGAGTCTATTATAAAGGGTGTAACAGCAGTGCTTTTAGAAATGCTTAATATGATCAAGCAGAGTCAGCATGGTTTCATGAAGGGGAAATGATGCCTGACAGATTTACTGGAATTCTTTGATGAGGTAACATCAAACATAGATAAACCGGAAGCAGTAAATGTAATGTACTTGGATTTTCAGATAAGGTACCCACACATTAAGCTCCTTAATAAGAACTCATCATGTTGAAGGTAGTAAATTAGCATGGGCAGAGGATTGGCTAACTAAAAGAAGATTTAGGATTGGAATAAGGGGGGGGGGTCATTTTCAGTATGTGGTATGTCACAGGGATCAGTGCGGGAACCAAAATTATTGAAAATGTACTTGATGATTTGGATAAGGAAGTGAATATGCTATTGTCAAGTTTGCAGATGACACAAAATAAGTGGAAAGGTAAGTGGTGATGATGACACAAAGAAACTGCAGAAGGATATAGACAGTTTAAGTGAGTGAACAAAAACTTGGCAGGTAAAGTATAATGTGGGAAAATGTGAGCTTATGCACTTTGGCAGGAAGAATAGAAGAACTGAATATTATTTATCTGGAGAAAGACTGCAGAGGGGTTTCAATCTCCTGGTGCATGAATCTCAAAAAGTTAGCATCCAAATTCATTGGGTGATAGGGAAGCCAAATGGACAATGGGCCTTTGTTTCTAAGGGAATGAAGTATAAAAGGAGGGAGGCTTTGCTGAAACTGTACAGTACACTGGTCAGATCACAGTTGGAATACTGTGAATAGCTTTGGTGCCCTTCTCTAAGGAAGGATATATTGGCATTAGAGGCATTCACTAGGCTGATACCAGGTATAGGGGAATAATCATATGAAGAGACGTTCAATAGATTGGGCCAGTACTTAGTGGAGTGAGAATGAGAGGTGACCTTATTGAAGTTTACAAGATTCTTAGGGGACTCAACAGGGTAGCTGTGGGAAAAGTTGTTTCCAATGGCGGGAGAGTCTAGGACACAAGGGCATGCTCAGAATAGAGGGGTCATACAGTTAAGACAGAGATGAGGAGGAATTGCTTCTCTCAGAGGAAAATGAATCTGTGGAATTTATTACCGTAGAGGGCTGTCGAGGATGAGTCATTATGTATATTTAAGCGCTGAGATAGACAGAATTTTAACAATAAGGGAATTAAGGGCATGAGGAAAAGGCAGGAAATCGGATCATCCAGGATTTTTTTGAATGGTGGGGCAGTTTCGATGGGCTGAATGGCCTACATCTACTCCTATTTCTTATGGTTTACAGTCTAACACTATGTGGCTGCTCTGATGTAGTCCTATTTTGTCTGATGTTTACCTCTTCTTATTTCAACAATGTCAACTTCTCATCTGTCACTCAAATTGCCATATCCCCACCATCGTCCCCAACCCCAATGCCATTGCCAATACTGACCCTTTTTGCAATTGACATAGTTCTTAAGCCAGATCAGCCTGCTTGTTTTCTTAGCAAACTCCTATTTTGCCATTATGGTCCCAATATGTCTGCCATTGTACTTAAAAGGCCAGACAATGATGTAGGATACCAAACACAAAAAAAATGTAGCTAATTTTATGGATCATTCAGTTTGCGAGTTGCATGGCCATAGACTTGTCTGTCCAGTTTTTGGACCCATATATTAGCAGATGAGGAAGTTGAAATCCTCTAGAATTCTCCACAGATTTACTGTTTAAAGAACTTGCAAAGAACAGTTCATATTGTTGAGTGACATTTGGATGTCTATGCTGATCTAATTCTGGCCTCATGCACATCTCTGATTTTCATTAGTGCAATATTGCTGCCTGTGCCTAGGCTCGAAGCTCAAAATGTGCTTCTCAAGCCTCACGTTTCTCCCATAATACACTTCTTAAAACTTTTCAAACTGACTGAATTTCTCCTTCTGTGACCCAGTGTCATATTTTGATTTATAATCTTTATTTTTTTCATGTGGTATGGGCAGGGAAGGTAAGGCCAGCTTTTGTTGCCCATCTCTAATTGCCCCTGATCTGAGTAACTTGCTAGACAATTTTAGTCTAGACTAGTCAATTAACAGTTACTGTGGATCTGGTGTCACATGTAGGCCAAACTAGGTTCAGATCACTATTCCTCAGACCTGTGGTAGTTCCCTTGTCTACCAGTACGAATTCCTGGTTAAGGGTTGTTTGAGTTAGTTTGCTGCTGTCGATCCTTCTTTATCTTTGTTTTCGTAGATATGAGCAAGGAACAAGAACATACTACTTGGCCCTTCGAGCCTGCTCCATCATTGAATAAGATCAAAGCTGATCTGCTTTTAACTTCAACTCTATATTCCTGCATTTCCCTAAAATTAGAGTGATACAGACATGAGGAGAACATTCAAACCCCACACAGGTAGCTAGCCAAGGCTAGAGTTGAACCTGGGTCCCTGGTGCTGTGAGGCAGCAGCACTAACCACTGAGCCACCATAGCACAAGCCTGTGTAATCACATCCTTCCTATAGTGCAGTGACCAGAACTGCACACAGTACTCTATCTGTGATCTAAACAAAGTTTTTTGTAGAGTACTAACATTACTTCCCTGGTCTTATAATCAATGCCACAATTGATAAAGGCAAGCGTCCTATATGTTTTCTTACTTAACCTATTAACCGGTCCCGCCACATTCAGCGATCTGTGCACAAACACCCCAAGATCCCAATGTTCCCCTGAGCTTCCCAGTGTCCTGCCATTCATTGAGTACTCCCTTGTCTTGTTACTTCCTTCCAAAGTACTTCACCTCACATTTATCAAGATTAAATTTCATCTGCTACTGATCTGCCCATCTGACCAATTCATCTATATCTTCCTGTAACCTAAGACCTTCTTCTTCATTATTAACCACATGGCCAGTCTTCACGTCATCCGCAAACTTACTTATCACCTCTTCCCCACATTCTCATCTGCACAGTTTATGTATATCATGAACAATAAGGGATCTAGCACTAATCTTTCATCCCCATGGTAACCAAGAATCTGTCTAGCTCTGCCTAAAAGTATTTCAAGATTCTGCATCCACTGCCTTTTGAGGAAGCAAATTCCAATCCTCTGACAGAAAAAAAATGTTTCCTCATCTCTGTTTTAAATGGGCGCCACTGTTTTTCAAACTACTCTAGATCTAGATCAGCCAAAAGAGGAAATATTTTTCAACATCTACGTAGTCAAGTCCCCTCAGGATCTTATATGTTGCAATTAAATCATCTCTGACTCATCTCAAGTCCAGAGGATGCAGGCCTAGCCTGTCTAGTGTTGCCTCATAAAGCAAACCGTTTATTCCAGGCTTTGTCTTGGGCCCATCCAGTGATTAGTGATAGAGGTTTCGTAATGGAGAGCATCTACAGAAGAGGCAGTGTTCTTAGACGACAAGCAAGTTTATTATAGGGTAGCAATAGTACAACAACATTTGGTCAGGCATAAATACAAAAAGACCTTACAGAACTGGGACAGATACATCTGCTGTCTCCAATGCTACAACAGACTCTTTGTTTCCCAACAACAGACTGCATTTGACATCAATAGGAACCGAAGTAAGTGAGCATTAACCCCTTCAGTACCACTACAATAAAGCAGTAAGGAGGGGGCTGCTTGTAGCAGAGATGTCCTTAACTCTGGCTAGCAGGCCTGAGTTCAAGTCCCACCTGCTCCAAATATGCGTCATTCATGCCTGAACAAATTGGTTAGAAATATCTATAATGGTAAGGGTAGCAGATCCCCTCCTCTTAAGTTCATTAGTGAACCAGATGGGCATTTCCTGCAATCAATGTTAATTTCCAGGCCTCATTACTGAAATTAGCTTCATATTCTGGGTTCATTAACTTTATCTAATTGAATTTAAATTCTGCTGACTGTGGTAGTGGGATTTGAACCCTTGTCCCCAGATCATTACTCATTCAGTGACATTAACACTAGTTCCAAAAAGGTGATATGAAGTCTGCTGCTGGTGGGAGCCTGGAGCTAAGGGAAAGGTAGGGGTAAGGAAAACGTTTAGTGTAGGCTGATGAGGTGGGAGTATCCGATTCATGGTCTCGCTTTGGGGCACTTGTTTGGGTGGAACATGGCAGTAAATGTCAGCAATCTGCTTCTGAAAAGTAGATAGCTATTTGTGATGTTGTTGATTTAGAAACTAAGACAAAACAAAATAGTTTGCTTTCTGGACTTGGTGCTTTTGGATTTCTGCTGGGATTTTCTTTTAAGTCTCACACATCCACATGTGCATGTGCCACACATGTTATTGATTTACAAAGGGAAAAAAAAAACACTTGGAGTGTCTGAAAGTCATTGCTTAGGATTGTGGCTTTCAGTGAAATGTTATTGCTTGTGTGAGCTCATAGCACCCATATGGACACTGTTCAAGCGCAGTACTTGCAAGGTAAAGCTCTTGCTTGACAAATAATATCTTTCTGTACTGTGGTTGTAGATTTAAACAAGAGTTGAGACTGGAATTTGAATTGAGTTCTTTAGGGTATGCAGTCAGAAAGTGGGATAAAGGAAACCATTAATCATAGATTCATGCAATACAGATGAGATCCTTTGGCCCATCATGTCTGTCCCAATATAAAACTATTCTAAAATCCACACTAGTCCCACTTCCCTGCACTGTCCCCATAATCTTTAATGTTATGACACTTCAAGAGCTCATCCAAGTACTTTTTAAAGGTTGTGAGGTTTCCTGCCTCAATTACCCTACCAGGCAGTGCATTCCAGACATGCACCACCCTCTGGGTGAAAAAGATATTTTTGAAATCCCCTCTAAACTTCCTGCCCTTCACCTTAAAATCATACCCTCTTGTTATGGACCCTCTACCTTGGGAATAACTGCTTTCTATCCACCCTGTCCATGTCCCTCATAATCTTATACACCTCTATCAGGTCCCCATCTTAGGCTTCTTTGCTCTAAAGAAAACAACCCATGCTTCTATAGCCTCTCTTCAAAGCTAATGTGCTTTATCCCAGTCAACACCCTGGCTTTTTGCCTCTGCACCCTATTCAGCACAATCACATTTGTCACATAGTGTTATGACCAGAACTGCACACGGTACCCCAGCTATGACCTAACCAAATGTCTATACAGCTCTGACATAACTTCCCTGCTCTTATAATCTATGCCATGACTGATAAAGGCAAATCCTGTATGCTTTCTTAATTACTCTATTAACCTGCTGCCTTCAGTGATTTGAGGAGAACTACCTCAAATTCCCCTTGTTCCTCAAGCTTCCTAGTGCTTTGCCATTCATTGAGTACTCCATTGTCTTGTTACTACTTCCAAATTCCATAACTTCACTTATCAGGGTTAAATTAAACCTGCCACTGATCTGACCAATCCATCTATATCTTACTGTAACCTAAAACTTTCTTCCTCACTATCAACAACATGGTCAATCTTTGTGATAGTAAGAACTGTAGATGTTGGAGTCAGAGATAAGTGTATGGCTGGAGAAACACAGCAGGCCAGGCAACATCAGAGGAGCAGGAAAGCTGATGTTTCAGGTCGGGAACCTTCTTCAGAAAATCCGTGTCATCCACAAACTGACTTATCACAGCTCCACCTCGTATTTTCTTGTTTGTCATTTATATACAATACCCAACACTGACCCCTGTGGTATGTAACTGAACACCAGCCTGCAGTCACACAAGCAACCACCTGCCCTCACCATCTGTCTCCTGTCACTAAGCCAATATTAGATAAAACTTTCCAAGTTACCTAGGATCCCATGTGCTTTTATCATCTTTATCAGTCTCCCATGTAGGAACTTGACAAATGCCTTGCTGAACTCCATATAAACTACATCAACTGCACTACACTCATATACACAGCCGGTCACGTCCTCGAAAAATTCAGATATTTGATCAGGGTCGGTCACCATGGCTTTGTTAGAGGGAGGTCATGTTTGTTAGACCTGACCTCCCTCTGATAAAGCCATGGTGACTGACCCTGATCAAATCTTTACTCTCCAAGTGAAGAGTAATTCTCTCCTTCAGAATTTTCTCCAATTGTTTCCCCTACCAGACTCACTGGTCTGTAATTCTCTGGTTTAGCCCTATCACTCTTCTTGAGAAACTGTCCTCTGGTCCTGTTGCACATCCCCTGTGGCCAGAGAGAAATTCAAAATTTAGGTCAGGGTGCCTGCAATTTCCTCTCCCCTCTCCCTCAGTTGCCTGGGATACTACTTATCCAGACCTGGGGATCTGTTCACTTTTGAACCCACTGAAATTTTCAATACCTCCTTACTCCCCATGTCAATCTGCTCATGATCTTCACAGTCCATCTTCTCCAATTCTGTACTAATGTCTTTTTTCTCCAAGGTGAAGGCAAATGTGAAGTACTCGCTCAATGCCCTACCAAAGTCCTCCTACCAAAGGTTTCACCCTTGCTCCCTAATCCCTCTTTCCCTGGTTATCCTCTTCCTCTTGATATAATTATACAATATCTTTGGATTCTCCGTAATCTTACCGTGGGTGTTTTTACATGTCTCCTCTTTGCTCTCCTAATTGCTTCCTTAAGTTCATCCTTATACTTTCTCCACTCAATTAGGGCCTGCCTTGATTTGCTCCCTTTGCTAAAAGCCTCTCTATTCCTCCTTATTCTGTTTTGAATACTCCTAGACGTTCGGGGTTCTCTGGACTTTTTGCTACTACATTTCACCCAAAGGGGGACACGTTTGGCCTGTACTCTTGCCAATTCCATGCTGAATGTCCTCCCCCACTATTATTCTGCTTAAAACAAATGGTATTGTGATTGCTAAAATACTCCGCCCATCACCTTGAACTCCTGTTCAGGTTTGCTCCCCAGAATTAGGTCCAGCGCTGCACCATTCCTCGTTCAACTCTATGAGCTGACACGAAGAACTCTCTTCAATAAATTTCAAGAACTCTCTCCCCTCTAAACCCTTTACACTACGACTATCCCAATTAATGTTGGGGAATTTTTTATCCCCTAATATAATTGCCCCCTTATTATTTTTTACAAATCTCAGTGAATTGTCCACATTTCTGCTCTTCTATTGCCTGCTGTTTAGGGTTCTATTACACACTCCCAACAGTGTGACTGACCCCTTTTTTTTCCCTAAACTATCCCCCAAAAAGCCTCACTTGAAGACCCTTCCAAGATTTTGCCCCTCCTTATTGCAGTAACCGACACCTTAATTAAAAATGCAACACCACCTCCTCTGTTACACCTCCCCTCTCCCACTTGAAGATCCTATACCCCAGAAGATTGAGTCCCCAGTCCTGTTCCTCCCTTAACTATATCCCTGTGATGGCCACATCACAAATCAACATGTCACTCTATACCCCGAACTTATCTGTCTTACCTGTAATACTCTTAGAATTAGAGGCCTCCCTTGAAACACAGTATAGCTGAGCGCCCTCTGCCCTGGTTCCTTTCTAAGGTATGGAGTGTCACTATTGAACGAATGCACCATGTCCCCTGTTCCCTGAAAACCACTTTAAATTCCTCACAGCAGCACTAGGAAAACCTCCCACAAAGATACCTGACCTATTCTGTTTCAGTTGCAGACCGTTCCCCTGTAGAACTCCCACTTTCCCAGAAAGAGTCCCAGTGACCAGGAATCTAAAACCCTCTCTCCTGCATCTACTCCTGAGCCATGCTTTCATCTGCACTATACCCCTATTTTTACACTCACTGGAACTGGACATTATCCAAAGACTACAACCTACTCTTCAGTTCACTGCATAAATCCCTAAATTCCTGATGCAAGACCTCATCCCTCATTCTATCTATATTGTTGGCATCAGCATGTACCATGACTTCTGTCTTGTCACCCTCTCCCTTCAGGGTTCCTTGCAGCTGCTCAGAGACTTCCCTGAGCCTGGTGCAAGGAGGACACATACCATCCTTAAGTTATGTCTTTGGAACTTGTCTGATCCCCTAACTAATGAATCCTCTATCCCTACCACTCCTGCTTTTGTCTTCCTCTCCTCCTGTACAGTTAGGCAATGTAACAACCTGTTTGATTTTACTTATTGACTACTTAGGAAGTGAATGGTGAATGGGATGTTGTAACAAAGGTGCGAGCACTAAAAATCTGGTTTAAATAGTTGACAAAATGAATAGCAAGTGTATGATACCTGTTATTGGGACATGTACTGAAGGATTACTGACCGAAGAAAGCTGTTTTGATAGCGTTACATGGTAAATGGCGGCAAACCTATTTGGTCACAAGAAACACTGGTGGAGAAACAGTGGGGCACAAGCAGAAGGCAAGAATTAATTTCAGCTTCAGGCTAACTGCAATGATGAGTGCCACTGGGTGGCAACTCCCGCATCTGGCATGTCACCATCTTCTGGAGAAGAGGATGTAATTTTGCTGTTTACTGGGGGAGAAGGAGGGGATTTATTTCCAGATGTCGATCAATTTGGTCTTCTGGGCGAGGAATCGGAGACCAATGAGCAGCTCCAAGGGCAATAAATATTATTTTTGTCAGACACTTTCACAGGAAGTGTCTTTTTTCACAGCCTTGCTGGGACAAGTGTCTGTCTTCCAAATGGGACGAGCTTCTCATGCTGTACATGAGGTGGGAGAGGTCAGGAACATTTAGCAAGAAAGTAAACAGGAAGACGGAAGCGTGTTTAGATGCCACTGCCTACAGTCCAGACTCAGATCTGCCATAACATTCAGTCGATATTTGCTCACTGGTCAAAGATTGACGTCGGCTGCACTGTCCAAGGTAAAGTGATCAGATGTGCCCTGTTTCTCTTTCTGTCCCTTTGATGGTTGTACTGTCTTTCCTGTACAGTTCTGCTGGTTTCAGTGAATGAACACTAAAACTGTTGTCACTGTTCGGAATCAGGTTTGATTTGATGATTCCGAATTTGTTTTCACAAATGTAGTTGCTAGCCAGAAAAGCAGTCGAAAACTTCTCCCGGGCTGATAACGTTTCTTTTTAGGATTTTCACCCAGCTGGCTATGATATCGATTTTGAGTCCCGATCAGATTGATATTTTGTGTTTAATTTTCACCGTGGCTGCCCTGGACGCTGTTATCTTCAATCCCATGCCCTATCACTCATCTGTCTCCCCTCGTTCATTCATCCACTTTTCCTCCGCTTTGATCAATTTGCCTTCAGCCACATCTCTCTCTTCCTTTAAGATTTTCGTCAAAACCTAACCCGTCACCTCACCTGAAGCCTTCCCCTTTGTCTCCATGTCCACATTTCCCTGTGGTTCTGTGGAGTGCTTTGGGTTAACTTTCTACAATAATGCAACAGTGTGAATGCAAACTGTGGGTAGAGAATTCACATGATTTATATCAATTCTTTTGGAACTTGTTCGTGTGAGGAGCGTTCTAAATGCATGATAACAATACCCAACACTACTCTTCATTACATGTCTCAGATGTCAATTATTGAAACTAGACACCAACTTTTCGATCTAAGAAATGGACTGTACAAATCAGATATACAGTGGAGCATCCCTTTTTTCCTTTCATCATTCACAGGATGACGGCATCGCTGGGTAAGTGATTTATTGCTCATCCCCAATTGCCCAGAGGGCAGTTCAGAGTGAACCACATTGCTGTGGGTCTGGAGTCACATGTAGGCCTGACTGGGTAAGGATGGCAGTTTCCTTTCCTAAAGGACATCAGTGAACCAGATGGGTTTTTCCAACAATTGACAATGGATTCACAGTCATCATTAGACTCTTAATTCCAGATACTTATCGAATTAAAATTCTACCATCTGCTGTGGCAAGATTCGAACCCAGGAGCCCAGGACATTATCTGGGTCTCTGGATTAATAGTCCAGCAATAATACCACGAGGCCATCGCCTCCCCTTAGCTTAGCCCATCGCCTCCCCTTAGCTTAGCCCATCTTCACTTAGCCCAAAACTAGGCATTGTCTGTCTCTTAGATACCACCTTGCGCTAACGCAAGTCTATCCAATATTACGCATCATCTACCTTTCCAGCGCTTTCAGATGAATTAACAATTACCACTGAATTTTCTGACTTTTATGTGGTGTGCAATCGTATCTAGTCTTTGTTGTGTGAGACCAAGCGAGAAACCACAAAATTCTAGATCCGGAAGTGAGCCTGCACAAGTTTCCTTTCGCACTGTGTAATGTCTTTTGCAGAAGTGAATTGGAAAAGTACTGGAACTAATGCAGCTCAGCTGTTCAATAAAACAAACTTTAGGGAGAGGACACTGCTACCTTGCTATTGGGGAGGTGATGGCCTAGTGGCATTACTGCTGGGCTATTAATCCAGAGACTGAGGTAATGTTCTGGGAACCCAGGTTCAAATTCTGCCATGGTAGATGGAATTTGAACTAAAAAAAAAATCTGGAAGTAAGAATCTAATGAGACCAGGAATTCATTTTCAATTGGTTGGAAAAACCCATCTGGTTCAATAATTTCCTTTAGGGAAGGAAACTACTTTCCTTACCTGAGATAACAAGGTGTGGAGCTGGATGAACACAGCAGGCCAAGCAGCATCATAGGAGCAGGAAAGCTTGACGTTTCGGGTCTAGACCCTTCATCAGAAATCCTTACGTTCCTTACCTGGTCTGGCCTACATGTGACTCCAGACCCACAGCAATGTGGTTGACTCTTAGCAATTAGGGATGGGCAATAAATGCTGGTCCAGTCGGTGCAGTCCTCATCCTGTGAATGAATTTAAAGAAAACCTTCCTTAAACATCTGGCCTCCATGTGACTCTTATCTGCAGTATGTTTACGCAAGTGCCTGTACAGCTAACTCAATTGTACAATTGTTAATAGCTGTAGGACCTTTGTTTTCAGTTATGGAATGCATCTTATTGAGCAATGTGAAAGGATGGCACAGGAGATAGAAATGTACAGGTGGAATCTTTTTTGAGGTGTTAAGGGTCTCAGCTGCAGCCTAGAGAACTGTCAAGAGACTTGCAATGCCTGTTTTATTTTTGAGGTTCACTCAAGCTAGCCAGTCAGGCTCCTGACAGACGTTTCTATGGAGTCAAGGCCCCAGTGGGAGAAGTCTCACTGACTAAGTGGTGGCAGGCAGGAGGAAGAGACCAGCATCTCTTTTGAGGCAGAAACTCTCTCGGAGTGTCGTGAAGCTGCAGAATTCTTTACCACGGAGGCCTGTGGAGGGCTGGGTTGTTCAGTAAATTCAAGGCTGAGATAGACAGACTTTTATTCAGGGAGGGAATCGGAGGTTATAGAGAAAAGGCGAGAAAATGAAATTGAGAATGAGCAGATTGCTGTCGCCACTTCCTCCTGATGTCTAGTGCCTCACTCGTTCCTTTGATTATAGGACTCCTCCCCCCAGCCCTGGAGGTGACATGCTGGTTGTAAGGATTTAGCTGCTATGCTTGCCCCATAGTGACATCCCTCGCCCTGCCTGAAGCAGGGTAAATACCAGCAGTGGTGGCAAGAGGCCATTAATTGGTAATTAATTCCACCTCCAAACTTGGCACCAGCTAGCACAGAGGATTGTGATTTGATTTGATTTGGCTTATTTTTGTCACATGTAACTAAATACAGTGAAAAGTTTTGTTTTGCAGTACAGTTAGATCATAACGTACAAGGACATGCAGACCATAGGGTGTATAGACAGAGTGGGCATACAAGGTTATGGCTGCACAGGAGGTGCACAAGTTGAGATCAACATTAGATTTGAAATTAGAGCAGTCCATTCAGCGGTCTAATAACAGTGGGGAAGAGCCTGACAGAAGAGGTTGGAAGAGAGTATAATAGGGGTGGGAAGGGCTTTGATATTGGCTGCCTTTCCATGACAATGAGATGTGTAGTGAAGTCCATGAGTGAGAGGTTGGCTTGCGTAATGGTCTTGGGACTGTGTTCACAACTTTCTGTAGTTTCTTACGGCCCCGGGCTGAGCAGTTGCCACCAAGCCATGATGCACACAGATGGAATGTTTTCTGTGATGTGTCCGTAAAAGTTGGTGACGGTCCTATGGACATGCCAAATTTCCTAACCCTTCTGAGGAAGAAGAGGCAGTGTTGTGCCTTCTTAACCTTCGCATCTACGTGGGAGGTCCAGGACAGATTGTTGGTCATCGTCACTCCTCGGATCTTGACGTTCTCGACCCTCTCCGCCTCAGCTCTGTTGATGTAGATTGTGCCCACTGTTTCCAATAATCATGGGGTTTAGAACATGGCCATCGTTACAAGGGTAAATGGAGAGTTTTATGACAAAAAAAGCAAAAGTAACATCTTTGCTAACAGAGTTGTTAGGTTCCTTTAACGATAATAAACGAGGCATAAACATTTTTCCTTTATTTATTCATTAAATGGATGTGTGCATTTATTGCCCATCTCTAATTGCCCTGGTGAAGGTGGTGGTGAGCTGCCTTCATAAATGCTGTAGTCTTTGGAATTAGGAACACCCACAATGCTACTAGGCAGGGAGATCCAGGATTTTGATCCAGCAACACTGAAGGAACAACAATATATTTCCAAGTCAGGGTGGTATGTGGCTTGGAAAGGAACATTTAGGTGTCGGCATTTGTATGTATTTGTTGCCCTTGTCCCTTTAGATGGTAGAGATCATGTCTTTGGAGGATGCTGTTGAAGGAGCCTTGGCGAGTTACTGCAGCGCAGCTTGTAGGTGAGGCTTGCCCAACCTTATTGCATGGGGACAGTCACGTTTCAGATACGTCTGTCATCCAGGGGGTCGGTGAGCAAATTTCAAAAAGACAAGTTATCGCTCAAGGCTTGAATTACAGCAGCTAATCATTCCTCTAAGCTGCAAAAGCTCAAAAAAAATCAGTGAATTGCGATTAACAACGAAAGTTAATGCTTATATATTAAAAGAAAAGGCACATAAAGTTGCCAGAATTAGCAAGAAATGCTGTCAGGTCTCCCCTGACTGACTAGGCTCCTATGATGCTGCTTGACCTGCTGTGTTTATCCAGCCCCATGCTTGTTATCTCTGATTCTCCAGCATCTGCAGTACCTTTTATCTCTGACCCCATTAACTGAGGAGCTGTATTTGTACCTACATTGTTTTATTGTTGGTTGGCAACTAACAAGTCTGTGGATCTGTGGCTTTTTCCTTCCCTTATTTTCTGTATTGTTATTTTTCTGTGGTTCCTGACAACGTTGTGACTAGAGTGCGGTAGATCAGTGCACCAGAGTTATTTACCCCTTGAAACCCCCATGTTCTCATGGCTTTGCTGTCCAACTGACTATAAGGGTGCTTGCTTAGGTATAACTTATCTGTGAAAACCAAAAAGGACATTGACACTCAGTTTACATTCTGCTACAGTTGATTCAAGAGCTGAGTGCTTGCAAATAGATGGAGGAAGCTGATGTTGACAGTAAGGGACTGTTTAGCTGAGTATGGCAGCAGAGAGCCCTGGCAAAGCTTAGTTCACTGTGAGTTAAAGAGAAAAACAATCTTCCAAACATGGTGTAATATGAGATAATACAGAGGAAAATGATCATGGATTTTGGTTGATACTATACACAGCCATCAGATATTATTGGACAGCCTTGAAATCCCTGCCAGCTGCTGCTAACTGCCATAAGGTCAAGCACTGGGATGTTTGCTGATTATTTCACAAAGTTCAGTCTTTGTAACCTCGCTGATAAATAAACTGTACCAACAATAGGAGGATTTCAAGGATTTCCAAACAACAAAAAAAGGTCTCATCAGCTTTTCCTGACCATGAACGGGACCACAAGTTGTGAGCCATACACCAATAGAGTAGGGTCACTATTGATCAAAAGTTTAACTTGGAAAGTTGTACTGACAGTAGTGACAAGAGCAAGCTAGAAGCATGTGATATGCCGTGGTTGCCTTTTCTGTCCCCTCAGGACAATTTTCTGAGCTCAAATCAAGGGTCCACACGGCAGCTCAGTGGCTACACTGCTGCCTCACAGCGCTGGGGATATGGGTTCGATTCCAGTCTCGGGCGACCGTGTAAAGTTCACACATTCTCCCCTTGTCTGTGTGGATTTCTCCCACAGTCCAAAGATATGTAGGTTAGGTAGATTTGTGTGCTAAGTTGCCCATGATATCCAGCCATGTGCATATTAGGCAGGTTAGCCATGGGAAATGTGTGGTTACAGGGATTGGGTTTGCGTGGGATGCTCTTCGGAGGGTCAGTGCAGACTTAAATAAAAACCAAAAGAACTGCGGATGCTGTAAATCAGGAACAAAAACAAAGTTGCTGGACAAGCTCAGCAGGTCTGGCAGCATCTGTGAAAGAGAAAACAGAGTTAACGTTTCGGATCTGGTGACCCTTCCTCAGAACTGATGGTGGCTGCGGAAACGTCAGTTTATATGCAGAAAACAGGGAGGTGCGTGGGGTAGGGAGAAAATGATACATATTCCCCTCCTCTCCCTTGTCTGCCTTCCGCAGGGACCATTCCCTCTGGGATACCCTGGTCCACACTTCCTTCAACCCCAACACCTCCCCACAGCCCTACGACAACTTCCTCTGTAACCGGCAAAGGTGCAACACCTGCCCATTTACCTCCTCCCTCCCCAGTATCCAAGGGCCCAAACATACCTTCCAGGTGAAGCAACACTTCACCCGCACTTCCCAGAATCTAGTCGACTGCATTCGTTGCTCACAATGTCGTCTCCTCTACATTGGGGAAACGAAGCGTAGATTTGGTGACCGCTTCGCAGAACATCTACGTTCTGCTCGCAAAAAAGACCCTGAACTACCTGTTGCCTGCCACTTCAATGCACCATCTTGCACCCTGGCCAACATCTCTGTCTCTGGCTTGCTGCAGTGTTCCAGTGAAGCCCAGAGCAAGCTGGAGGAACAACACCTCATTTTCCGCTTGGGGACCCCACAGCCCTCCGGACTCAATACTGAGTTCAGTAATTTTAGGGCCTAAACTCTCCCATGTCCCAGCCCCTACCCCACACACCAGGCCTTGTTACCACATGGCCTGCCATTACACATCCTGTGTTGTTAGTCACTAACAGTCCCCATTAACAACTATTCACCCTCCAAACCTGATCGTTAGCAACTCCTTTGTCTGTCCAACTGTCTTTGTCTCTCTTTGGGCTCTGTCCTATCGTTTACTCCCAACCCCACCAACCTCCCTATTTTCTGCATATAAACTGGCGCTTTCCCAGCCACCATCAGTTCTGAAGAAGAGTCACCAGACCTGAAACATTAACTCTGTTTTCTCTTTCACAGATGCTGCCAGACCTGCTGAGTTTTTCCAGCAAGTTTGTTTTTGTTGTCAGTGCAGACTTGTTGGGCTGAGTGGCCTCTTTCTGCACTGTAGTAATTCCACGTAATAGAATATCCATGGCTCAGTTGGATCGGATCAGTTAAGAAGCTCAATGCTATCCAGAGGAATATTGTTTATTTTTAGGCTGCATTTGCTGTCCCAGCGGCTCCAGGGGCTGAGCTCGCTGTCTACACTGTTGCTTGCCTGTAAAATCACTGCCAGCAACGCCACAAATAACTGCCTGTATAAAAGAACAACATTTTGGATGCTTGTCAATTGCAGCCCCTTGCTGCCTCACTTGGCCCCAGCTCATCACCCTGTTCACCTCCTGCTGGCTGCCCTTCTTGTGGATCATCTTGCTACCTGCTCCCAACTGATGCTCCCTGGCTGTCCCACCTACCCAGTCCGTCAGCAGTCTGAGTGAAACACTAAGCTGGACAGGGAATGAGCGAGTGGAAAAGGGGATAGGGAATGGAGCGGCAAGGATGGGGGCATGGTGTGGGCAGCAAACGAAGGGGAGAACGAGGCAGTGAGAAGGCAGAGGGTGGGGTACAACAATGTAGGTGGCATTAACTTCCTGTTCCAGTGCATCGACAGGATGAAGTTTTTATTCTAATTGCTCTGCCACTGAACTCATTATCAAACCTTTCATTGTAGTGCACCTTGGGTTCAAGATCCAATATATAGATGTATTAGAGTAGTAACATCTCTCTACCTTACAGAGAAATACAAGAACAAGTGCAGTGTTGCATCATGAAGAATAACAATCCATATTCATGTATCTTAAAAAAAGCAATATTCACTTCAGAGAAAGGTGATCAGACATGAACCAATGCAGAAGTAAAGAAGTACAAGGATGGATGACTACATGTTTGTTCACAGAACTGGGCTTTAAGGCTGGTCTTAACGGAGGAGACAGGGATTAGAGGTTTACCAGGCAGTTCTAGAGCTTAAGGTCTGTTTCTATGTTTCTTTTCTGTCTAATTGTAAAACTCTCACATGCCAACAATTCCCCATTATCACCCCAAAGACCTTCTCTCACATACTGGTTTTAAAAAATCATGGCTCCAGAAGTACTGACATAAAATCATAGATTTCATAGAATCCCTACAGTGTGGAAACAGGTCATTCGATCCAACGAGTCCACACCACCCCTCCAAAGCGCACCCCACCCAGTCTCAATGCTCCTGCATTTACCTTGTCTAGCCCACCTAACCTAAACATCCCTGAACGCTACAGGCAATTTAGCACAGCCAATCCACCTAGCCTGCATATCTTTTGGACTGTGGGGGGAAACCGGAGCACCCGAAGGAAACCCACACAGACACTGGGACAATGTGCAAACTCCACTCAGACAGTTGCCCAAGGCTGGAATCAAACCCGGGTCCCTGGGGCCATGAGCCACCATGCTGCCATAATTATTAAAACCTCACATATAAATAGGTCAAAGCTCACATGCCACTAGTTCAAAATCCAAATCATAAGTACATGATATTAAAAGATACGTAAATTACACACCTTCCATCATTGTGGTATTAATAATGTCATCTATAACTGAAGCTTGACATCCTTAATTTTATATTCAATTCCACTTGCAATAAAGGCTAGCTTGCCATTAACCTTCTTGGTTAGATGATCAACCTGAATACTGACCTTTGTAACTTATGCAGCAGAACACCTAAATCCTTCTGCACCTCAAAACTGATGGTGGAAGCAACTGTGCAGATGGTGGATAGACAGGATGTCTTTAAGTTACGGGGTGTGTTATTAATGTTAGGTTTTGTAAAGGGCCATTGTTCAAATTGTCTCAATAATTCCATGATAGAATGAAGTTTGAGTCTATAGAATGGCTAATTAGCATTTCTACCTGGATATTACATCCATATTGCAAAAAAGATGGATTTTCAGAGGGGAGGAGTCCACGGGAAAACATAGTAGAATTAATTTGCAAGTTTTCCTAAAATATGTCTGAATCTTAGGATGCATTGTTTTAGATAATCTCTAATGGTGGTTTTTAGACTTAACTATGGGTGTGATTTTTAGCTGTGGAAGTGAGTTGTAGTTAACCTCAGATACATACAAGGGAAGCGATCAAAATATGCACGTCTTGAGGCCAATTAAAAGCTAATTGCAGAGTGATGTTTCTGGAGATCACTAGCTGCATCTAAGAGCCCTGCTTCAGGTTTCAGAGAGAAGCCAGCTGAGTAAGGTGAGAGAAACGGGGATAGAAAACAAGAGGTGACTGATGTTCTTTTGCTTTTTAAAAGTCATTTTTCTGGTTAAGAATTATTTCATCTGTAATAACTTGTGACATTTTAACGAACACTATCTGTTCAATCATGGTCACATTACAAGATACAGTAAATATACGCCAAATGTTAATATACACTGCCCTCCAGCGAGATTGCTTGTAACATTGATGTTTTTACATTCTGAAGGAAGCTGAGTAGCTCAAGGGGTTTGGAGAGATTGGCCTCTGAACTGGCAGTAAAACTCTGACCATATTTGGAAACAATTTCACTGTTAGTTGATGCAATGTGATTTATAGGCTGTGCCAGGTTTTTTTTTTGTTGCTTGTCATACACTGTATTCCCAGAGGGCATACTGTTACCATATAGAGAAATATTTTGTTCATTTGCTTTGTTCTATTTCGGAGTCAGTATTTGAGAGAAAAAAAATCCCTCATGAGGAACATCAGCTATTAGTCATATTCTAACTCTAAAATGATTTTTATCACGTGAAGGAAACACGTATCATTTCTTACTCAGTAAATCACTTAAGAATTCTTCTGCAAGTTGCATAATCCTTTTTTGCCACTTTGTCTTATTTACATACTCGCAAGAAACGACAGCAACTACCACAAGAAAACTTAACATCTGTCACGTGACCAGTTTTTAAAATCCGTGTTGCTACAGTTTGTGTTATCCCATGAGCTGCAACTTTGCTCACAAATCTGTTGTGTGGCACCTTATTAAATGCTTTGAAGTCCATGCACCACGTCGAGAGCATTGTACTCATCAGCCTTGTGTGTTACCTCTTTAAAAAAATTGCAAGCAAGTTCATTAAACATGATTTGTACTTAATAAATCTGCGCTCCCTTTCCTTAATTAATCTGCATTTGCCCAAGAGACCATTAAAGCGTTTTGATTTAGTGCGTTTTGATGAGTGAGATTGATGGTACCCAGCCCGCTGTGGCTAACAGCAACTTTTTGCACCCCATCTTCCACAATTCGCCTCATTAAGTGTGCATCTGGGCTGTACAGTGCCCACCTAATGGAATTGTGTGGCTGGAGGGGTAGCAGAGTGGCTGCTGCTGGGACCTCCTGGCATTCACGCCACTGGCCCTATATTAAAAGTGCAGCAGCACACGACTTCAGGAACTGTCTCCCACAACAGAGCTGTGTACCGTTAGCACTGTGACACAGATATTAGCTCCTTACTTCCCTACCAGGGAACTGGAGGTGCTGCTGGAAGGGTAGTGCGGAGGAGGGCAGTGCTTTATCCTGTAGACTGATGAAGGAAGCCACATGACCTGACCCAGCCAGCCAGGACCGCAATAGGTGCTAAAGTCACTGCTGTGTCCATGGTCAGACTGAACACTGAGCAGAGCAGGAAAAGGGTTAATGATCCTCCACGTTTCCCAAGTGTGGCATAATGTCTGTAGCTCAGATTCCAGTTCCACAACTCGGATGCAAAGTTCCTTGAGCTGCAAACACTTGCTGCAGATGTGTTCTACATCTATCCTGAGTTGCAATTATGTGAGATCTGGAAGCATCTCACACAGTTGCAGCTCAGTAACTGAAGACATTTTGCCAAACCATCAGAAATCTTATCATCAAATCTGCTGTTGTTCAACCTGAGACATGAGATTTATACTGAATTCAACACTTTCAAACACAAAGTGTGCATCTGTAGTGATACCATTCTCTGAAGCTATGATATGTCTTTTGCATTGTTTAACTTGCTTTGGCAGGAGGAATATAGTGAGTAGTGCCACACTCAGGCTCTGTACATGAGTTAATAGCTAATTCTAATGAGATGTTTCCTTTGTTACACAAAGCCTTGATAAGATAAACAGTGTTGCAAATTGTAAAATTTAAGAATGTCGTGCTTTATCTCAGTGGTGAAAATTTTCACGCCATCAAAACTGTCTTTAATGCTCCCACAGGCAAACATGAGCCTCTGAAAGCAGATAGTAAAAGTTTAAAGAGATAACAAGGTGTAGAGCTGGATGAACACAGCAGGCTGAGCAGCATCATAGGAGCAGG
>JAHRHZ010000034.1:25356211-25401822 GCA_024137785.1 Ginglymostoma cirratum | reverse complement strand
CCTGCTCCTATGATGCTGCTCAGCCTGCTGTGTTCATCCAGCTCTACACCTTGTTATCTCAGATTCTCCAGCATCTGCAGTACCTATTATCTCTAGTAAAAGTTTAAAGTTAATGTTTTAACAAGTTAAGAAGTCACATGATATCATGTAATAGTCCAACTGGTTTATTTGAAATCACAAGCTTTCAGAGGTGAGGTAACCTTCACCTGGCAAAGGAGCAGTGGTCCGAAAGCTTGTGATTTCAAATAAACCTGTTGGACTGTAACCTGGTGTCGTGTGATTTCTGACCTCGTTCATCCCAGTCCAACACCAGCACCTCCGCACAATGTTTTAACAGGTGCATATTGCACAGATGCCTTTGTAATTTTGCGCTCTTGAGAAAATGTGGGAAGCTGTGATGGGGAGATGGGTGTTGAGAGACCAAGGAGAAGGGTAAATCTGGAAGCACCACTACCGATTATGTATGATGTGTTTCGGTTACAACTGAATTTATAAAAATAGTTGACATTTTTATTCATATCATGCTGTAGAACTAATACAATCAACCAATTTTTTTGAATATTCAAGTAAATTTGTGAAAACTAAAGCCTTCTGTGCTTTAATGATACAAGGATAATATTGCACCGAACTGTCAGAGTCCCTCATTAGTGTTTCTTTCTTTACAGATGGATTTGAAAACTATCCTCTGCACAACGATGGTTTGTTGCTGTGTGTGGCTGGGTCTTGTTCACTCAGGTAACACCTTCTAAACACATAAGGTTTACTCTCTGCCCATTTAACACGCACATGGCTGCTTGAATCAGTGTCAAAGTCTTGCCTCCAGATCAGCTTAATAAAAACACCAAAGCCAAATCCAAGCCCATGTTTAAGATAGGTAGCTTCAACATTGCAATGTCGGATGTGTAGTCTTTCAGATGTGATGTAGATTAAATTGCAGTCTTGATGCGATTTGAACTGAGAGTAGAGGGGTGTCCTTACCAGCAATATCCTTCATACAATAAAATCAAGAAGATTTACTGCTGCTTTGTAGTTACAGGGACTTCACAGAATCATTGAACAGAAGGAGACCTTTCAGCCATATCCGGGACAACTCTCTGTAGGAACAATTTATGTAGTACGACTCCCCTGCCTTCTCCCAGCAAACCCTGTATATTCATTCTTTTCAGATAACAATCCATTTCCATTTTGGGTGCCTTAATTGAACCTGTCTCCATCGTCATCTCAGGCAGTATATTCCAGGTCCTAATCTCTCACTGTAAAAAATGTTCTTTTTTTCCCTCATGTCACCAACGTTTCTTATGTCATTACCTTAAATCAGTGCACTTGTGTTCTCAATCTTTCCACCAATGTGAAGAATATTTTCCTTATCCAGTCCAAATCCTTTAAGACTTTTATTAGGTCCCCTCAACCTGCTATTCTCCAAGGACAATATCCTGACCTCTCAGATCTATCTACTTAACTGAAGCAGACTTTCTTTGAATTTGTTTTATTAGTAAGGTGGCTGCGAAGTGTTTTGCGTGACTTGATAAGGTAGTATATGAATGCTGTTTCACTTTTGAGATGTTCAAACACACATCAAAAAAATTATTCTATATTTCCCAAAAATCTGACTATTAAGGTTTTGGAGTAGATCTGTCGCTCAGGTTGTGGGTGTTGAGGTTGGTTGGCTCGCCGAGCTGGTTTGTTGTTCTGCAGGCGTTTCGTTACCATGCTGGGTAACATCCTCAGTGCGGGCTCCAATGAAGTGTCGGTGTGTTTTCCTGCCTGGCTTTCTATACCAATAGGAATAAGAATACCTCTTCCAAGTGTTCAAGGATAATGGATATCCAAAGAACTGGGTCAGAAGATGCCTACAAGAACAGCATAAGAAAGATTCTACACGCCCCTACACACTCATCACACTACCCTACGTCGGACCTCACCACAAGACTCCTACAACCGCTGGGCATCAGATTGGCACACAAGCCCACGTCAACCCTATGACAACTGCTCACCCAAACTAAAGACCCACTCTCCGCCATGGATAGGACCAATGTCATCTACAAAATCCCCTGCAGAGACTGTGAGAAACACTACATCGGACAAACAGGAAGGAAACTAACAACAAGAGTACATGAACACCAACTGGCCACAAAAAGACACGACCAATACTCACTCATCTCAATCCACCTGGACAAGGAGAACCACGACTTCGACTGGAACAACACCAAGATCCTGGGACAGGTTAGGCAGAGACAAGCACGAGAATTCCTGGAAGCATGGCACTCCACGAAGCATGCTATTAATGAACACGTTGAACTCGACCCCATATACATTCCACTATGGAGGAAAACTGGAAGTGAGGCAATCCATCTCGATGGACCCCAGAGTTTAAAAACCAGGTGGGAAAACACACTGATACTTCATCGGAGGCTGCACTGAGGATGTTACCAAGCACGGTAATGAAACGTCTGCGAAACAACAAACCAGCTCGGCGAGCCAACCAACCTCAATCTGACTATTTGACAATAGTTCAGGTGGTTAGAAATCTGATCCAGAGATATGATGAGCTTGGGTTTCAGTAGCACAAGTTCTTTGCATTTATTTGATTTAGTAGAATAAGAATTACAATTAAAGTAGGTTTTACTGTCATTTGTACTCAAGAACAGGGATAGAGGAGTACAGTGAAAACTTTACAATTTTACCACTCCAGGCGTCCCCTTAGGTACAAAGGTACAAAAGAGAGAAAAAAATAAAGATACACAGGCTCAATGGCACGGTGGCTCAGTGGTTAGCACTACTGCCCCACAGCACTAGGGACCTGGGTTCGATTCCACCCTCTGGGCGACTGTCTGTGTGGAGTTTGCACATTCTCTCCGTGTCTGCGTGGGTTTCCTCTGCATTCTCCGGTTTCCTCCAACAGTCCAAAGATATGCAGGCTCGGTGGATTGGCCATGCTAAATTGCCCATAGTGTTCAGGGATGTGTAGATTAGGGGGATAGGTCTGGATGGGATGCTCTGAGTGTCGGTGTGGACTCGTGGGGCCAAAGGGCCTGTGTCCGCACTGTAGGGATTCTATGATCTTAAGTGCTTAGCCATGCTGGTCTCTCACTCTCCACAAAGGCTTTACTCCTGTCCTGCAAAGGGATCCCCTTCCCCATGCTGGCTCACTCTCCCCCATGCTTGATGTCACCACAGATGCTGGGAGACCTTGGGCCTGCAATGGCCGCAGTATCAATTACTAATAGTCTACTTTATAAGGAGCAGCTTTATCAATGCTGACCAATACAGGCCAGGTGAGATCTATCAAAAGCTGCACAAAATGATATTTTCACACTATTTTCCCGAACATGTAACCGCTTTAAGACTGAAATTGAATTGTTTAATTTATCAGAAAACAAGCTTGTTTTTATTCCTCAAAATTTCCCTTTGAGTTTCACTCCTTATTTCCCATGTCCTAAATTGGGTCATGTGATGAGATTACAACATGCTGTGGGCTCCACCAGAGGGGGCCATGTCTAAGCCCGAGGGGAAGACTTTACAAATTAAAATAAAATCATAAGAGGTTGCCGAAGGCACAGAAAGGAACTCTCCAAAGGTCAATCTTGATACCTTACTTATCCAGGCAACGACGCCACTGTTTTCTGCCTGGCAGATTAGTTTACAGTTCGTTGCTCTGCTTGTGTCGCTGGGAGCGATCAGAGTCGCAATTGAGTGTTTTTTTTTGGAGCCAGTACATTTACAGGGTCGCTGACATGGATCACATTAGTATAAGTAATGGTATCATTGACCTGTGGTGTTTTAGTCCCAAGGTAATTATAATGTACAATTTAAGACATACCTGGCCATATACAATTCACAGGAATTTAATTGATATCCTCTGGTTTAAATTGCTAATGTTGAAGATATTTTCTTGCAAAGTTAAATATTTGCTTTGCAGCTTTAATTACTGCAGACATATTACAGTCAACTTCCATTTCTTATTACAGATCCCAGGGTGTGTTTAGAAGCCAATGCAGAATCATGTGAGGAATGTATACAAGTTGGTCAAAATTGCGGATGGTGTTCACACGTTGTAAGTCAGCAATAATTTGCCTGATTGAAATAGAAGACAGTTCCACTTACTGCTACTGTTCGGATTTTCTCAAACCAACCTTTTCAATTTATAGAGAACACTAAGGCCATGAATGATCATGTTGCTTTCAGAAGCACAAATATCCCATGTCATAAATTCCACTGCTACAAATGGTTACCATCCCAGAACAGATTGAGTAAATTTTATTACCATCTGGCTGCTCTAAGTATGAGATCCCAGCAACTTACCATTAGAGCAGGGAGTTGTTCGAGTGACTGCGATTGAACATTCCACAGAGTGCGTTAAATAGCAGAAATGGTCAAGAGAGATTCCATAGATATCTTTTAGCAACCTCTCAGCCTTTAGTGATGCTGTGAGTCATCAAAACTCATTGAAGCTTTGTCTCCTTTATGAGGAATTCCAGTTCTTCACTTCTGAAGACCTTATTTTGGAGCATCATTCAAAGCCACTCTATCACAGACTACCTTGATGGCTGCTTACAACCTCATAGTTTACTGTCCCTTCTTGGGACTGCACTCTCCCATTTTCTAGAAACTGCTATCCAGACCCTATTCACTGGCATGACTCCAGCCACAGACAGCTAGCTTCACCAAACTGGCACTCCCCCAGGTATGGAGGACAGTTAGCATTGGGACTTCCGTATTGTTAAACCATAGCTGAGTGAGACAAAGTGAATTATTGACTGACTACAATTGGAAATTTGACTTAAGTGGAAAATCAGTGCGAAGTTGGGGTGGAGGTGCTTTAGCTAGGGTTTATGGCAAGAACTAAACATTCCAGAGCACGAGGTGAGTGGGAGTGATAAAAGGTGAGAATCAAGTGGTTGTCCTGCAGTGAGTCCAGCAGTGGAGTGACATATGAAACCACAGCATGACACGAGTGCAAGGAAAGGTGAAAAGGATTGGTGAAGATTTCTAATCATTAAAGCAAAAATCAGGTCTTCTATTTGTTTAGGACTTCAGTGTTTCCTTCCCTTCTTTAGAAAATGACTTGAGAATTGGATTGATAGTGGTGAATTTCTCTCTCTCTTTAGTTTATAAAAACAATATATCAAGACAGTGAAGTGCAAAGGCCAAGGAATCTCAAGTAATTAATATATAAGCTGAATCAAGTGTGATAGCGATGGCAGGATGGGTGATGTGTTATTGCTAAAACATGTGGAAGCTGCTGGACTCCCGTGTAATTGAGAATGAACACATCTGCAGTAAGTGCTTGCAGCTCAAGGAACTTTGCATCTGAGTTGTGGAGCTAGAATCTGAGCTGCAGACATATGCCATATCTGTGGCCTAACAATATTGAAGTCCCAATACTAACTGTGCTCCTTACCTGGGGCAGTGCCAGCTTGGTGAAGCTAGCTGTCTGTGGCAAGCTGGAATTGTGCCAGTGAATAGGGGCTGGAGAACAGTTTCTAAAATCCAGGGGAGTGTAGTCCCAGGAAAGAACAGTAAACTACGAGGTTGTGAGCAGCCATCGAGGTAGTCTGTCATAGAGAAGGGGAAAGATACCTGTACATATTGCTCCAGTGGGTGGTCACTCCTTTCAGACTAAATCATTCAAACTTAGTCCATGATAAGGGATAGGAGGGTGTAGTGAGGCAGATATGAGGACCCGGGGGTTTAGATTGAGGACTCTTGGCCCTTGCAATTGTCCAATAGTTACAAGCTTCGTGCAAGCTGTGTGGGTGTGACTGGGGACTGTAGGGAAAGTGACTATGGCACCTTGGTACAGGGAGCCATTCAACTGGGCGAAGGAATAGGAATTTAGTTGTGGTAGGGGACAGTGTGGTAAAGGGGATAGATGCTGTTCTCTGCAGCCATGAGTAGGAGTCCCAAAGGCAGTGGTACCTTCCTGGCACCAGGGTTAAGGATATCTTCTCAGCTGAAGAAGAACTTGGAGAAGGAGAGGAGGGAACCACTAGCAGTTGTCCACGTTGGTACCAACAGCTCTGGAAGGACTAGAAAGGAGGTTTAGCTGAAAGAGTTTGAATAGTTAGGAGCTAAATTGAAAAGCAGAACCTCCAAGGTAATAATCTCTGGATTCCTACCTGAGCCACAAACAAACAGGCATAGGGTAAATAAAATCAAGGAGTTAAATGAGTAGCTCAGAGATTGGTGTGGGTGGAATGGGTTTCAGTTCGTGGGGATCTAACACCAGCACTGGATTGAAAGTGGGTACTTCTCGTGGGATGGGCTTCACTTGAACCATGTTGGGTTCAGGGTCCTGGCAAATTGAATGGTTAGGGCTGTAAAGATTTTAAACTAGTTAGAGTTTGAGGAGGGCTTGGGAAAGGGGCAATGTAGGCTTACAATGCAAGTAGATATGACAGACTTACAGAGAGACAATTTGGATAATGATACCCAGAGTGGGACATGAAGTGACAGAAGATATAAACAAAGAAAAATAGCAGTAAATAGGCTCACACGACAAATATTTGAAAAAAGCAAAATTAATGGCTGTTTACTTGAGTGTGTGTAGTATGCAGAACAAGATAGATGAATTAACCACGTAGATACAGGCTAATGGGTATGCTTTTATAGCCATTACAGAGACTTGGTTACAAAGAGATCAAAGCTATGAACTAAATAGTCAGGGGTATGTGATTTTTTTGAAAGGATAGGCAGGAAGGAAAGGGTGGTGGGAACAGTGTTGTTATGAGATGGATTAAGTATGTTAGCAAGACGTGATCTTGGATTGGATGATGCAGAATCACTATGGATGGAGGTAAGAAATAAAAAGAGCAAGAAGACATTCACAGGAGTAGTCTATAGATTCCTAACAGAAGCTTTATGTAGGGACAGAGAGTAAAATCAAGCATTACATAGGGCATGTAAAAAAGGCAGCACATTCATCATAGGTGGCTTTAGACTTAATGTAGATTGCAAAAATCAGATTGACAGAGGAAACTTTAAGGAAGAATTCAGAGAGTGTATTTGAAACAGTTTCCTAGAACATATGTTGCAGATCCAACTAGGTAGCAAGCTTTTCTGGATCTTAGTTTTTTAATGAAGCAGGCTTAATAAAGGATGTCAGAGTAAAAGATCCCCTTGGAAGCAGTGACCATAACATGGTAGAGTTTAACAATTAGTTTGACAGGGCAGAACTTGGGTTGGAAACAACTGTGCTAAGCTTAAATAGGGGCAATTACAAAGGTATGAGGGCAGAGCTGGTTGGAGTAGAATGACAAAGGAGTTTAGTGGCAAAAAACAGTTGAGGATCAATGGCAGATATTTAAGAAAATAATTCATGACTTAGTGCAAAGTGATGAAGAAGGTCTCCGGGAAGGGGATAAGCCAACTGTTGTTAACCAGGGAAGTTAAGAATAGCATCAGAATGTTAAGTAAAAAAACATGCATTGTAGCAAAGATGAGTGGTAAGCCATAAGATTGGGAAAGATTTAAATATCAACAATGATGTCCAAAAAAGTGCAGGAGAAAATAAACTTTGAGGGAAACTTCCAAGTAATAGCAAGACAGACAGCAAGAAATTCTTTAAGTATTTAAAAAGGAAGAGAGAAGCCAAAATGAAGCCAGGTCTCTTAGAGAATGAGGCTGGGGAAATAATAATGTGGATCCAGGAAATGGCAGAAGAGGTGAATAAATACTTTGCATTGATCTTCACAGAAGACGCCAAGTGCATCCCAAGATTACTAAATAGTCAAAATGCAAATAGATCATGTCAACCGGCTCTCCTTTGTTTAACTTGCTCAATAACTCCACAAAGAATTCTGACAGATTCATCGAGCATTACCTCCCTGTGATGAAGCCATGCTGACTCAGCCCTATTTTACTGCACACTTCCAAGTACACATCATTAATAATGCACTCTATAATCTTACCAACGACTGAGGTCAGGCTAACCAGCCTATAGTTTCCTGTCTTCTGCGTCCTTCCCTTCCTAAACAGCTGTGTTACATTAGCCATTTTCCAGTCCTCTGGGACCCTCCCTGACTCCAGTGGTCCCTGAAACATTGCCACTAATGCCTCCACAATCTCCTCAGCTATCTCCTTCAGAACTCTGGGTTGTTGTCCGTTTGGTCTGGATGATTCATCCTCCTTTAGACCTTCAGCTCCCCAGCAACTTCTCTTTAGAAACATAGAAACATAGAAAGTAAGTACAGGAGAAGGCCATTCGGCCCTTTGAGCCTGTACCACCATTCAATATGATCATGGCTGATGGTGCAATCTCAGTATCCCATTCCTGTCGTCTGCCCATATCCCTTGATCCCTTTAGCCGCAAGGGCCACTTCCAGCTCCCTCTTGATTATATCTAATGAACTAGTCCCAACAGCTTCCTGCAGGAGACAATTCTACAGGTGACAACTCTGAGTGAAGAAATCCCTCCTCATCTCAGTCCTGAATGGCTTACCCCTTATTCTTAGACTGTGACCCCTAGTTCTGGACTCCCCCAACATTGGGAACATTCTTCCCACATGTAGCCTATCCAGTCCCATCAGGATTTTATATGGTTTTATGAGATACTACCCCCCCACCCCCATTCTGCTAAATTCCAGTGAGTACAAGCCCAGCGTTTCCTCATGTGTCAGTTCTGCCATCCCAGGAATCAGTCTGGTGAACCTTTGCTGGACTCCGTCAATAGCAAGAATGTCTACCTCAGACTATAAGACCAAAACAGCACATAATGCTCAAGGTGTGCCCTCACTAAGGCACTGTATAACTGTAGCAAGACATCCTTACTCTGATATTCAAGTCCTCTCACTAGGACGGCCAGCATGCCATTAGCTTACCTCACCACCTGCTGCACCTGCATGCCGACCTTCTGTGACTGTTCCACCATGATACCTAGGTCTCACTGCCCTTCACCTTTTCCTACATTGCTACCATTCAGACTATAATCTGCCTTCCTGTTTTTGCAACCAAAGTGAATAACCTCACATTTATCCATATTTTATGACAATTGCTAAGTATACGCCCACTCAGCCAGTCTGTCCAGTCAGCCAGTCCTGGGGACTCATTTAGTTTTAATCCCATCAATTTCCCCAATATCATTTCCTGACTAGTAAGGATTTCCTTCAGTTCCACTTTCATGCGTGACCCTCTGTCCGCTAGCATTTCCTGAAGATTATTTGTGTCCTCCTTAGTGAAGACAGATCCAAAGTATTTGTTCAACTGGTCTGCCATCTCTTTGTTGTCCATAATAAATTCACCTGATTATAACTGCAAGGGATGTACATTTGTCTTCAACAGTTTTAGTGAGGGCTATTATACTCACCTTTGTTCCCTGAGTCTCTTGAAGTTAATAAAGCTGCAACATGACATCCTGACTGTCGTACTCAGTTCCCCAACCAATAAAGGCAAGCATGCCGTACGCCTTCTTTACCACCCTATCTACTTGAGTGGCCACTTTCAGGGAGCTATGGATGAACCCCAACATCCTTCTGTACATCATTGCTGTTCAGGGTCCTGCCATTAACTGTACACTTTTCCTTAACATTTGATTTCCCAAAGTGCAGCTCCTCACACTTACCTAGATTAAACTCCATCTGCCATTTCTCTGCTGATATCTGCAACTGATCTACATCCCACTATGTCCTTTGACAACCTTCCACACTATCCACAACTCCACCGATCTTTGTACCTTGTCTACAAAGGTACTAACCCACCCATCTACATTTTCATCCAAGTCCATATCACAAACAGCAGAGGTCCCACTACGGATCCCTGTGGAACACCACTAGTCACAGACCTCCAGCCTGAATAATGACCTTTCCCCACTACCCTCTGTCTTCTATTGGCAAGCCAATTCTGAATCCACACAGCCCAAGTCACCGTGGATCTCGTGCATCGTAATCTTCTGGATGATCCTACTATGAGAAACTGTGTTGAAAGCCTTACTAAAGACCTTGTAGACAACATCCATTGCTCTACCATCATCAAACGCCTTTGTCACCTCCTCAAAAAATTCAATCAAGTTAGTAAGCCATGACCTGCCCTGCACAAAGCCATGCTGGCTGTCCCAAATTAGTCCATGATTTTCCAAATGCACGTAAATCCTATTCCCAGCTTAGAGTACTGCATTCAATCCTGGTTGTCCCACTACAGAAAGGATGTGGAGGCTTTGGAGAGAGTGCAGAAGAGGTTTACCAGGATGCTGCCTGGATAAGAGGGTATGAACTATGATGAGAGGCTAGTAAAACTCAAGTTGTTTTCTCTGGAGCGGCAGAGGCTGAGGGGAGCCTTGATAGAAGTCTATGAAGTTGAGATGTACAGATAGGGTTGACGGTCAGAATCTTTTTCCCAGTGTTGAAACTAAGGGGCATGTATTTAAGGTGAGAGGGGAAAGTTCATAGGGGACGTGAGCAGCAAGTTTTTTACGTAGAGAATGGTAGGAGTCTGGAATGCGCTGCCAGGGATAGTGGTGGAGGCGGATATGATAGGGGCATTTAAGAGACTTTAGATAAGCATATGAATATGCAAGGAATGGAGGGAAATGGACCAATGGCAGACAGAAGGGAATAGTTTAATTTGGTGTTTGGCACAACATCGTGGGCCAAAAGGCCTGTTGCTGTGCTGTACAGTTCTATGTTCTATGAAGTTCTGTATCTTACTGGTGTCTTCTACCATAAAGAAAGATGCAAAGAACCTAGTCAGTTCCTCCATCATTTCTTTGCTCCCCATTACTACTTCTCCAACCTTACTTTCCAGTGGCAAATGTCCATTCTTTCCTCTCCCTTCCATTTTATATGACAAAGAAAATGCTGTTGCAATATTATATGACTATATGAGCAGCTGGCTTACCCTCACATTTCATCATCTTCCCCTTATTGCTTTTTTGTCGTTCACTTTTTTAAAGACTTACAATTTATCTGGCTTTCCACTGATCTTCACCATATTGTATGCTTTTTCTTTTGCTTTTATACAATTCCTTACTTTGCTTGTTGGCCCTGGTTGCCTCGTCTTCCTCTCAATATGCTTCTTCTTTGTTGGGATGAATTTCTGCTGTGCCTCTGAACTACCTGCTGTTGCTGCTCCACCCCTTCTGACCAATCCTGGCCAGCTCCTCCCTCATGTCTTTACTATTACCTTTACTCCATCGTAATACCATTTACATCTGATTCCAGCCTGTGAGAAGCTAGAAGCAGTGCTAAGTGTGTGAAGATGAGGTGAAGCATATTAATGAGATCTAATTCATAGGTAGGGGTCTGGCGGTTTGAACAGTGCTGACGCTAGTAGGGCAATTGATAGGGAATGGCATTTGAGGATTTATTCACTGTTGGTGACTACTCTTGGGAGGACATAAAATGTCTTGCAGTAATACATCCAGGTTCTTACGACTTGACATTCACAGTTAATAGTTCCAATTGCCTATTGACCATCCTTCTGGAGGCCTCTTGCTGTCCTGTGGATTCAGGATATCTCTGCTTTTACCTTCTCTGACAAGGCCACCAATGCAGATTCGAAAAACCTTGGAATTCACTTTTTTTTCCAGTTGTGTGCCTTCCCCAGATTAAATTCTGTAGTATTACAACTCCCGGTACCTGCTGCAACCACAACGCACCTCCACTGGAAGGGGCACAGACCAGCTTTAAGTGGCACTAGTCACTCACAATATTCACCCAGTGCTGATATATCCAACCAATAAACAGGACAGTGCAAGCTGTCTGGATGCAGAGATCATTCAAGTAACTAAGCAACACCCTGTTACAATTGTATGTTGTGTTCCCTTTGGTTAAGATATATATAGAGTAAAGCATAGACTCGTCACACCAATACCAGAAAGACAGAGACATTGTTGAAAGCAAAATGCCTCAATGTTTGAGTTAGAGGAAGATGCATGACTATAGGGAGAGAGCAGGATCATGTGATTAACTTTGGACTTTTCTCAATCAAAATCTGCACAGATGCTAGTTGGGTAGAATGGCTGCCTTTTGTGCAATAAAATTCTATGTGCCTCATAGAAAATTCTAAATAACTTTACTAAAGAAGCAAATGAACTTACTCAGTCTGTCCTGTTTTATAGGAATTCTTGCGGAGTGGGGAATTAGCAATGGCACGTTGTGATGATATTGAATCATTAAAAAGAAGAGGATGTCCGATGGAACATATTGAAAATCCTAAAGGTTCTGTGAGAATTATTCATGATAGAAATCTGACCGGTGGGAAGAAGATGAATTCCAAAGATGCCACACAGATTCGACCACAGAAGCTTACTGTGAAATTACGACCAGGTACATCAAATTACAGGAAAGCCCAGAGAAAGCTTCCGGTCAAATACAATTATCCACAAACTGTTGTGCAAAATGTGGTAGTCATCATTGTCTATTCAGCATCAACATTTCCGAATCTTAAATATATATGCAAAATTATTTTTATAATCATGCTATTAAATGTAGCCTTGTGGTAAGTTCTACTCAAAATGTTGATCCCTCTTTCTCTTTATAACTGCCAATTTCTAGCATTTTGATTTCTGATTCTGGATTTCCAATATTTCTTTTAAGTCTGCTGCTAGATGATCTGTCCTGAAATTTGTCAGGCTTTCTACCAGCCTCCTGCTGTTACTCTCAACAGGGTCATCTGGACTCCCCAATGTAAAGGCATGGTCATGGTAATTTCTGGGTGTTTCTGAAGTGCTTGTAAAAGGTGGGAATTTCTGTAGCGAATGTTGTGCCCATAGAGGGCTGCAAAGAAAAGCCTGGGAATTATAAGCTTAACATCTGTGGTAGATAAGTTACTCGGGAAGATTCTGAGGGGTAAGATATACATGCATTTAGAAAGACAAGGTTTGATTAGGAGCAGTCAGCATGGCTTTGTGCATGGGAGATCATGCATCACAAGTTTGTTAGAGTTCTTTGAAGTGACCAGGAAGGTTGATGAGGGCAAGGCAGTAGATGTAGTCTATATGGATTTCAGTAAGGCCTTTGGTAAGGTTCCACATAAGAACATAAGAACTAGGAGCAGGAGTAGGCCATCTGGCCCCTCGAGCCTGCCCCGCCATTTAATAAGGTCATGGCTGATCTTTTTGAGACTCCGCTCCACTTACCCACCCACTCACCATAACTCTTAATTCCTTTACTATTCAAAAATTTATCTAGCCTTGCCTTAAAAACATTCAGCAAGGTAGCTTCAACCGTTTCACTGGGCAGGGAATTCCACAGATTCACAACCCTTTGGGTGAAGAAGTTCCTCCTGACCTCAGTCCTACATCTGCTTCCCTTTATTTTGAGGCAAAGTCCTCTAGTCCTAGTCTTACCTGCTAGCGGAAACAACCTCCCTGCCTCCACCTTATCTATTCCCTTCATAATCTTATATGTTTCAAAAGATCTCCCCTCATTCTTCTGAATTCCAATGAGTATAATCCCAGTCTACTCAGTCTGTCCTCATAATCCAACCCTCTCAACTCTGGAATCAACCGAGTGAATCTCCTCTGTACCCCCTCCAGCGCTAGTGTATCTCCTCTCAAGTAAGGAGACCAAAACTGCACACAGTACTCCAGGTGTGGCGTCACCAGGACCCTATACAGCTGCAGCATAGCCTCCCTGTTTTTAAACTCCATCCTTCTAGCAATGGTAGACAAAATTCCATTTGCCTTTTTAATCACCTGCTGCACCTGCAATCCTACTTTTAGTGATTCATGCACAAAGACACCCAAGTCTGTCTGTACAGCAGCGTGCTGCAATTTTTCACCATTTAAAATGTAGTCCATTTTGCTGTTATTCCCACCAAAATGGATGACCTTACACTTGTCAAAATTGTACTCCATCTGCCAGACCTTTGCCCACTCAGTTGGGCTATCTATATCCCTTTACAGACTTTCAGTGTCTTCTGCACACATGGTAGGCTGCTCTGGAAGGTCAGATTGCATGGAATCCAGGGAGAGCTGGCAAATTGGATACACAGTTGGCTTGATGGTAGGAAGCAGAGATTAACAGTGGAAGGATGCTTGTCTGACTAAAGGCCTGTGACTAGTGGTGTGCCTCAGGGATTGGTGCTGGGCCCATTGCTGTTTATTATCTATATCGATGATTTGGATGAGAATGTACAAGGCATGATTAGAAAGTTTGCAGATGACACTAAATTAGGCAGTATCATGGACAGTGAGGAAGGTTATCACAAATTGCAGCAGGATTTTGATCAGCTGGGGAAGTAGGCTGAGAAATGGCAAATGGAGTTTAATATAGATGTGTGAGGGGTGTTGCATTTTAGAAAGTCAAATCCAGGCAGGAGTTTCATGGTGAATGGTAAGGCCTTAAGGAGTGTATTGGAAGAGAGGGACCTTGGTTCTCTGGAAGTGGAGTCATAGGTAGACAGGGCAGTGAAGAAGGCTTTTGGCACACTAGCCTTGATCAGTCAGGGTACTGAGTGTAGAAGTTTGGAAGTTATGATATTGGTGAAGCCGTGCTTGGAGTAGTGTGTTCAGTTTTGGTCGCATTGCTACGGGAAGGATGTTATTAAGCTAGAGAGAGTGCAGAAGAAATTTCCAAGGATATTGCTAGGACTTAAGCGACTCAGTTAGAGGGAGAGGTTGGACAAGCTGGGACTTTTTTCTCTAGAGCGTAGGAGTCTGAAGGGGGATCTTCTAGAAGTAGTTAAGATCATGAGAGGCATGGATAGGGTGAATGCACTCGGTCTTTTTCCCAGGGTTGGGGAATCAAGGACTACAGAGTATCAGTTTAAGATAGGAGGGGAAAGAATACATGGGAACCTGTGGGGCAGCAGTTTACACAGAGGGTGGTGCACATACAGAATAAGCTGCCAGTGGAAGTGGTTAAAGTAGGTACATTAACAACATTTAAAAAGCATTTAGATGAATACAGCGATAGGAAGTGTTTAGAATGACATGAGCCAAGTGCAGGCAATTGGGGTTACTGTGGATGGACATTTTGATCAGCATGGACCAGTTTAGGCTGAAGTAGGACTCTATGACTCTCCGACCAGAAGGATGAGGTGTGCTCCAGAAGGACTCAAGTGATCTACCCCTAGACTGCCAGGAATAGAGTAGTGACAGTTGTGAGGGAATGGCCAATGGGGTACCTGGGTCAGGTAGATGCCAAATACGTATCCGAGCTAGTGCTTGTGCCCACCTGCTCCATGCAAATGATGTGCTCTCAAAGATGCTAATAAAATTCAGTGGATTCAATACCTAAGTGCAAGATTGGCAGTGATTTTGTGGCAACGTCTGTCATTCTAAGCAGGATGATTTCAGCATTGTTTACCAGTTGTCTTTATGTCATCACTCTAACAATTATAAAGCTGCTGGCATGCTCACTGTTTTTAAAAAATATACCTTTAACCTCTCCTATCTTCTTATAAGTTCAGATCTGCCTGAGGATCAAATAGTACATTGCTATCACTCTTTCACAACCATGATGAAAAGCTTCAACCTGAAAGGTGGTCTTTCACTTTACCTCTGCCCTTCAATGTGCCCTTCCTCAGGCAGTAAGGGAGTGCCTGAGTTAACTCACTTTCTTGTCTCTCTCTTTCACCAGTACTCAAGGGGAACTAATGCTTCATCGCAGCTCGTTATCATTATCAGCTATCAATTTGATATCTTGCTGTTTTGCTGAATCTGCATCCTTCATTTGTTGAAGCCAAAATTCAGTGTAGCTTCTTCTACTCAAGAAGTGTGAGGGAAGCCTTCATAGAATTGGGTCGTAGGTTTTCTTAAGTAATCTCTGACAGACAGGTCAGTCTGCAAGAATCAAATAGAGATACAGTCACCCAGCCTCAACTGTTCACCACAAAGATCATGGGTGAGATCTTGCATTTTGATCAAACAGACAAAAACATAGGGACAGAAACAAAGCTGATGTTTGGCCTACCTTTGGCTAGAGGAATCTCCAGGCTAACTTTCACAACTTGGTTTTCTACTTTGTACTAAAATATTCTGATGATACAATAAAGTCTATCCCTTCATCCAAGTCATGAATATACGTCGTAGTTAATTGAAACCCAGCAACTATCCCTACACACTCTACTAGTTACAGTTTGATCGTTTTAAAATAATCCATTTTTCCAACTCTTTGTTTTCTAGCAATTAACTAATGCTTATTCCATGCTAATGTATCAGCCTCAAACCATGAGCTCTTATCTTGTGCAGTAACCATTTTTGTGGCACCTTACTGAAATTCTTAAAGAAATCAAAATGAATTTGCAAAACAGGAGTTTCCTTTCTCAAAGCCATGTTGAATCTGTCTGATTATGTTATGATTTGCTAAATATCCTGCTACTAACTCTTATAATTGGATGCTTGCATTTTCCCAAAGATAGGTGTTGGACTGACTGGCCCATAATGTCCTGCTTCTATCTCCTTGCTTTCTTGAAGATTGGTGTTGCATTTGTGGTTTACAGATCAGTTGGGACCCTTCCATAAACTAGGCAATTTTGGAAAGTTACTAGCAATATATCCACTATCTTTGCAGCCACTTTCTTTAATATTTTAAATTGCAGATGTGTTAGCCTTGCAATCCAAATAGACTCATACAATTATAATTAATTATAATTTTCACATTATGTTCTCTCAATTGGTCGAGATTATTTTAAGTTCTGCCTTTCCTTTACCCCCTGATTTTCTACTGTTTTGGGGATGCTGTTTCTGTCTTGCAGCATGAGAACAGATACAAAGTACTTGTTCAAAGTCTCTGTCTCTTTCTTGTTCCCTATTGTTAATTCCCCCTCTCCCTTTCTGAGGAATTCATGCTCACACTTTAGCTACTTTCTTCCTTTTTATATATCGGTCAAAAATTTTACTTTGCTTCGATATTTCTTGCTAGTTTTCTCTCCTATTACAATTTCTGCCTTTTTTGTCACCTTTTGTTGATTTCTAACATTTACCCTGTGTTATTGCCTAACGTAGTAGTATTGTACAATTGATGCCATCCGTAACTTATTTTAGTTAGTCAAAGATGGCTCTCCCTTATCATAAAGTATTTTTCTCCATATGTTTGTTAAGCATTATAAAATATCTCCTTAAATATCTCCCCCTCCTTTCTACCACCTTCCGTTCTAACCAATTTTCTCTTTCTACTTTCTATAATTCTGTAATCTGGACTGTGCTAATAATTACACTGGAAATCAACTAAGATATAGACAAATGCACAGGACCCTTTTTATATAATCAAAGGGAATTTGTACATACATTGTCCCTTTTTCAAAAAGACGGTCATGGAGACAGCCAGTCTCTGCTGCATCTCCATGTTAACACTGAGGTCAATCAGAATCTACATACCTGGCTGAGTATTAAACTTGACAGGTAACTGTTCTTGCTGAATCTCTATGCCAATGAGGGTCAAACCAATCAGCATCCTCTTGTCATGCTGTATAAAGTCATCTCCCTTTGTTCAGACATTTCTTGCGCGGTAGCTCTGTTTAGAGTAAGTTGAAAAGCTTCACTTTGTTATCTTCTTTTAGCAATGTTTAGGTTCTATTCCATTTGAGTTAATTGTAACTTCAAACCCATGTCTTTGCCTTTATTTATGTTTGAGACACTAGTTTCAGGCTCATGTTTCTTACCATCTAATGGAAATTCAAATTCTATAATGTTATGATCATTTTCACTGGGATGATCCTTTATTCTGAGGCCATTAATCAGTCCTGGCTTGTTAAACATTACCAGATCTAAAGTAATCTGTCCCCTTTGTGGTTTCAGAATGGATTGATCTATGACACAGTCGATGAATTCATGTTCCAGGCTATTTTTTGCCAACTTGATTCACCAATTTACGAATATTAAAACCTTGCATAGTTATTGCTGTCACCATTGTGTACAGGTGTGAATATTTTGCACCTTGTTTCCACTAAAATAATCTCTTCCCATTTCAACCTTTAAAAACCAACCCTGTTGGGCAGGTATCAGAACAGGGTACGTGACCCTTTCATTGCTCCATTTTACTCTGAGTTAAAGAGATGGCATGAAAGAATAACAATACATTTTAAGTTTGGAACACCAGCCCCATTTTTCCCTGCTCCAAAGTTGTTGAAGACATGAAATGGATTGGAGTTCCTAATATATAGACTGCATATAGACTTCCTAATATACAGACTATAATATATATAACTGCATTTACCTTGCCAGTTATTAAAGTATAAAAATGATGACTTCAGCATTAGAGATAAGGCGTGGGGCTGGATGAACACAGCAGGCCAAGCAGCATCATAGGAGCAGGAAAGCTTGACGTTTCGGGCCTAGACCCTTCATCAGAAATGGGGGAGGGGAAGAGGGTTCTGAAATAAATAGGGAGAGGGGGGAGGCGGATAGAGGATGGATAGAGGAGAGGATAGGTGGAGAGGAGGCAGACAAGTCGAAGAGGAGGGGATGGAGCCAGTAAAGGTGAGCATAGGTGGGGAGGTAGGGAGGAGATAGGTCAGTCCAGGGAGGACGGACAGGACAAGGGGGCGGGATGAGGTTAGTAGATAGGAGATGGGGGTGGGGCTTGAGGTGGGAGGAGGGGATAGGTGAGAGGAAGGACAGGTTAGGGAGGCGGATGAAGGGTCTAGGCCCGAAACGTCAAGCTTTCCTGCTCCTATGATGCTGCTTGGCCTGCTGTGTTCATCCAGCCCCACACCTTATCTCGGATTCTCCAGCATCTGCAGTACCTTTTATCTCTGATGACTTCAGCATTGCCAGTTTTTTGCATTGCCCAATTACTAGGGAACACAGGTTCAAGGTGCGAGGGGAGAAGTTTAAAAGAGACGTGCGAGGCACATTTTCACACAAAAGGTGGTGAGTGCCTGGAACATGTTGCCAGAGGAGATGGTGGAAGCAGACCATAGCAGCATTCAAGAAGCACCTGGACGAATACATGAATAGGAAGGGAAGAGAGGGATATGGATCCTGTAAGTGAAGACCATTTTAGTACAGAAGGGGAAAGTGTGTCAGCACAGACTTAGAGGGCTGAAGGGCCTGTTCCTGTGCTATATTGTTCTTTGTTCTTTGAAACCTCAAGACCACGCAATGGGTTTTCAGCAGTTTCCTTCCACCAAGAGGAGGCTGCTCTTACCTATTTGAGAATACCGAGGGAAGACAACCGGACAGTGCAAAAAGTGGAAACACTTTTTTATTCTTTGTGTGATGATACTGTGGCTTTAAGGAGTCTATTTAGTGCTTTTTTTAATGGCGAGGTTGAGACAGAGGTACCGTGTTGTCTGTTCCCAGCCAATAAAGTAAATAGCTTGTGAAGCTTTGGAGTTTTTTTTTTAAAAAGGGTAGGATCAAGGATTTTAGTTTAGCTTTCAGTAGCTACAGCAAAGTGCTTGAGTTTTCTCTCTGTCTCTTTCTCTCAGAATTTTCTCCTGATCTTCTTTCCTCCCAGACAGAAGAAACATTGCGTGTGAGACAATATATTTTATTGAATTTGCCTTTGCCAAGAGTGTGTTTATAGGACGTTAATATATTGGAACAGCTAACCTGCGGTACTTAACATATGTATATATTCTTGTTAAGTATTTTGATAGTTACAGTTGAGCTTTTTAAAATTCTATTTTGTCCATATTTTAGCTATAGTTTAAGAATAAAGTGTGTTTTGCTTCAAGCCTAGTAGTTTGACCAATTGAATTGCATCTGGAACACATTGTCTTACACTTGCCTTTAAAAGTAAGAAAAAGTTGGGGTCTAGGCTATCTTCTTAACATATTTTGAGGGGTTTTGTTCTGCTCCATAACATTAGTAACCTTCAATTGGCACAAGGCCTATACAAGAAGTTGAACTGAGGGATAGGAAGCCACTAGAATCCTTGCAATTCCTTCACTCTGGTGAAGATAGGGTCTTTTGGTACCATTTCTTATGTTTACCACTACCTTCTCCACAATTACTCTGGGAATTCCTCTAGGCACATGAGCCCAGTGGGATAACTGCTGTTTGCAGAACCTGTCTATCCTGATGGCAGGTGGGGTCATAGATCATAGAATCATAGATCATAGAATCCCTACAGTGTGGAAACAGGCCATTCAGCCCAACAAGTCCACACTGCCTCTCAGAAGAGCATCCCACCCAGATTCTACCCCTGATTTCCCATATCTAATCCACCTAACCTAAACATCCCTGAACACTACGGGCAATTTAGCATGGCCAATCCACCTCGCCTGCACATCTTTGGACTGTGGGAGGAAACTAGAGCACCCGGAAGAAACACACGCAGACACGAGGAGCATGTGCAAACTCCACACACAGTCGCCCGAGGTTCGAATCGAGCCTGGGTTCCTGGCGCTATGAGGCAGCAGTGCTAATCACTGAGCCACCGTGCCGCCCTGAGGTGTTGTATTGAAGAAGATAACTGGTGATAGCCACCTACTTGCATTGTCCATTATCCTGAACTGCAATCCAGGAGGTTTTGAATAGTATTGTAGAGAACAATCCTACCCATAGCCCCACTGTTATTCAAATAGATCTTTAATCTCTTTTACAAACTCAGTGTCAGCACCTCCAAAAATACAGCATTCCTGCCATATTTCACTTCAGAGTTAGCATAAATTATTGGCTCAATTCTAGACTGGAGCTTGAATTCATAATTATTTGATTAAGAGACTAGAGTGTAACTAATGAAGGATACTTGCTGATTTCTGCTTGATCACTTTCTCATTAAGGAATCTCTCAACACTAAAATTCTCATAAATTTCTTCTTTTCCATGAAGGATAGGTACATGGCCAGTATCTGTTACCCATCCCTAATTGCCTTCGGGTAGGTATTGGTTTTGTTGAACTTCAGAAGTGTTTGCAATGAACGTATTCCCACAGCGCTATTAGAAAGGGTCTTTCAGGATTTTAAATGAGCAACATCAAAGGAACAGTGCTATAGTTGAAAGTAGAATGGTGTGTGGCTTAGAGGAAACTTGCAGTGTGAGGTGTTCCTGTGCATCTGCTGCTCTTGTCTTTCTAGGTGATAGAGGTCATGGGTTTGGAAGGCGCAATCAAAGAAATCTTAGTGAGTTGCTACAGTGCATCTTGTACTTAGCTCTTGTGTATTTCACACCTATGATTTCCTAAAAATCATTTTTGTGACTTTCCAGGTGAGCCTCAAACATTCTCACTGCAGTTTCAGAGAGCTGAAGACTATCCCATTGATCTTTACTATCTGGTGGACCTCTCCCTTTCTCGGCAGGATGACTTGGAAAACATGAAAAGGTTGGGAATTGAGTTGAAGAGAAAATTGCAGGAGATAACTTCTGCTTTCAGGATTGGTAATGAAAACTTTAAACTTTCCTTTTATGATCCAGATCCTTGAAGTTGTATAAAACACTATAATAAACAACATACGAATCATAAGATGAAACTAGACTACAGATCTTGTGAATAGTTGACTTTGAATAAGCAATTTCATGTCATAGCCCTCAATTTATTGTAAATCTGATCAAGCTTAATGATCTGAACAATATTTTTCATTACATCCGATTTCAAATTAGTCTTCTCTACTTTGCCAATCTTAGCTCAAGTAATATTTCCTTATCAGTGAATGTGTTTTCTTTTAGGGTTTGGTATCTTGCAGAAAACTTCTTGTCCAGCTGGAGAAACCTGTAGAAGTCAATTCAGCTTCAAGAATATTCTACCACTGACCTCTGATGGAGTTATGTTCAACACACTGATAAACAGCCAGACTATCATTGCAAGTGAGAACTCTTCAGAAGATGCTGTTGATGCAATAATGCAGGCTGCTGTCTGTGGGGTGATTACAAACATTTCAATATTTGAATATTAGAATTAAAATTTATTGTTTTGTGTACTTGAATGAGGGCAGTGAAGAGTTTATAATGTTGCTGCTTATGGTGCCATCTTTAGGTATAGAATACCTAGGCACAAATACTTAAAACATCTGTTACGGAATTGAAAGAGTAATAAATAGTCTAGCATGGGAATACAATGTTTTTAAAATGTATTTGATTTACTCAAAGTCCAGCATAAGATTAAAAAATTTTTTTAAACTACTCAAATTACAGGCCTTTTAACCAAGTCCGTGCCAACCCCTCGCCTCCAGACCATGTTTGGCTTTAAAAGTCGAGGCATCGCTTCCAGACCACAAGGGTCTCGCCTGCCCCGTGGCAGCCTCCAGTCTGGGACTGACCCCAGGACTCGACCCCTCCCGACACCTGCCCGGTCTCGGACTCGGCGGCCCCCCCCCCCCCCGACACCGGCCCGGTCTCGGACTCGACCCCCCACCACCGGCCCGGTCTCGGACTCGACCCCCCACCACCGGCCCGGTCTCGGACTAAATGTCAGCATTTCTGTGATCTGTGTTTCAGCCAGAAGCTGAAATTTCGATTTGCAAATCATGACAGCACAGTCTATGACTTTAATCACAGACTGAAACCAGTGATATGCCCTAAAGTAGGACTTATCAGTCAAATCACTCATTATGGGACATGTCACTGGACTGAAAAGTTTGAGGCTGAAGTAATTTGAAAGCTGCACTTAGCAACGGTGACCCTGGAACTGTCAATGGTTGACTTTTTTAAATATTCGTTCTTGGGATGTGGACATTGCTGCCTAGGCCTGCAGTAATTGCACAGAGGGCAGTTAACAGTCAACCACATTGCTGTGGGTCTAGAGTCACATGTGGGCCAGACCAGGTAAGGATGACAGTTTCTTGAATCAGATGGGTTTTCCATCACAATTGGCAATAGTTTTACAGTTGTCATTAGACTTTTGACTCCAGATTTTTATTAGATAAGAACTTCACCATCTGTCATGGTTGGATTTGATACCAGAATCCCAGAACATTACGTGGGTCTCTGACTATTAAGTGACTGATGACTATTTAGTGACCATGAGACCAATTCGTCCCCCTTGTCATTAAAATCTATTTGGCTTACAAAGACTTTTAGGGAAGGACATCTGTTGTCTTTCCCCTGTCTGCCCTACATGTGACTCCAAACCCACAGCACTGTAACCGCACACTGACCTAGCCTAGCAAGGCACTGAACTGAAGGGCAACTGGGGATGAGCAAAAATACTGGCCTTGGTGGTGACACCCAAACCTTAAGACAAAACCAAGAAAAACTGCGCAAACTCCCTTAACTGAGCAAACCTCCTTTGTAATAAATAGGCAGAAGAGAAATAACTGCAAGAACATGGTGATAGTAACATCAGAAATGTACCAATTGGATCTGTAATATCATTAACTATGCAGCTGAAAAAGGCAAATTAGCAAGGTCAATTAACTTATCATGCTGATAGGAGTCAATAAGCCTGGCTCACTGAGAGATGTCCAACATTCAATTGCAAATTTGTTGACAATGTAACTGAACCTGAGATTAGATGTGGAAGAGGTTTATGTACAGTTCAGATTTTTGCTGCACAAAGGGGCTGGATTTCACTCGTGGGCTACACAAAGCACGCTGTTTGATCTCCCATGCACACAGCGTACACCTACTGACATCTCATAACCTGTGGGGATTGTTGCTGACTACCTGTGCCTAGAGGGTGTGCCATCTGATCTCCTGTCACTGTGCAGTGTGCCCATTAACTGTCTGTAAGGTGGGTGCGGGTGGGTGTGTGTTAGCTGTCTGCCTGCACCAGGGGACCATGCTGGCTGCCTGGGTAAAGATGCCAGCCTATGTCTGTGATTTTCACTAGCTGACCTTTCTTGCCCATGGCAAATGCGTGTCCATGAATTTGAGGGGATGTCATTACTAACATCATGTATGCAAACTGCGGAGTCCCAGTGCAGCGCCTATGGCCCAAGGCCTCCCAAAATATGACACCCTTGCCAGACAGCAAAGTTACGGGAACAAGAACAGAAATTGCTAGAGAAACTCGGCAGCTCTAACAGCATCTGTGGAGAGAAAGCAGAGTTAACATTTCAGAAGTTCTGAAGAAGGGTCACTGAACCTGGGTTGACTCTGCTTTCTCTCCACAGATGCTGCCAGACCTGCTGAGTTTCTGCAGCAATTTCTGTTCTTGTTTCAGATTTCCAACATTTGCAGTTCTTTGCTTTTAGCGGGGCTACACTTCCTTAAGGGGAGATTCTTGGAATGGCAGAATTAGAATTATCTAATGTCTGCCCATGAAAAGATCTTAAGCTGATCTTGATAGGACTCCTTTTGCTCCATTGCCTGTGAAATTGGTCCCACCAACTCCTATCTAAGATGGCGATCAGTGTTGCAGAAGCAAATTATTGGAAATGCTGGCTATCTTGCGTCAAATGTCATTCGTTCAGAGATTTTTCATGCAAGAGCAGTTAGATCAGTGAGTTAAGTACCATGGAGCCACAAGGGCTGTTTTCCAGAAACAGGAGAGCTCAGTTAGGTGAACACAGCAGGTCAAGCAGCATCATAGGAGCAGGAAAACTTGACGTTTCGGGCCTAAGCCCTTCATCAGAAATGGGGGAGGGGAAGAGGGTTCTGAAATAAATAGGGAGAGAGGGGGAGGCGGATAGAGGATGGATAGAGGAGAGGATAGGTGGAGAGGAGGCAGACAAGTCGAAGAGGCGGGGATGAGCTGGGCTGGTTTTGGGATGCGGTTGGGGGAGGGGAGATTTTGAAACTTGTGAAATCCACATTGATGCCATTGGGCTGCAGGGTTCCCAGGCTGAATATGATTTGCTGTTCCTGCAGCCTTCGGGTGGCATCACTGTGGCATTGTAGGAGGCCAAGGATGGACATGTCATCTGAGGAATGGGAGGGGGAGTTGAAATGGTTCGCGACTGGGAGGTGCAGTTGTTTGTTGCGAACTGAGCGCAGGTGTTCTGCAAAGCGGTCCCCAAGCCTCCGCTTGGTTTCCCCGATGTAGAGGAAGCCACAACGGGTACAGCGGATGCAGTATACCACATTGGCAGATGTGCAGGTGAACCTCTGCCTGATGTGGAATGTCTTCTTGGGGCCTGGGATTGGGGTGAGGGAGGAGGTGTGGGGGCAGGTGTAGCACTTCCTGCGGTTACAAGGAAAAGTGCCGGGTGTGGTGGGGCTGGAGGGGAGTGTGGCGCGGACAAGGGAGTCCCTTGACCTGTCCGTCCTCCCTGGACTGACCTATCTCCTCCCTACCCCCCTACCTACACATCACCTTTACTGGCTCCATCCCCGCCTCTTCGACTTGTCTGCCTCCTCTCCACCTATCCTCTCCTCTATCCATCCTCTATCCGCCTCCCCCGCTCTCCCTATTTATTTCAGAACCCTCTTCCCCTCCCCCATTTCTGATGAAGGGTTTAGGCCCGAAATGTCAAGTTTTCCTGCTCCTATGATGCTGCTTGACCTGCTGTGTTCATCCAACCCCATGCTTGTTATCTCGGATTCTCCAGCATCTGCAGTACCTTTTATCTCTGAGCTCAGTTAGGTAGCAGGCTGGTCATCAACTAGTCCAAAAAACATCCAAAGCGGACCCTGCAACCTAAAAAAATGAGGGATCTCTAGAAAACAAGCAGTTATCACAAGGCTTGTGATTATCAAGAGACATCTTAATAAATTATTATTCTCCAAGAATAATATATCAAGAAACATCTTAATAAATTATTATTCTCCAACATATTTTCATTGATTTCTTTCAAAAGCTTAAACCAGGCATCCACAATTCTTCAAATTCAAGTCCATAAAATTATGAAATATGATGCCTTTGTAACAATGACAGTTGGAGCTGCTTGAAGGGTCTAGGCCCGAAACGTCAAGTTTTCCTGCTCCTATGATGCTGCTTGACCTGCTGTGTTCATCTTGGAGCTGCTTGAAGTTTGCACTAGACAGGTCTTCAGCCAATTTATAGCTGAAAGATGCTCCTGATGTGCCTCAGTCCCTGATTTTCTACAGGAGAGATCAGCACAAGTTACCAGATAACTGATGAGTATTTGCCAGAAAAGCGCCCCTACGGTGAGCTTTTTGAAGGCAAAGAACTAAAAAAAACACTTTAGGGGCATCGTGTAGGTTTCACTGAAGTGTTTGAACACCTCCCCTGTTACATTTGCAAAATCTTGCATCAGATTCTTCTGTATGTTGCAGTCTCATCAGCAAGGGTGCTACCTCTTAGGATCAGAACAGATTCCCACCGGCCAGCAGGAAACATTAACTTCACAATTCCAGAGCTGCCAGAACCTCTTCTGCACAAAGAATGTGTGTCCAAAGTACAACATATCACTCTGTTGTCAAATTGGACTGGTTAGCTATTTTTGAACACGTCACATCTGAAACTTAACTCAGTGAATTCTGTATGATGTTGTGGTCATCCTTGACTATGAATGATGAAACAAATGCAAAAAATAGCCACTGGGCTTCAATGTAGATCATAGATCATTTGATAAAATGAGCCTATTGTCTGAATCAGGTTGGACTACTAAGTGTAGCATCCATTTAAAATATTGTTGGTCACAGCTCTGGTCTTAACAGGACTCCATTTTGATGTTGTTAACACCAGATGAAATGAGTCAAAAATAAACATTCAAATTTTCTATATTGTTAGAAAAGCTTTTGCACCAAAAGCACAGAATCAGATTATTGGGGATGTCATTCTGGGAAATGATATTTTGTAAGCTATTGTCTCATTTGTTTTGATATTCAACAGGAGAGTAAGTTGGCAATCATTTTATTGAAGCTGCATAAGGATTTGTTCTGACATTTGAAACAAGCTATCACTTGATGTATGTTGATTTAGAAGAACTAATGTGCTTGAGGCTGTGTTGCAGGTGCTGGGTGGCAGCTGCCTTTAGGAATGTTCCCAAGAAGCTGAGGAAGGTGATGAGTGTGTGTTTTCTCACACTCCTTATCTTCAACTGGAGTTTTGAAACAGCGATGGTTGAACCCAGATCTTTGTGACCTCCTGATCCAACATCTGTAGTGTGCTCCAGCTGTGCCTCGTGTGGGAATTATTCTTGTTGGATTTTGACCTTACTTGGCCTCAATCCTGAGGCTGTCAAATCTTTGGCAGTTTACTTGATCAGGAATTATGCTTAGAAATAAACAACAGTAAAACTGATAAAGGTTAGCTGCACAACTATTGCCGAAAGTTACTCAGCAAAAAATGTAAACGGTGTAGTGCTTAGGCTTTCAGCCTGAAGGTTTTAGAATTTAGGGGTACTTAGGGGAAACATTCATAATTTGAGGAAAAACCTTTTTGAGTTTCAGTTTGGTAGTTTTGCAGAAGTCTTAAGGTGAAGCTGGATGCATAAAAAAATTACCCTGAGAAAGTGAGGTTGTTTAGGGCTATTAAGAAAGAGTCACCTCAAAGGAATCTAGTTTAAAATTCCAGACAGAGAGGATTTGGTCAAAACACTGAAGGAGATCTTTGAAGCTGAAAAAGTCTAAGCTCATTTGTATGATGACAAGTATTTGTAAGAGTCCATCCACTTCTTAAGACAGGGTAACGAAGCCACAGTTAAAGATATGAGATAGGAAGGAATTCTCTCTGGTGTGACTACTGTAAAGGAGAGTTTTTTGGGGTTAATGGGATTGTGTTTTACTGAGTGTTTATAAAGTTTTTGAATTGTTTTATGTGTAGAGTTTGGTTTATAGAACTAAATCTGCAGCATGTCATGGTTGTGGAAGACCACCTCGTTGAAATAAAAAAAAACTATCAAACCAGATTTCAATCTGGGATCTGGTTTGTCCAGTAATAGCATTAATTGGGATCATAACAACGTTCTTTTAATCATATCGGATCTCAGTTTAGTGCGCTAAACCACCTTAAACAGATATTTGTGATACATTGCCATCTTCCTATCACATTGTAAGGCAAATAGTATGCAGAAGACTTTTCTCTAAAGTTTTAATCTCTAAAATCAACTGTTCAAGTTTATTTCCATATCCTTTCTCTTTTCCTTATTTTGTCAAGTAAAATTATTCTTTGAAATGAGTCTAGATTTGCCTTTATTTAAATCTGCTTTCTCTTACAGGATATGATTGGTTGGAGATCTGTCACAAAAATGCTTGTCTACTACAGTAGTACAGGACTTCATTTTGCTGGAGATGGTAAAGTCAGCAGTTTGTTGCCCAATGATGGTAACTGCCATGTTGACAGTCAAGGTGTATATACATTGAATCATCAACAAGTAAGCATGTTTTTGAACTTATAAATTCAACATAGAAAACATTGGATAGACGTTACATCTATTTAAAGAGGAAAAGTATTTCTACGTGCTTCTTGAGAATCTATATTTACAGATTTTTTTGTGGGGTTTACACCATTCAAAATATTTTCCATTGTCTTCTGAAAGCTTGGTTTGAAAATAGTTGGGATTGATGTTATTCAAGTCCTGCTAGTTGTATTGGAGTCCAGCACAGCAAATGAATTGATCAGTGATTTAGTAACTTGTGTTATTGTTAATGTTTTTGATGTGGTAATGTTGGTAACCTCACAAGCATTGGTACCAGTTAATGCCCTGAGAAAGGAAATCTCGTACACTTTTGTGAACCAGTGCAAATCCTTGTGCTGCTTCCATAATATTGTTAGGAAAAGGTTTGTGGATATTGGCCCAGCAACAATGAATGCAAAAGTGATATATATCAGGATTCTAACTAACTTGGGTGGAATCTCCAATACATTTCTAGTATTGTAGTTTTTACTTCAGGCCACCTCTGTATATTCAAGACCTTCTTTTATTCGTTCATGGGATGTGTGGACTTTGCTGGCTGACTAGCATTTCTTGCCCATCCCTAGTTGCCCTTGAGAAGGTGTTGGTGAGCTGCCTTCTTGAATTGCTACAGTCCATATGCTATAGGTAAACTCACGATGCCTTTAGAGGGTGGATTCCAGTATTTTAACACAGTAAGAGTGCGAGAATGATGATATAATTCCAAGTCAGGATGGTGAGAGGCTTGGAGGGGGAATTGCAGTTAGTAGTGTTCCCATGTATCCGCTGCCCTTGTCCTTCTAGGTGGAAGTGGTCATGGGTTTGAAAGGTGCTGAATAAGGATCTTTGGTGAATTTCTGCAGTGCAGTTTGTAGATAACATACACTGCTGCTTCTGAGTACCAATAGTGGAGGGATTGGATGCTCATGAATGTGGTGCCGATCAAGTGGACTGCTTTGTGCTGGATGGCGTCGAGCTTCTTGAGAGTTGTTAGAGCTGAACACATCCAGGTAAGTGAGGAACATTCCATCGCACTGCTGACTTGTGCCTTGTAGATTGGCTTTGGAGAGTCAGGAGGTGGGTTACTTGTTGCAGTATCCCTAGCCTGTGACCAGCTCTTGTAGCCACTGTGTTTATGTGGTGAGTACAGTTAAATTAATTAAATTATTGGGTATAGAAAATCATTACTGTCTCTTCTTTGATTCAATGGTGACTTTTTCTCAGTGTCCTGAGTTTTTGCCTTGGGGTTTCGCATATTAAACAGGCTGATCCTCCACCTGCAGATCTTTTGAGTACTTGGACGCCCCAAAAGGCAGGACAATTCCTACTGCAGGACTTGCTTCCATTTCTTTTGTTTTCCCCCCTTCAGAGTCATTCATAAGATGCTGTGATTAAAGCGCAACCTTTCCTAACGGCCAAGTTATTGCCATTCTCATTGAATGTAGCTTGCTTCTCCTGGTTATTAAGGACAATGGTTCCATGCCTCTGAGAGCTTCCAAGTATACTTTAAGTCGTTTCTTTGACCTCCTCTTCACTGTTGTACATCTGAAAGGGTTCAGAAGAACCAATACTTGCTTGAATGCAGTGAGCACTTCTCACTGTGAGGACTTCGGGGAAAAAAACTAGGATTGCGAGGGAGTCAACCTACGTCTTCCTAACAGTCTTTGCATAATGTAGAGCCTATTGTTGTAATTTGTGAATAGTTGCAGAGATGTCATAAACATCGCTCTGTTTATGCTACAAGACCCTTCTTGTTCTACTGGAAGGTGACTATCCTGGCAGACCCTGGGCCATGTAAGCCCCTAAAGAACCCACGCACTTAGAAGATGCAGATAGCTGCGCACACACCATGAACCGTTGAGCATTTGAGAGTTGACCTAGCAGGACAGAAGAGTTTTAGCCATTCGGAAACAGTGTCTGGTCCATCGCAGTTGTTTTTACAGTAGGATTGCCTGAATGCTTGTGGAACTAGTTTGAAGAAGGAAACTAGCATTTGTTCAATAATCCTCCCTCTCCATCAGGTGGATAAAGGTGTAACTGAAGAAATTTTTCTTGCACACTAATACATAATCAGGTCTCACTGCGGTACAGGAATGTGGTGATCATAATTCCTTTACCCAGTAGACAACTGTTCTGTAATGTCACAAGATCAAATATCACATGTTTAAGTGCCACATATCACATCCCCAGAATAGACTTAAATAAAGTCGCCATCTTTTCAGTGACGTATTAGAGGTGTGTCTGCCCTATATTGTTGGATTGAAATCAAGAATCAGGTACTATTGTCAAAAGTTAATTGTAGAAATAAAAATGTTGTGCATGTTGGGAAATGACCTGAAATGATGTTGCAACATTTCAAAGATATAAATGTTGTTGTACATTTTGCATTTCTTTTTCCTTTGTTATTATGCAAATTCCAAAATGTTTTACATTTATAGGATCATCCATCCATTTCTCAGTTGGCCCAAAAGCTTGCAGACAATGACATCCGGCTTTTTTTTGCTGTTAAAGAAGAGTTCAAAGACATTTACAAGGTAAGACAGCTGTTAGGAGGGCCAGATATTGATGGATCTGGAAAATTCAATGACAGTGCATCTGCCCTATTCCCGCCTTTCCGCGCAGATTTTTTTCATTTTTTTATTAACAACCAATGAATCTGCACAGATGAAGCTGATTTAGAATGCAAATTGTACGCAAGACAGGGAAGCACATCCTTAATGTATTAGGGTTACTAGAAGCTGGGATGCAGGACGTACTGATGGAGCCTAGCTATCTAGAATCAGAGTTGGGCAGAAGGGACCAAAATAACAGCCTATATTGGTCAGATCTGGTGCAATAATTTCCATACACTTGTTGAAACAATTATTAAATAAAAACCAAAAGAAATGCGGATGCCGTAAATCAGGAACAAAAACAAAGTTGCTGGAAAAGCTCAGCGGGTCTGAGTTCTGAGGAAGGGTCACCGGACCTGGAACTCTGTTTTCTCCTCCACAGATGCTGCCAGACGTGCTGAGCTTTTCCAGCAACTTTGTTTTTGAAACAATTATTGATATTTTGAAAAGAATTTGGCCTTTTTGACTGACAGGCTCTTTTTAAGAAAATTCTGCCCTGGTTTAGTAGTGCTCCATGGTAGAAGCTGGTGACCCTGCTCCACTGTGTAAATAATGACAGAACTGCATGTCAAATTGAATGAGCGGATAGTGGTGAGGGCGTGAGGAGAAATTATTATGAGTAGAGGGCTGATCCTGCATCGCTATTAGAGAATCTGAGCTTGTAGGTTTTCCAGAAATAAATGATACATAAAGACAGAAACAATCTCTAAACCAATACAGGTTGTATATTGGGTCCAGCTTAATGTGTTTGTTGATAGAGTTCTGGTTGGAATGCCAGGCCTCTAGGAATTGCCTGGCATGTCTCTGTTTGGCTTGTGCTATTATGGGTGTGTTGTCCCAGTCGAATTCGAGACTTGCCAGGGAATTCCTGGAGGCCTGGCATTCCAACCGGAACTCCATCGACAAACACATTGAACTGGGCCCAATATCAAACCACTGAGAAACAGACTCGGAAATAATACCAACCACCCCATCAAACCGAGGCATATAAATAACAAACAGGACAGAACACCAATGCTTCAGCAGAGGCGCACTGATGATGTTAGCTAGTAGGGTGATTAAATGTCTCGGCAAGCAAGTCTACAACCTCATCCACAACCCAAGCTACAAATCTTCTCAAAAAATTTAAACAGTTTATCCCCTTTGATTTCCTTATGGAATCATAGAAAGGAACCACTAGTTGATTGTTTCTGTTTATTTTGAAATGTATATAAATGAAGAGATCCCTTGGCTTGGAATAAACTACTGACACAAATGGGCAAAATCACAGCCTCAAGTTTCTGTAATAAAGTGTGTAATTTAATGTGTATAAGGCAGACATAAAATAAAGTGTATTAGGAAGTCTTTGGTGCAGTACTGGGATTATGTTGAAATCTTGTAGATGTTAACAAGTTGCATATTCCTTTTCTTTGGTTTTGAAGAAGAATTACATCAGACTCGAAATATTAACTCTGTCTCTCTCTTCACGGTTCCTCCAACACTTCCTGTTTTCTATTTTATTGTACAGTATAGTTCGTTAACTGGCAGTGTATCAGCAAATCCTTTGTATCGTAATGTCATTTCATGAATTGTGGCTTCTCTTAACAGTGAATGAACGCATCTACTTTGAACAAAGCCTCCCTGCGGTGTTTAAGTGCCAAAGAACAAGACAATATATACCTAGATAACAAGCATGGGGCTGGATGAACACAGCAGGTCAAGCAGCATCATAGGAGCAGGAAAACTTGACGTTTCAGGCCTAAACCCTTCATCAGAAATGGGCTGTCACTGTTGGGGCCAAATTGGGGAGGCTTGAATGTGGATTGTAGTCCATTGGGGATGATCTGGTTCCGTAGGCAGGTACTAAGAAAGGTGATGTGGCTGTAGTACCTGGTTTGCTTCAGGACGTGGTCGAGCAGTTTCAAGGCCGAAAAGGTGATGAGAGAGTTGCAGTGGGAGAGAGATTCCCTGAGGTTTGTCTGGAGGGAGGAGGGTAACTTCTTCAGGGTAGGCATCCTTAGAAGAGGCTTCGCAGTGGGGTTAAAATTGTATCAGAGATAAATGGACTACAATCCACATTCAAGCCTTCCCAATTTGGCCCCAACCGTGACAAAAGCCCATTTCTGATGAAGGGTTTAGGCCTGAAACGTCAGGTTTTCCTGCTCCTATGATGCTGCTTGACCTGCTGTGTTCATCCAGCCCCATGCTTGTTATCTCGGATTCTCCAGCATCTACAATATATACCTAATCCATTTGTCATTTAAAAGTAATTTTAGAAAGGGAGTGGGATAGTGCATTAAACCACTATTCAATATTTTTAGATAAGAGTGGATGGACTGCGCAATTTCCATGCCCAATTTCATTGCAGAATAAGCTCAAACTGCATGTGTTACACACTTTTAAAATGATTCCTAATCTATACAAGACGAATGATATAAGCTTTGATTAATTTTTGTCTGTGCTTCAATTGATTGCGACCATTGTCACTACAGACTAAACGTGGCCTACTGAAAATTCCTTGATGAATTGCTACCTATTTGTGTGGTATTTTTATCTAGTAACAATGAAATAATTAAGAATTCCTGCCGTGTGAGTCATTGATATTGTGGATCTTGCTGTCAAAGATACTTGTTCAGCTTTGTTAACATTTGTGAAATTTCAGATGCATCTATATTTTAAACATAAGCAATATAGGTTTCAACAGGGAAGCTACTTTAAAAGTCAAGTGTTTATAAACAGTACTGTTCAACATCTGAATTCCCTGCCACACGATTGTACAGCTGAAGTAATTCAGCTTTTCATCATTTGAACTGGAAGAAATGGTGAATGATTATTATTACTAAATAAATCACATCATAAATAAATGCTCTCTCTGCATGAAATAATTCAGCAAATTGTTTCGTCAGAAAGAGTTTTCACCGCGTTCTCCTGAAAGAGATTAAAGAGATTCAGTCTTTAGACTGAAATTGCTTACATTTTTAAAGCCAAAAACTGTAGCTGTAGCATGTAGAGTGCAGGATAAAGGATAAATCTACAAAACAATGATTTTGATTTTGGCAGACAGGAGGAACAACTTTGAAGATAAAATAAGGAAGCAACATTAATAAACAACTTAAGTGTAGCAATAAATGGTTAAAAGCTAAGCTTAGTGCTAATGACAGAAAATTAGAATCAAATTACTGCAATTTGCAAAGGTAATGAAAATATCAGCATCCTAGCAAAGCAGTTACAAGCAGGAAATGATGCCAAGAATGAATTAACTGTTTTATGGAATTGATATCTTAGCTTGATTAAGGACTAAGATCCTTGTACAGGTTGGTATATGCTGTCAGGTGCTCAGGGTGAAGTTAGTGTGTTGTTCTCATGTGTGTTTTCACACATTCCTGATTTTCTCTTAGCCCAGCGAAAGGTTGAATTTATAACAGATCTCTGAAACTTACATTTTTGTCTGTAGACTTCCTGGCCAGGGTAGGAAATAATTTCTGTGGCTTTACACTTTTAGTCACCTTGGTTCAATTGCGTTTTTTTTTGTGTCACTGGTTAAAATATCTTTTGGAAAACAGTGAACATTATTGCTGTTTCATATCAGTAGCAACTGTTAGCTGAATACGCTTGAGTCAGAGTCATAGAGATGTCATAGCATGAAAACAGACCCTTTGGTCCAACTTGTTCATGCTGGCCAGATATCCTAAATAAATCTGGTCCCATTTACCAGCATTTGACCCATATCCCTCTAAACCCTTCCTATTCATATACCCATCCAGATGCCTTTTAAATGTTGAAATTGTACCAGCCTCCACCTCTTCCTCTGGCAGCTCATTCTATACACACACCACCCTCAGTGTGGAAAAAGTTGCTCCTTTGGTCCCTTTTAAATCTTTCCCCTCTCACCTTAAACCTTCGCCCTCTAGTTTTGGACATCCCCATCCCAGGGAAAAGACCTTGTCTATTTGCCCTATCCATGCTCCTCATGATATATGAACCTCTATAAAGTCACAACTCAGAGATTTTAAACACTCAGGTGTTTAAAATATTTTAGATTATTTAGGCTTAAAGGTTGAAATGATACCAGTAAGATTATAGAATAATTTATATAGCCACTAGTCAAGACTGTGTTGTTAATTTCCTAAATTTTTAATTGTAGACTGAAATGTTTTAAAAACTAAGGATGGCGAGAGGATTGCTGCATGTTCAAAAGCAAGTAACCTGACATTCCTTGCACGCATTAATCATACAGCTGCTTATCATCTATTAACTGCAATGTAGTTTGTGGATGAACTAGAGCCAAAGGGCTGTGTACCAGGGGAGATTTGGTTGGCAACAAGAAGCTGGTGGTCTTTGGAATATTGACCAGTTATCAATGACGAAGACTTCTGCCTGCAAACAGTCACAAAATTTGTTCACAGGTAACTAAACTGCTTTGGGTTGTGAAGAACTTAGAGAAGCCTTTGGATCATGACCATGTTAGGAGTGCTCTTTCTCTGTTCTCTGTAGTAAACCACATTAAACCTGAAGAAAATCAACAAATGCAGGAATCTGTGACATGTTAGTTGATAAGCCAGAGACCTTTTATAAGTGAATCAGCCACCCCGTGCCTCTTGCAAACCCGTAGCAGCATCCAGAGAAGGATGACTGAGAAGCAACATTCTGACCAGAGCACGAATGATAAGAATCAGTAACCCTTGTGAGCAGGAACCACTGAACTGCTTTCCTAGTTATTTCATTTATCCATAAACTATGTCTTTCTTTCTTTGTCTGTGTGCTGACGATTATGTGTGTGTGAGAGGGGTGTTTATGTGTGGATTAAAGTTTTAATTGGCAGAGTTATGTGCTGATGGTTCAATACCATTTAATTATGATTAGAGTTTAATTATTTGTAATAAATAGCACTTTTGTGACATATAGAAACTGTTCCACGCTTCCAGTCAACTCAGCCTAAAAGAAAGTGGGGAACTTTGTGTAGTTTAAATTGTGTTACCAGGAATCGCATGTTTTGATTCCTATTGTACTGCTTCAGTAAGTTGTGAGATACAAGTAAATCCACTAGATAAGTCCAATAGTTCTGTTAATGCTCTAATAATGATTTGAGAACATGATCAAGTTAGTTAGCTGACTTTGTTCATCCATGTTCCAGATTAGCATTGACTGTTTTCACCATCTTCTTAATGATAAACTCTGGTTCTTGTTGTATGATGGACCCTCACCTGAGTCACCTTTTTGAAAGCTACATCAGGTAGATTTACTACTCGCATCCTCCTTTTATTTTGGGATCTATAGCACCTGAATTGTCTTGATCAATAGATGAAGCCCACTTGCCAATCTAATGAGAAGATTTTTTTGTCGTAAATAAGATGCAGGATAGGAATTTCCCAGTCCCTGAATGGTATGGCCTTGGTGAGCAATTTGAGGGAATCGGATGAGATGTCCAGTGTAGCCCTTCTTGACGTGGACAGCCCCTTTATCCAAACAACTACTGGACATTGAGATGAGACTGAAATTAGTGAGTCTGGAAAGGCCCACTTGTGTGGATTATCACTCATTATCACCCTCATTATTACTTAATTTTACCTCATTAATATTGCAGCCTCCCATTCTATCAATTCCTTGATGGAAACTAGATACAGAGAATTCTGCACATAATAGTCAGAGTGCATGGAGGTGATTCCCATCCAACTTAATCCGCATGTATATTGTAAAATGCGTTTATGTGCAAAGACATAGGGCTAGGAGGAGAAGGGTTCAGTACCCATGAAGCACTTACAATCTCCTCCTATCTCTTTGCAACTTGCCTTCATCAGAATAAGGTCTAATGTCCAAGTATCATGCCTTCATTTCATGCTATTATTCTGCAGCCCTCCTTGTCAGAGTGCTCCATGTCCATCTGGTTATTCCCCGCTCATGTTCATTGAATGTGTGACTCATGGATCAACCACAGAGGGATTAACGTCACTGTTGCTGTGATACGACAAAGACGAAGAGGAATGAAAGTGGCCCAGATGCAGCAGCAACCACCAGCAGATGCTGAACAGCTTCCACATGTAAAGGTCACAGCTGAAGCTCCCCTCATGATATGTAGGCGATACAGGAGGGCCAGAGAGTTTTGTCCTCAATGCAATTTCCTCCAGATGAGCAAGGGACAACGTTAGCACAGATTTCAGATCTCCTAGGACAATGTCACAGAACTATGTCAACTGCTGGAGCAGGACCTGCTGCCCAAAGGCATAAGTGGCCATCCTATCCTGGTGGCTGGCATAGTGCCACTGTACTGAACCTTGATGCAATTCGCTCCTCCCATGAATCCACTGGGGACCTGTGAGGGATCTCTCAATTAGCCATACGCAATGTATCAAGGCTGTTGGCGAAGACTGATTTGTTCCAGATCACACCACTTCATCTTGTTTCCCCGTGACAAGGGCCAGTGGGATTCAACAAAATAGCTGGCAGGGTTCGATAGACTGTACACAAATCACATTGAATGGGCCACATCGTAAAGCAGTTTAGATCATAATAGAAAAGTGTTCTATTTCATCAAAGTGTAAGTGATCTGTGATCATTAAAATCCACATACAAGTGGATTTTCTCAGAGGGTCATGAAAATCTCAGCACTGTAATCACCTTTTTTTTTACAAGTTTAACGAAGAAAGGCAAGAAATTTCAATTGGTAATGAATTGGCAGTGTGTTTGACAGTTTAAAAGTGATACTGACTACCATACCAGTTTTAGTAGCACCTAATTATGAGAAGTTATTTACACTGGCTGTGGATGCCAGTATTGTATTGGTGCAGTGTTGTTTCAGGAGGATGAATGTGTGTCAACTTGCCCATCAGTTACTTTTCCAAGAAATTAAATATACATCAACAGAAATATTCAACAATGGAGAACAAGGCATTGAGCATGATCCTAGATCTACAAAATTTTGAGATCTGCACAGCAAATAATTGTGCATATGTTGTTAATACAGACCATAAGAGTTTGTTAGTTTTGGAGAGATTCCATGACAAGAATTTATGACTGTGCTTCATTCGAGTTTTATGCAGCAACCATATAAACCTACAAGCTATGCATGTTATAGGAGAAGACAATATTATAATAGATGTTCTATCTAAAGGAAAAGTGAAAGAGAATGAATACCATGAGAAAAATTGACTTGTGTAGAATACAATTCTGAAAGTCCTTTGTTTAATTTAAATATGTTATTATTGTTAAAATGAAATAGAAGTAGTGATAAAAAGAAATGATAGAGAAAGAAAATGCCTCTTAGGAATTTCTATTTTTTTTTTCTGGGGTGGCGAAATAAAGGTTGAGAATTTGGATTTAAAAGTTGGGGTAAATGCATTTTAGTTTTGCTTCTGTGAACATGACTCACATTCTTAACAGAGGTCAGAAAGTTATTTTGTAACGGTGAGTACAAATAGGATTCTTGAATGAAACACAATTTAAATGTCTTGATTAGTTATTGCAAATGATTACAAGTTTAATTTTTTTTAAATTACCTACTCTGGGTGCCACAGAGTAAGTTAGGAGGTTTAGTCTAATGGAAGCGTGCAAAATTATGAAAGATTTAAATAATGACAGACTGATCTCACTAGTTGTTAGGTCAGTAATAAATTACTTTAGATTCAAGATTATCACTGTAAGAATGTAGATCTGGAAGGAATATCTTCTCAAAGTGAGGTGTTAAATAGGGAATGTGTAGTGCCAATGACAATTGAAAAACAAGTAATGATACTATTTAAGAGGGAGTTGGATAAGTATTTAAAATCCAACATATGAAAGGATTTGGAGGTATGGTTGACTGTAATTCTATTTTGTGTCCCTATCAGCTAAAATTAGCAGATGTTAAATATACTGAACTGTCTAATTTTTCTGGAGCAGTTTCTGTGAAGAATTTCCCGATGCTGAGTGCTCCCTCTTCCCCAGTGCACTGATCGCACAGTAGGGGAAAACAGGACAACAAAGCTTGCCAACCGTTTTACTTCTCAAGTGGCCTTCCTCTTCTGGCATAGCACAAGCGATCTTTTGCTGCAACAGCGCCTGCATTTTCATTATGGTCAGTCCTCATCTCTCACTTGTTGGCTACTTTGAGCTTGCTGTGAATACGTAATAACATCAACCTGAGAAACTAGGCCAAGGTTATACAGCTTTGCAATCGGTAGAAGTGCTGCTCTAACTGTGTAGGGGTGGATTAGGGAAGGTTTTCATTCAAAATCTTATATAGGAATGATTCTTATATTTAACATTGAAAAGAGAATTTGCACCCTTAAGCTCTGATTGTTCATTCTTCAGCATTTTGTGCCTATTTCTGTTGCTATCTTTTATTCACAAAGAGAATTCAAGGAGCTTAGCATGATGATTAAAGCTGCAGCCCGTAACGATATGACAAGGTAAAAACCTGCTTCTCTATTTTAATAGATGTTTCATGATTCAATTCCAAAATCTGAAGTGGGCATTCTGACGCTGAATTCTAGTAACATAATCAAGTTAGTCCTTGATGCTTATCATGTAAGTACTGACCACCACAGCGATCCTTGCAACAAAATCTGCCCAACATTTTGTACTGATTCGGTACCTAAAAATATAATGATGGCTATGTTTTCACCTTTTTTAAAACAGGATATGTCCTTTGATGTGATCTTGGAGAACAGCTTGTTGCCAGAAGGATTGACAATACATTATACAGCCTACTGTAACAACAATACTGTACATACAGGGGAACACGGCACCAAGTGTTTAGGGATTCACATTGGTGATAAGGTAATGTGGAGGTTGCAGTGAATATAATGTATGTTTGCACATCAGTTGTGATCAGTAATACTTGATTGGTAAACCATCTGAAGAATTATTTTGTGTGCACTGTTTGGGAAGTGAAGAATTGTCTTAATATCAATCTGATCAGAAAATGATGGACCACATTGGGAGCAAACTGGCTGATGGGCAGAGGCAGTGTATGATTGGGTGTGATGATAGGGATTACCATCCCCATTGCTTATCTACTAGTACTGGATCTTAGCAGAGGCAGCTTAAGTTCTGCAGAACCCACTGCCCATCTTGAGCCACCTATGTAAGTGGCCAGTCAATGGCCTTTTAATGCTTTCTCCTGTGTCTCTGGTAGTGTATCACAAGGTAGAGCGTGGCCCCCTGCTACATGCTCTGGGAAAGGGTAACTTTCTGTGCACGCAGCCTCTGCCTCTGTTTCAAGTGCGCACCCTCTTTTTTTTAATGTAAGGGCCAGGAGGTTTAAAGGGGATGTAGGGAAACATTTTATCACCCAGAGGATGGTGGGAATCTGGAAGTCACTATTTGTAAGGATGGCATCGGCAGAAACCCTCATAACATTTAAGAAGTATTTAAATGTGACCTTGTGATATGAAGGCATTCAAGGCTGTACTTCATTGTAGCTCAATATCATTGTGTAAGGCTTCTTTCTCTTATAATCCAGTCTCTTTGCAATAAAGGCAAACATTCGACTTTCCTGAATTGCTTGCTGCATCTATGGATCAACTTTCTGTGATGTGTGTGAAAGGGACCATTTAAATACCAACATTTCCTAGTCTCTCATCATTTTTAAAAAATGTTCAACGTTTTACACCAAAGTGGATACTTTCTCAATTCACACATTATATTCCATCTGCCAGAGCCATGCCCACTTACTAAGCCTATGAATATTCATCTGCAGAGTCATTGAGTCCTTCTCACAGCTTATTTTCCCTTGAGCTGGTTCCTAGGTAACCCATAATGCTAGAATGGGCACCTCCCCAATATGCGTGGCATCTTATCAAAGTTGAGTGGTTTAAATCACAGCCACTTGCCAAGAAGTGGTGAAATTTGCATCTCATCAAACATTGCATAGCAATGCTTTGGAGTTCTTGTGTGGATACCACTATCAAGATTTGTATATTTAAATATTCAACAGGTTTAAATCTAATGTTAGAACATTATTTTCCTACTTATGGATTAATACAGTATGATAAAACTACATTACTGATAGAATCTATGAATAGATTGTCATGTGTGTTCTTTTGATGTTATTCCTGCATTGTACGATGAATTTGTGATTTCAGTTTTAAATTCTAATTTATTCTTCTTCATGACCTGAAACCTATGGATGTTCTTAATTTCCTCAGTCTTTCCTCCTTCCTGTGGACTTAAGGCTTCTAAATCGCCGGCTTATTGCAAATTAATTATCATTTCTTAATTCACTACTTCATTTTCCTTTTTGCAACCTTGAAGATTTCTGTTCTGTGGGTTATGGCCCCTCACCCTTGATTTCTCAGTAGTAAAATATTGGCTGCGTTGATCTGTCTGCAGCAGCACCTCACTTGTAACTCTTGCAAGAGGACCAATTTTTAAAATGCCATTCCGGTCTTTCCAGGTGAACTTTGACATACGTATCACAGCAAAGAAATGCCCAAATAATACGAAGAAATCAACTATTCAGCTCAAGCCATCGGGTTTTAATGAGAAAGTAGAAATCAGTCTGAAGTTTTTATGTAAATGTGAATGCCAAAGACAGGAAATCACAAAACATCCAGATTGTGACGAGGGGAATGGAAAAATAGAGTGTGGAGTCTGTAAGTAAGTTAACAAGTTATTCAGCACAATATTGAGTACAGGGAAAATTTACATAACAACAAGCAGAGAGGTGATGACATGATGGCATTATCTGCTGGACTAGTAATTCATAGACAATGTTCTGGGGATGTGGGTTTGAATCCCACTATATTAGGCAGTGGAATTTGAATTTGATAAAGTCTGGAATAAAAAATGTATTGATGACAATGAAAGTATTGTTGATGTTTGTAAAAAAAATCATTTGGTTCACTATGTCCTTTAGGGAATGCAAACTGCTGGTCTGGCCTACATGTGACTTCAGACCCACGGCAATGCGGTTGACTATTAACCGCCCTCTGATATCTCTAACAAGTCACTCAGTTGTATCAAACCACTGAAAAATCTCCAAAATGGAATGAAACCAGATGGATCGCCTAGTTTTGAACTAGTCAATGGAAATGACAAGGGGCAAACTTAGGACTTTCCAAAGTTGACAGGGCTTTCTCGCAACATTTGGGGTTAGTGCCAAAATTGTGAGAGCTATCCATGACTGAGCACCTATAGCTGTCTGGAGTAGAGAATTCTTCTCATCCTAGCCCTAAATTCCTGACCGTTTTATTGTCACTACAAGTTGAAATATTCCAACAGTAGGCTAACCAGATTTTATAAAGTTTCAACTTAGCTTCTCTGGTTTTATAGTCAATGCATCTACTCATGAAGCCAAGGACCCAAATTATAATTTCTCGAGAAAAAGTACTAGGAATGCTAATGCAACTGGAGGCTAACAGCCCCTTGAAATCGATGGCCTACAACCAAGGGTTTTAATAAAGTGGTTGCAGAGATTGAAATTTTTTGGAATTCCCTCAATTCTGAAAGGATCCCATTTGTTACAAAATGTTCTATGACTTTCAGAACCAACCACTGACAGCTAATTATTGGGCTGGGGTGTTGCCACCAAATCCCCTTTATACATTGAATGGAAGAGCCTTCTATGAAGAAAAGTGCTAAGGGATGTACCATTAATAAGTCTTAACAAGAAGAGGCATCAAGCTTAACAAGTGTATTGTTGGCATTGCATGATGGAGAAAGTTGCAAGTTATATTGGCTTGTTAGACCATTAGGATCTAAAAATGGCATATCTCACCTTGCCGGACTCTTTGATTCTCCATGATGAGATCATCAGATTGGGTGGAGCCTAATACAATTTCCAACATTAAGAGATCACCAAAATTACCTTAAATGACAGAAAAGTAAAAATAAACACCATGATTCAAGACAGGAAGCAGAACACCTTTGGCCAGTTAATCCAATATCTGTCTTCGGGACAATGCTGTAACCCATTATTGAGGGAGTAGTAGCAGGACAATTTAAGACTCATTGTACAAGCAGGCAGAGGCAACATGGTTTTGTGCAAGGGAAATCACGTTTGGGAAATTTATTGGAGTACTTTGACAAGAAGGGTGGATAACATCGAATTAGTAGACATATTGTATACAGATTTCCAAAAGACGTTTGAAAAAGTGCTGTAAAAAAACACTCCCACACAAGATGAGAGCTCGTAGTGTTGGAATAATATATTAAAGTAAGTAAAGGATTGGATAACAAATAGGAAACAGTGTGTTGGGATTTTCAACTTGTCAAGCTGTAACTAATGGAGTTCCACAGACATCAATGCTAGGCTTTCAAATATTTATCATCCATATTAATGACTTGGATGAGGAGATGACTGCACTGTAGACAACTTTTCTAATGGCATAGGGATAGGTAGGAAAGCAAGTTAAGTGGATGATACACGTGCCTGCAAAGAAACATAGATTAGTTGAGTGAGCAGGTAAAAATTTAACAGATGGAATACACTATTTATCAATTGTTTTACAGCCAATTTGCATTAACAAAATACCCGTGATAGCAGAAATACTGTACAATGTGAAAAGATGTGAAATTGTCCCTTTGGTAGGAAGAATAACAACATAGAATATGATATAAACAGAAAGAGACTGCAGAATATTAGACTTTATTGGAAAGACGGTGATGAAATTTGCTCACAAAGGTCATCTTTGAGTTGAGATAAGCATTTCTGGCATCATGCCATCATTTGTAAAACTTGACTTGTTCAACCCTGCTGTGGAAGACTAGGCTCAGCATGAGGAAAGACTGCATTAGTTTTTTTTTCTGGGCAAGCAACATTGGGGCAAATGAAAGGCAATGAGTAATTCTTCTGACATCTTGTGGATCTGCAGCTTTTTCAGTTATTAGGAGTCTAAATTTTCTGGAGGCACCAGATACTAAAACCTTTTAAGAGTCGACAGATTTAGCTAAGGAATATTACGACCCCAAGCCTCCCACATGTATTTCTGAGATGCTATCGGTTTTCGTCAGAAATTCAAGAACCAAGGGAATCTGTATCAGGATTTTTAACTAGGTTAAGACAATTACTATCCCTTTTAGCTGGAGCCCAACTGGACTTCAAACTTCAAACACTATAACTGGGTGTATAAGAGGTGGGTACTGAGATAATGGCATTAATATCAATTAAATGAACTGCATCATTTCAAAGAAAAAGAACCAGTCTATGTCCTCGGACTGAGAGGGGGATGGATATAGTAGTTATAATGAGGTCACCCAGGTGGACCTCATAGAATATGAGTTCCCTGAATGGGCTGTTATTCTGATCCAATCAGGGAAACCTGGCTGACAGATGTAAACAGGAGCATCAGACACCCTATTCACTCTGAGAACTTGTTCTGAGTGAGCTGGATCAGTGTCAAGGACACTACACATGTAAACAAAGGGAGACTTAGTGATGGAATACTGGTCTCTGGGGAGTTATTTCAGAGAGGCAGAGTATAAAGGTGGTGATGGCTTGCTACAATGAGGAAAGTCATTGTGCGTACAGTGTACAGGTGATCTCCTTAAGTCTGAATATGCCTGCAGTAGAAACTGTTCAGAGAGGATTCATTGGCTAGTAGCAGGAATGAAGAGGCTGGTGTATGAGGAAAGGCTGATCGGGACCAATCCAAACCCATTCAGAGTTTAGAGGAATAAGAGACAATCTTTTTGAAATTTAAGATCCTGAGGGGATTTAAGAGAGAATGTTTCCTCTCATGGAAGAACCTAGAATGAAAGGGGCACAGTTAAAAGTAAGAGATTTCCCATTTAAGACTTAAATGAGGAAGAATTCCTTCTTTCATATGGTTGGTAATCTTTGGAATTTTCTTAGCCGAAAGTAGTTGCAGCTGGGTCTTTGATTATACACAATGCTGAATTGGATAGATTTTTGAAGGGCAGGAGAAAACAGCTAAAGAGCACAGTCAGATCAGCTACAATCTTATTGAATGAGGGGTAGGCTCAAGGAGCTGAAACACTGACTACTGCTCCTATTTTCCAGCAAGATTCTTTACTAACTGCTCTCGTGGAGTGTCCTGCCACTTGTAAAGATCTGTTCACATGAACTAACAGGTTTCTCTGTCCCTGCATATCCTTCAGAATTTTACATGAAATTCTGCCAATTCTGAGGGAATGAAATTCGAGGCTGAATTGCCTTTTTCGGAGCAAGTCTGCCTAATTACAAGGCCCGACATGACTCATTATTGGGTTCAGCAATTATGGACAGGATTGAATTCATCCTGGTCTGGCAGCATCTGTGAAGAGAAATCAGAGTTAACGTTTTGGGACCGGTGACCCTTCCTCAGAGCAGATCTGAGGAAGGGTCACTGGACCGGAAATGTTAACTCTGACTTCTCTTCACAGATGATGCCAGACCTGCTGAACTTTTCCAGCAACTTCTGTTTTTGTTCCTGAGTTACAGCATCTGCAGTTCTTTTGGTTTTTATTGAATTCATCCTGATGTTTTTATTTGTGGACGGGACATATTTCCCACGTTGTCAATTAGATGCCACTGTGATAGCTGTACACAGCAATGGATTAGTTAGGAATATGTTTTTTTTTTCTGGAGCACAGGATTAACATGCCCAATGCCTTCTCTCTCCAGGATTATTTTTAAATATTTGACTCCTGCCGCATTGCTTTGAACATAATCTTCCAATTCATCCACAGATGTTCTCTGGTTGAGAATTTGCTTACTCTTTTTCCTGATAATCTTGTATTTGGATGCTCTGAGAGTCGGTGTGGACTTGTTGGGCCGAAGGGCCTGTTTCCACACTGTAGGGATTCTATAAAAAAACTTAAGTATTTCCTACTGAGTGAATCAACACAACTAAGAGCAGCAAAAGCAAAATACTGCAGATGTGTGAAATCCAAGAACAGAAAATGCGGGAAACTCACAGCAGATCTGATAGTGTTTCAGGTCATGAGAACTGACAAAAGTCAGGAATGTAATTGTTTTGAGCCAGTGAAAAGGTGGAGAGTGGGGAAGAACAAAAGGAATAGTCTTGATAGAGTGCAAGGCAGGATAGGTTAAATAGGACCCATTTCTGAAAAAGGGTCCTGACCCGAAATTGTATCA
>JAHRHZ010000034.1:25297652-25355811 GCA_024137785.1 Ginglymostoma cirratum | reverse complement strand
TCCAGCTTCACGCTGAGTTATTTCTGACTCCAGTATTGGCAGTTCTTACTATCTCTCAATGCAAAGAGTCCATTTAAGACAGAGATAGGACAGAAGTTCTAGTGAAGAGTCACCAGAGTCAAATCATCAATTAAAATTCTCCCCACAGGTGCTGCCAGGCCTGCTGAGCTTCTTCAACAATTCTTGTTTTTCTTTAAGACTGAGATAGATAAGTTCTTGATTAGTAAGGGGATCAAAGGTTACAGAGAAAGGCAGGACAAATGGCACAGCAGACTCGATAGGCCAAATGACCTAATTCTGTTCCGTTATCTTATGGTCTCTTGGTCTTAATATTAAGAAAGAAACAAGAGCAAAAAGAAAACACAAAACAAAAAGGGGACATTATTCAGCTCAATATTGCATCCAGAAAACTAAGTTCCCAGTACAAAGTTTGAGGTGATGTCTTTTGAAACTAAAAATGTTTGTTTTTAAAGAAGAAACTAAGATCGTGATTTCCTGAACCTTATTTTTAAGACTTAACTGTTTCATTTCAGATGCAATAAAGGATGGATTGGTCAATTTTGTGAATGCAACATTGATGAAATATACAGTGAGGATATGCATGCCTCATGTCGAAAAGATAATGCGTCTCTAATTTGCAGTGGTAATGGAGATTGTATCTGTGGGCAATGTGTCTGCAAAAAGAGAGAAAATCCCAATGAGTTCATCTCAGGCAGATATTGCGAATGTGATAACTTCAATTGTGACCGATCCAATGGACTGATCTGTGGAGGCAAGTGTACAGCAGAATGAATAACCTACCAGATTTTACTTTTCCATAATATGAGCAAAGTACTGTGGAATGCCGAAATAATAACAGAAAATACTGGGATAACAAGGTGTAGAGCTGGATGAACACAGCAGGCCAAGCAGCGTCAGAGGAGCAGGAAGGCTGATGTTTCGGGCCTAGACCCTCCTTCAATATCTTGTGGAGAGAGATACAGAATTGACATTTTGAGTCCAATATGACTCTTCTGATGACTTTCTGATTATTTGCTATATAAATGCGCCATCTTGCTCTCATGCTAACATTTCCACCCTGGGCCTGTTGTAGTGTTCCGGTGAAGCCCAACACAAGCTGGATACACAGTGCCTCATTTTCTCCAATTTTTTTTAGGGACATTACAGTCTTCAGGATTCAATACTGAGATTATCAACTGCAGACCATAAATACTTACTTCCGTTTAGATGACATCTACCTTACCCACTCCATGCCTTGTTTGCATTGACTTAATCTATGCAGAGCAGATTATTCTATTATTCAAACCTACTATTAACACGTAATCTGCATTGATATATTCCATCCTCCCCTACCATCCCTTTGTCATTTACTCCAACACCTTCTCCATCTGTTTCACTTGTTTGTCCACCCCTTCTGTCAACAGTATAAAACAAGTCCCTTTCAGTTCCGAAGAAGTCATTTTGAGCTTGAAACATTAACTCTGTTTCTCTCTCCACAGATGCTGCCTCATCTGCTGAGGTTCTCTTGCACTTTCAGTTTTGTTTGCTTTTCCATATGCTGATTCTTGGTCTTCATAATCTGAACTTGTTTGTAATTTATCACATGTTTGTTGTGAAAGTCGGTAAACATCACTGGGCATTGTTACTATCCTGGATTCAACTGCCACATTTATGTTATGATCTGGCTAGGGCCCAATAACTTCCATTTTTAAAGTTTAAAAGAAAGTGTGAGATGCAGAAAACCCAGTAAGAACACAAAATCATGTAGTTATTCCAAAGTATATTCTAATATTCAGAGTTAACGTTGGTAAATATGGGTAACGGAGAATGATCAGACATTCCACAGTCACATCAAATGGATTTCACAGTAATTCCCCTAAAATTATATAGGCATGGCTAATTGAAACCCTTCACTGACAGATGGTGTCTATGAGCCAGTCCTTCCTTCAAGTATTCTCTCAAGCTCCAACCATGTTCAATTGCATCAAGCGAATGCTCACACAAGCTTTTCATCTCCTAATCATTCAGCTGAACCAAATTATTAATGCTTGCTGGCTTCTTCCGAGATCCTTGTGGCTTCCCTTCAACATGGAAGGCCAAGGACCTCCATTTTCTCAGGTCTCCAGGACTTTTTCTAAGTATTGATTCCACCACTTAGCTGCCTAGTGACTCCTAGAACTTTCTCTGGAGTTCTATTAGCATAGAGCAATCAAACTGATCCTCATTGAATCCCTTACACAGAATCTGGACAGCTGCGTCACTCTTAACATGGGGTCTGCTTCTATCACTCTCTTGCATCCTCGCTCATTGTAATCTTTAAACTCCTCTTAGTGACTGAGTGACTCCTGAACTCTCCTGAGGGACCTATCGAAAATCTTGTGATAAATTCCTCCGCTCTATTGCTGGGGAGAATTGAGTGTTGGCACTTAGCAACTCCTGGAACTGGCTGTTCCATAAATGTTACTATGCACCAGTTGCTGGTTTGCTCTGTAGAAAACATAGATACACACAGATGATTTCATCACAGTTTAAAGGATGGGTAAGCTGTGTGAGGTAAATAGAAATAGCATTTTTTTTTTAACTTAGCCAAGCTAGAAACTCAGTTTGTTGTTGACTGGGGACATTTCAGCTGAAGTAGATGGGCTAAGTGCACTGACCCAAAAGAAGATCAATGGCAGGATTTTTATTTGTGGGTTACTTATGCAGAGTTAGGAAAAATCCCAGCTCCATGAACCCAACCTTTAAAATTGTCCACCTGTATTTCTGTGTTTTTGGTCCAGGGGCCTGGCTAGACTGCAAGTCAGGCTGAGCAACCTGGTAAGAGGCTGAGATGCTGCCAAGATCTCAAGGTGGGCTGGGTGGACGGCTTGCCTTGGGATTCTGACACTACGTCCAAAGTTTAAAAATATAGATCAAAACATGAAGCAACCCATCTGCTCTCCCCATCTTCAGTCACCTCCCTCACTCTCCATGCCCCATTCATACTTACAAATTTCAATGTACTCATCTCCATTGTTCGTCATATCCTCTGTGCCAACCTATGCCCATCTACTCACCCTCTAAGGCCACTCATGTCTCAACACCAATGTACCCAATCTCTTGACCTCACATTCTTCCTACGCACTCCATGCCAATCTGTCCATTCTCCATGGCCATTCATACCCCATGCATCCAATGCTAATCTTCCAATCCCCATGGCCACCCATGACATCTACCTGTCTACCATGACCTCTCGTACGCAAACATCCCCAGTAATCTTATAGCCCTATATAATCAATTGAGTGCCAATTCATAAAACGCTTTGCCCAGCCCTCAGCTATTATTTAGCGTGGAATACCTCAAGAGTCATGCTGACAGAAAATTGAAGTTACCAGTCTTTGAGGATATCACTAAATGAAGAACGATAATGCAAAATACACAATTTGTTACATTCAAAAAAGCATTTTTATTAAAATTCTTCAATTTATCTTTACGTAAATAATTTGAATCAAGTACTCAAATGTCTTTTGTGTGCAAACATTTCCATTCAATGATCAGCTAGAACTGGCCGTCAATAGGTATTCCATTGCAAAATTGATAGTTTGGGAAATCAGTCATGCAGCATAAATGCTTTAATGTCTGTACAGGCACTCTGAAATAGCAAGCACTAACCCCATTGTTTGGACCGTTTCTTGACAATGTTGCTAAACCCAATGAGTATATGCAATTTTTATACACAAACATATCTTTTTACAATCCCAAACGGTGACTTACCTCACCTTACATGTCCTCAACAGATCCAATGGGATACCTTACATCTCCAAAAGGGGCGAAATATAAAGCGTTCTTTTAATCCTTGCCCTTTTTATCCCCTCACCCCCTTCACCTATGCACACTCCTCATGCAACTCAATGCTCTGAACAAATCCCCTGTGGTCCTTTGCAATCCTCTGCCAACTAAGACCCACTACTCCTTTCCCCTTCATGTATCATGCCAACTCATTAGTTATTCACACGTGCCCATTTGCAGGGAAAGACTGTAGTTCTATTTCTATAATTTCTACATTTTAGGCTACACTCTATTGAGAAGAGTACTGACATTCATAAATGCACATTCTAACACTTGTTGACTCTCCTTGACAGGTCAAAATTGTTGACACTTTGTGACACAAGTTGAGACACTTTGACAGCTCTTGACAAGCTGGACAAGATCATGGGATTTATGCACTTTTCGCACACAATCTTCTCCAGTTAATAGTCCCGAGGGCACCTTACACACCCTATCAAAAGGATTCCTGACCCCCTACCCCACGGTATGTTGGGGCCATATCCATAAGCTCTCCTCAGCTCTCAGCTCTCCAGAGGGGTACCATGCAATTGAAAAGACATTCACTCAAAACAGATCTCTTCTTACTCAGTCTAATCTTGACACTCTAGATTTCCAACGGCAGTGCCTACAAAATTCCATTTGACTGGAGGCATGTGGTCATTTAAATGGACAGCTACCTCCAGGACCCATGCGTACACAAACTAGGACCCACTCCTGCAAAAAAAAATGAAAGCTGCCAGATTTGGATGCAGAACTTGTGATTCCTGAGTTCTGTGGTATTTTTGCCTCAGTGGAGAAAGATCTCTGTTGTGGCAAAATTCAGCCCTTGGGTTTTTTTGTGACTATTATGACTATTAGAAAAATGATGCCATGATCACTGAAGCCAGTGCTGATCTGAGATGGGATTCATAAACTTCTGAATTTGTTGTATTTTGGTTGATTTGTAAAGTTAAAAGATTCCATGGGTATAGGGGTCATTACACTGACCTGTAGTGCAGGGTTGAGAATGTAGGTTTTACACTGAGAGTTCTTCACACACTGCCCTGGATCTCAGTGACCTGATGAAGCCCAATGCTATTGGCTGCACTCGTTTAATCTCATTTTCAAAATGGTATTTGCATTGTGAGGGAGAAAAGGGGAGTTTATTTAGGATGCTGTCATTCTTGGAGGCCAGGGTGTGTGATATAGGCACAATAAAGAAAGTATTCCAGACACGTTGAAACAAGGATAAATATTCACATGCCAAATTTGCAGTAATAGAGATTTTCTGATTGGTGCTGTTGATTCCACAGGCACAGAATGAGTCCAGAGAAATTGAAATATAAAGTCAGCAGGTTTTAATTCTGCCGGATTGCTTTAGCCCACACAACTAACTTGGTAAAGCATTGATGCACAAATAATACTTAATGCAGTATTTATTCCAGTTTATAGACATTTGCTTCAGGGTGTCAGTTTTATTTGACTTCAGAACACTGTCTGTGTGGAGTTTGCACATTCTCCCCGTGTCTGTGTTGTTTTCCACCGGGTGTCCTGGTTTCCTTCCACAGTCCAAAGATATGCAGGCTAGGATGGATAGGCCATGTTAAATCATCCATAGTGTTCAGGGCTGTGCAGGTTGGGTGGATTACCCATGGGAAATACAGGGTTACTGGGATAGGGTTGGGGTGGGTCTGGGTGGGATGCCATTTGAAGGGTTGGTGTGGACCCAATGGGCTGAATGGCCTGCTTCCACACTGTAGGAATTCTATGATTTTAATCCATTTTGAATGAGGGGCTTCGGATGAATTTTATTACAATGTTTCTAATATATTTTTAGAATTTTGATGCCAGTTTTATGAATTCTGGAACATAGTCCTGTATTTTTCTTTGTATAGTTTATATTTTGGGGATAATCTTTTGCAATTGGCTCAGTAAAGAAGATTTATTTTGCTATCTATTCAAAGTTCCAAGGGTAGCCCTTTATTTCAGCTGCATCTATGGAAGCATAACTAGAAAGGAACTGGCAGGAAAATGGGCATGAGGAAATATTTTCCCAACCAAAAATTCCCGTGTTCTAGGGAGTCTTGGAGTGCAGCAAATTATAATAACATTAATGGTGTTCCAATTGGTGCAACCTGAAGTAATTGATGCCTGGCAAGTTAGAAAACACCAGAACAAAAATGCTGGGATTCACTATTTTTCCACCAATCATTTCTATATATCATGAAACTAATCCTGAGGAACTGGCCCCACAGGCTGTGTCAGTATCAAGTTAGTAACAGAACTGTGCTATCGGCATCAATATCAGTTCAAGTACCACGCAGAGCTACTGTTCTCTGAGAAGGGTCTCCTAGAGTACTAAACACTCGCACCCTACTTTTAGTCGTGGCAATTTGCTATATCGGTCATGGGACCATGAGTTTAGGGATTTCAACATTCTATTAGCTTCCCACAAACTGTATTTTTTGTTATATGTTTATATGTCAGCTTTTTTAATGCCAAAACAACCTTTACAAAGTTTGAAGTATGCAGAGGAAGCACTGACAGACTTTCTGATTGGTGAAATTTACTTAAAGCAATTTTTACACGACAGCCCATTTGGTCATTTCACACACTATGGTGCTATTGTGCTCGCATTGCAAAGCCAGTATGAATCAATCTTACCATCCAAAACTGCAATTACTGCAGGAGGTATTTCAAAACATTCCAGCTAGATATAAAGATTGGAGTGCATCTTAATGAAACAGTGTTGATGAACGGGCTCATAGGAGGCACTGTGGTGCAGTGGACTGGGGAGGTGATGGCCTAGTGGTAATATGACTGGACTGTTAATCCAGAAACCTGGATAATGTTCAGGGGCCCGGGGTTCGAATCTCGCCACGGCAGATGGTAGAATTTGAATTCAATAATTATCTGGAGTTAATAATCTAATGATAACTGTGAGTCCATTGTCAATTGTTGGAAAAACCCATCTGGTTCACTAATGTCCTTTAGGGAAGGAAACTGCCAGTCTGGCCTATATGTGACTCCAGACCCACAGCAATGTGGTTGACTCTTAACTGCCCTCCAGGAAATTAGGGATGGGTAATAAATGCTTCCTAGCCAGCAACACCCTCATCTCATGAATGAATAAAGCAACTGCTGCCTCATAGTGACAGGGACCTGGGTTTGATTCCAGCCTTGGGTGACTATCTGTGTGGAGTTTGCATGTTCTTCCCATTTCTGAATGGGTTTCCATTGAGTGCTCCAGTTTCCTCCCTCAGTCCAAAGATGTACAGGTTAGGTGGATTAGCCATGGTAAATGTGGGTTATGGGGAATTGGGGTGGGGGGTGCTGTAAGTCTGGGTGGAGGGTTGGAGCAGACTCAATGGGCTGAATGGCGTTTATCTGCAGTGTAAGGCTTGTATGATTCTAATCTTTTTGACTTCTTGTTGCAGGAAATGGCGTTTGTCACTGTGGAAAATGTGAGTGCTTACCCACATTTACAGGCAGTGCCTGTGATTGTCCATTAGATGTGCATTCATGTAAATCAACGAACGGGCAGATCTGTAATAACAGAGGAATATGTGAATGTGGTCGGTGCAGATGCACAGGCAGGTTCATGGGCCCAAAGTGTGAGCACTGTCCAACTTGTTCCGGTGTCTGTGTGGGCCTTAAGTGAGTAGTCTGTCAATCATAAAGTGTGTGATGTCTTAGTTATTTCTCTGACAAATATAGCTGTTCGAGTCCCTCAAAAGTGAACCAGTTAACTGTGTTGGATAATTCTTTGGAGTTAGAGTCCATGTTTCATTAGGTCCATGTCTGTGATAAATATTAATAAGCTGTGCCTGAAAACTCACCTGAAAAAAATCTGTGATTGATTTAACATCAAATTCATATGTGTCATTTTAACATGCTGAAGTATTTCTGTATCATATGCTCCTGCCAACTCTAAAGACTGTGCTTTGATAGTGGAGAGATCATGCCTGATTTCATGGTCCTAGCGAGCAACTTCCTCAGCAGGAGTGCAAAGGTAGAAAGTTGCCCTTTATGTTTGTGCTGATTTTAATGCAATCTGCATCCTCACACTTTCACAGGGATTGCGTCCTGTGTAAAGCCTTCAACAAAGGACCTAGGAAAGAAACCTGCGATCAGTGTGGGTTTGAAGTAACTCTGCTGGATCAACCAGATGAGTTGCCGTATTTGCGTTGCATGTTCATGGACCCAGACATCGGCCGCTTCTGCTTTTTGTATCTTATTAATGACCAGAATGTCCCAGAAGTTCGTGTCGCCAAAACCCAAGGTGAGTCTTTTATCGTGAACCGAGGGGAAGCCTTTATTCTGAATCTACAAAATTCAAAGACTTGGTTTGGATGAATCATATTGGTTTTGATTTGATTTGTTGAGTTATTGTCACTTGTACCTAAGAACAGTGAAAAGTTTTGTTTACGAGCAGTACAAGCAGATCATAGTAAGCAAGGACATATAGATCATAGGGTGAAAATAAAAATAGACAGAGGCATACAAGGAACAAAAGAAAGTTGCCGGAACTAAGTTCACTTTTATGCTCTTTAATAAATGTTACTTTTCAAGATTTGTCATGGGGTGAAGTGATGCACTCTCGAGGTGATTGTATGGCAGAAGACACATAGTGGAGACATTCAGAGGGCACATACAAAGTTGAAATGAATGGTTCCAACAATGTTCATGTATCTCAAGTCAAAAATACAAACAATTTCTGGTGTTCTGACTTGCAATTCATCCACCAGTGAGAATTCCAAGCTTCGCTGCTCCTCCATCCTCTCAAAATTCAAAGAGAACTATGACTTAGAAATATAAAAATAGCGGCTAACAGACTGGACTTGGTATACCAGATTGTCAAGAGTTTACACATGTCACTCTGATTATAGGTTTGACTTAACTGATGCCATTATCGGAAAATTTTATTGATAACAAAGGGAGCTAAATGGGGGCTAATCACAATAGCTTGCCTGGAAAGTGCCAATGAAATTATGCTGTGTGTTTAACCATGCTCATTACATGGAATACAAGCTGCATGCCAACTTCATGATGCCAACATTTTTAAATGATTTTGACATTCACTGCTGGTAGGCACAGGCACACAGGAAACACACACTAAGGCAATGAACAAGTGTGATTAGTTGACTTTTCTATATAACATGGCATGGCTTCAATTTGAACCCATGCCACAATACATTCCTTCCTCTGTGAGGCCATTATTTCTGGCCTAGCTAATTTTCTGATGGTAAGTGACAGAGCAAAGGTAAAATGTGGGGCTGTTGATGACTGGACAATTGGAGTTACACTTATTGATGTGAAATGGCTAAGTTCTTCACAAACAATCCAACTGCTGGTGGCCTCCTCTTTTCCTTTTGTCCCTTTTTGCTTCCTGATCACCCTTTCCCTCCTATTTATCAGACACCTCTTGTCATCTGATCGCTGTATGGTTGGAATGCTGGAGCTGTTCCCCTTATGATAGCAAGGGTTTCTAGTATTCACCAGACCATAATGAACCTCGACACTCACTTTGCTGGACGCAAGGGTCAACCTAACTGGATCGAGTAATGAATGTGTTGTGTCAGCCCATCAATGGTCTGTTCTATCACATTTCATGCAGCAGCATGGCTTTCATATAATCATAGAATCCCTACAGTGTGGAAGCAGGTCATTTGGCCCATTAATACCACACCACCCCTCTACCCTATCCTTGTAACCCTGCATTTCCCATGGCTAATCCAACTACACATCCCACGAACACTAATTTTCTGAAGAAGGGTCCAGGCCTGAAACATCAACCTTCCTGCTCCTCTGATGCTGCTTGGCCTGCTGTGTTCATCCAGCTCTACACCTTGTTATCCCAGGAACACTATAGGCAATTTAACATGGCCACTCTACCTAAGCTGCATATCTTTAAACTGGGAGAAAACCAGAACAACCAAAGGAAACCCATACAGGCACAGGGAGGATGTGCAACCTCCACACAGACAGTCGCCTGAGGGTGGAATTGAACCCAGGTTCCTGGTGCTGTGAGACAGCAGTGCTAACCACTGTGCCTCACTATTGCTTTCAGAGCAGGTGGGTGTGGGTTGTGCACCAGAGCTGTCAGCCATAGGTTCAGTGGAAAGCCGGTGTTACCCAGAGACCAGTCTTTGGTTTGCCGTGGTGTCTTAAAGGGAGCTGGCTTGGTGGAGTGGTGCAGGATGTGTCACAGGTGCTGCCAGGACATTGATGTTCATGATTCATTACCTCTAGTCACACACCGACTAGACAATGATGCAGAGGAATCTCCTTATTGGCTTTTGCCTGTGGTTCAATAGGTAGATTCCTGAGATGATAGTCTTACCCAATGTGGAAAGATTGAAAACAATGAGCCTATATTTAATCTCTCCTTACTGCAATCTGAAGTCCCAATCTGCTTCAAGAAGACCACGATGATGCCAGTGACAAAGAAACATCCTGCAGCGTGCCTCAGTGACTGATGCCTGGTGGCTCTGACCTCCATAATTATCAGGAGGTTAGTCATGGCTAAGTTGAGGGTGGCACGGTGGCTCAGTGGTTAGCGCTGCTGCTTCACAGCGCCAGGGACCCGGGTTCGATTCCAGCCTCGGGCGTCTGTCTGTGTGGAGTTTGCACATTCTCCCTGTGTCTGCGTGGGTTTCCTCCGGGTGCTCCGGTTTCCTCCCACAGTCCAAAGATGTGCAGGTTAGGTGGATTGGCCATGCTAAATTTCCCGTAGTGTTCAGGGAGGGGTGGGTTGTTTGGGGGGTGGGTCTGGGTGGGATGCTCTGAGGTTCGGTGTGGACTTGTTGGGCCGAAGGGCCTGTTTCCACACTGATTCTATGATTCTATTCTATGGCTCACATCAACTCCAACCTATCAAATTGCCTTGATCCTTTGCAATTCAACAGATCCACAGCAGATGCCATCTCCCTGGCCATATGCTCATCCCTGGACTATCTGAATAACGATACCAATGTCAGGTTCCTACTTATTGACAACAAAAACAGAATTTGCTGGAAAGGCTCAGTAGGTCTGGCAGCAGCTGTGAAGAGAAATCAGAGTTAATGTTTCAGCTCTGGTGACACTTCCTCAGAACTGATGGTAGCTAGGAAAATGTTAGCTTTTACGCAGAAGATAGGATGTGGGCAGGTGGAAGGAATAAACGATAGGTGGGGACAGAGCCCAAAGAGACAGAAGAACAGTCGAATTGACAAAGGAGTGGATAACAATCCAGCTAGGAGAGTGAATAGCTGTTAATGAAGACTGTTAGTCACTAACAACAGGGGGTGTGTAATGGCAGGGTGTGTAATGGCAGGCTGTGTGATAACAAAGCCTGGTGTGAGGGGGAGGTCACTGGGACATGGGAGAGTTTAGGCCCTAAAATGATTGAACTTGACATTGAGTCCGGAGAGCTGCAGGGTCCCCAAGTGGAAAATGAGGTATTTTTTTAATAGAATCTCTACAGTGTGGAAACAGGCCCTTCGGCCCAACAAGTCCACACCGACCCTCAGAGCATCCCACCCAGACCCATCCCCCTGTAACCCACCTAATTTACAAATCCCTGAACTCTATGGGCAATTTAGCATGGCCAATTTACCTAACCTGCACATCTTTGGACTGTGGGAGGAAACCGGAGCACCTGAAGGAAACCCATGCAGACACGGGGAAAATGTGCAAACTCCACACAGACAGTCGGCCAAGGGGAAATCGAATCTGGGTCCCTGGTGCTGAGAGACAGCAGTGCTAACCACTGAGCCACTGTGCCTTGTTCTTCCAGCTTGTGTTGAGCTTTGCTGGAACACTGCAGCAAGCCAGGAACAGAGATGTTGGTCAGGGAACAGGATGGTGCATTAAAGTGGCAGGCGACAGGCGGCTCAGGGTCTTTTTTGCGAGCAGAACGTAGATGTTCTGTGAAGCAGTCACCCAGTGTACTCTTCGTTTCCCCATTGTAGAGACCACATTGTGAGCAGTGAATGTAGGAAACTAGATTCTGGGAAGTGCAGGTAAAGTGCTGCTTCACCTGGAAGGTATATTTGGGCCCTTGGATACAGAGGAGGGACGAAGTAAATGGGCAGGTGTTACACCTTTGCCAGATACAGGGGAAGGGGTGTGGGGCTGTGGGAGGGGTGTTGGAAGTGAAGGAAGAGTGAACCAGGGTGTCCAGGAGGGATCGGTCCCTGCGGAAGGTGGACAAGTGAGGGGAGGGGAATATGTGTCTGGTGATGGCATCTTGCTGGAGGTGGAGGGAATGGCATCTGATGATCTTCTGCACGTGGATGCTGGTGGGATGGTAGGTAAGGAAAAAGGAACCCTATCACTGTTGCAGAAGGAAAGAGAGGGGGTGAGGGTGGAAGCTTGGGAGATGGATGGGATCTGGTTGAGGGCCCTGTTGACAATGGTGCTAAGGAATCCTCAATTGAGGAAGAAGGTGGACGTTTTGGAGGCTTCCTTGTCAAAGTTGGCCTCATTGGAACATATGCAATGGAGACAGAGGAACTGGGAGAATGGAATGGAGTCTTTCGCAGGAAGCAGGGTGCAAGGATGTATAGTCCAGGTAGCTGTGGGAGTTGGTGTTATAGTAGATATTAGTGGCCAGTCTATCCCCAGAAATTTGCAGAGATGGTGAGGAAGGGAAGGAAGGAGTCAGGTGATTGATCAGGTGAAAGTGAGGGCAGGGTGGAAGTTGGAAGCAAAATCAATGAACTTTTCCCAATCCAGATGAGAGAGGGAAGCAGTACCGATGATATCATCAATGTATTGGAGAAACAGTTGTGGGTGGGGGCCGGAATAGGATTGGAACAAGGAATGTTCCACTTACCTCATGAAGGGACAGGCATAATTAGGGCCCATGCAGGTACCCATGGCCACCTCTCTGACCTGAAGAAAATGAGAGAAGTTGAAAGAGAAGCTGTTGAGGATGAGGATGAGTTCAGCCAAGCGGAGGAGGGTGGTGATGGTTGGGGCCATTTCTCCAGGAAGAAGCACAGAGCCCTAAGACCATCCTGGCAGGGGATGGACGTGTAAAGAGATTGCACGTCCATGGTAAAGAGGAGGCAGCTGGAGACTGCAAACTGAAAATTCCAAAACTGGTGTAAAGCATCAGAGGAATCACGGATGTAAATGGGCGGGGACTGGACCAGGAGAGAAAAGACTGAATCAAGGTAGGAAGAGGTGAATTCTGTGGGGCAGGAACAGGCTGAAACGATGGGTGTGGCCGGGCAGTCCTATTTGTGGATTTTTGGAAGGAGGTAGAAGCAAGCTGTGCAGGGCTGGGGGTCTATCAGCTTAGAGGCAGTTGGGGGGAGATCATCAGATGAAATGAGGTCAGTTACAGTAGTTGATACAATGGCCTGGTACGCCATGGTGAGGTCATGGTCCGGGGAGATTGGAGGAGTATCTGAGAGTTGGCAATGTAGAGGTCAGTACGCCAGCCTACGACAGCACCACCCTTATTGGCAGGCTTAATGACAAAGTCAGGGTTAGATCTGAGTGCACAGAGTGCAGTCAGTTAGGAGAGAGATTGGTTGCCTCAGTTTCTCTGTTCCCCCTCACTCAATTCAACCTATGTCACATTGACAGATTGAGTGCAGGGAAAAGGCCAAAGGGAGGGGTCCAGTGGAGGGAGAATGTTGGAGCTGGGCGAAAGGGTCCGTGGGATGGGAGAAGACTCTTGTCCAAAGAGTCTTGGGCACAGAAGCAAAGACCACAGGAGAGTTAAACATCATGTCAGGCCTGAAATTCATCAATGTGGGGAAGCAAAGGGATAAAGCTGAGACCTTTGAGTACGGAACATTCAGTATTGGAAAGCGGAAGGTTAGGAGGGATGGTGAATACCCGACAGGAGATGGGGTTGGGTGAGGGGATGGAGTCAGAGGGAAGGGGCAGGGAGGAAGGTTCGAGAGAACCATGGGTATCTGAGTTGTTACATCTTGTGGGCCTTGATGCCTGAAAGGGCTCTGGACTCAATATCGAGTTCAAAAATTTTAGGGCTTGAACCCTCCCACATCCGAGCCCTCCTCCCCCACACATCAGGCCTTGTTATCACGTAGCCTGCCATTACACACTACCTATTGTTAGCCACTAACAGTCTCCATTAACAGCTATTCTCTCTCCTAGCCTGATCGTTATCCACTCCTTTGTCTGTCCAACTACTCTTCTCTCTCTTTGGGCTCCACCCCCAACTATCATTTACTCCTGACCCTTCCCCCCACCCTATCTTGTGTATATAAACTGACATTTTCCTAGCTGCCATCAGTTCTAAGAAAGGGTCACCGGACCCGAAACATTAACTCTGATTTCTCTTCACAAATGCTACCAGACCTGCTGAGCTTTTCCAGCAATTTCTGTTTTTGTTTCTGATTTACAACATCCACAGTTCTTTTAGTTTTCCTACCTATTGACTACAGTTCTGTCTTAAAACAACAAAATTCTAAAGAAACTCATCTTTAAACTCTGAGACCTAGGTCTTAGCTCCCCGCTCTGTAACTGGATCCTCGACTTCCTGACCCACAAAACTGCAATCAGTAAGAATAGGTGACAACACCTCCTCCACCATAATCCTCAACACAGGTGCCCCACAAGGCTGCATACTTAACCCCCTACTGTACTTGTACAGTTATGACTGTGTGACCAAATTCTGCCCTAACTCCATTTACAAGTTTGCTGAGGTCACTACTGTTGTAGGACAGATATCAAACAATGACGAGACAGAATACCGGAAAGAGATTGAGTGCTTAGTGTATAAACAACAATCTCTCCATGAACATCAACAAAACGAAAAGAGAAGGTCGTTGACTTCAGGAAGCAGAGTGGAGGGCACGCCCCTGTCTGTATCAATGGTGCTAATGTGGAGATGGTCAAGAGCATCAAATTCCTGGGAAGTGATGATCACCAACAGTCTGTCCTGGCCCATCCATGTTGACGCAACGGACAAGACAGCACAACAACATCTCTACTTCCTCGGGAGGCTAAGGTAGTTTGGTAAGCCCACATGGACTCTTACCAGTTTTAATGGATGCACTATAGAAAGCATTCTATTTGGATGCATCACAGTGTAGAATGGCAACTGCTCTCCCCAAGACCGTGAGAAACTATAGAGTATTGTGGACACAGCCCAGTCCCTCAAGCAAACCAGCCTTCCATCACTGATTCCATCAATACTTCCCGCTGCCTCGGGAAAGCAACCAACATAATCAAAGACCCCTCCCACTCCGGTTATTCTCTCTTCCAAACTCTTCTTTCGGGCGGAAGATACAAAAGACAGGTACAAATGGATTCAAGAACAGTTACTGAGCTACTGTTATTAAACTTCTGATCGGACCTCTCCAATCTTAAATTTAATGTTGATCTTGTTCTATGTGCACCTTCTCTGCAGCCATAACATTGTATTTTTGGCTCTGTTCTATTAGCCCTGTGCACTTTGTATAGTATGATCTGCTGTTACCCCATGCAAAACAAAACATTTCACTGTACCTGGGTACCCATGCCAATAATAAATCAAACCAAGTCAAATGTATTCTCTGGACTTTAAAACAATGAGAGATGATCTCAGTGAGCGCGTAAAATCCTTAAGGGATTTGACACGGTCGATGCTGAGAGGTTGTTTCTGCTGACTGGAGAGTCAAGTATGAGGGGTCATAATTTCTGGATGAGAGGCTGAGCATTTAGAAGTGAGATGAAGGGAAAAGTCTTCATCAGAGGCTGTGAATCTTTGGAATTCTCTAAATGTGAATTGTGAGTCATTAGTGATATTCAAGACTGAGATTGCTGGATTTCTGGATTCTATTGGAATCTGAAGATATGGAATCAGCCAGGAAAATAAATTTTAATCATGACCTTATTGATTGTGGAACAGAAAAGAGGTGCCAAATGGCTGCTTTCATTTCTTAGGCTCCTTTATAGGCAGCTGGGAAATTCTACACTGATCTAATCTTAAAAGTGGGGGGAGGGCGTATGGATTCATACCTTTAATTTCCTGCACTGCTCTCAGTGCACGAACATAATTGTTGTAAAAACACAAGAAAGAAGAACAGAGTTGAAAGGTCAGTAACAAGGGTGAAAGGCAGGCGGTTTACTCGGAATTTGAGGATAACCTATTTCACCCAGAGAATGTTGGCGGGGGTGGGGGTGGGTGGTGGGTGGTGGTTTGGGTTGGGGAGCGGTGGGGGTGGTGGTTGGGAGGGCCTGGAATGGACTGCCTGGGAGCATAGTAGAGACAGGAAACCTCACAACCTTTAAAAACTATTTGGATGAGCACTTGAAGTGCCATAACATTCAAGGCTATAGACCTAGTGCAAGAACATAGGACTAACGTATATTGACAGCAGTTTGTTGTCTTCTAAATTGCATGAACCTACAAGACCATGGCTGATTTGTCCCAAGCCTCAATTTTCTTTCTCGTGCCAGCTCCTCATAGATGTCAATTCATCATTATTACAAAAATGTATCCATCTCTTCTTTAAATGCTTTCAGTGATCCAACTTCCGAAACTTCTGGGGTAGCGAATTCCTCTCATTTGCTACACTCTGGGTGAAGAAATTCCCTCACATTTCAGTTTTAAATGAATCTTCCCTTTTTCCATTAATCTGTAACTATTCTCCACTCGTCCCCATTCAAGATTCCCCCACCAGTCGAAACATCTCAACATCTGCTGCGTCAAGTGCCCTCAGAATCTTCCTTGAATAATCTCTTTCCAGGTGAAATTGAGTTTAAAGTTGCAGGACTATTCGTGATGAGTGCTTGGGTGTGGGCATCTGGAACAGTAACCTTAACGGGTCATCAGTTCAAGCTAAGTGGCAGAAGGATTAGAGGAGGCACGAGGAAAAACCTTTCTGCGTGAAGGGTAGTGGGTATGTGGAATTCACTGCCTGAGTTGATGGTGGATGCAGAGAATCTGAACTTCTTAAAAAAAGTACCTGAATCTGCACCTTACATGCTGTAGGCTACAGGGCTGTTGGCTGTGCACAGGAAGATGGGTTGAGAAGGGGCATTTGGGTGTTTTTGGGTTGGCATGGACAAGATGGGCCAAATGGCCTCCCTCTGTGCTGTATCATTTCTCTGTGGTTATCTACCTGCACTGAGGATTGAATTGCACCTTTCCCCATAGCTAGACCTGACCACCTCCGCAACAGTTCAAAGACCTGCTCTTTATTGATGCTTAGTGTCTCTAAGGGAGACTAGTACTCCCAGAAACAAAAGAGAATGATACAGCTTTGTCCTAGTGTTGCTCAAGAGAGAAAAAGAACCCTAACTGATCTCTTACTTTGACTGCCTTCATCAGATCATTGAACTTAGTGCCCTGACCAGCTCCTTCAATATCACGGCTGTGCTGATGACGTCCTTTCCACTCATGATTACCCATCAGCCTTAATACCTTGGTTGCGCATCTTTGAGTAAAGTGTGAAGATTAGACTCAGTGAAGTTTTCATGTCCCCTCACACTGTTTCTTTTTATCGGTTCCCTCTGACTGCTCCTGCCTTTGGAAACCTTTCTCCTACAGTCTCCGAAGCTGGCTGTTGAGATCTCAATGTGCACAATCTGGCATTCTGTTTCATCTATAACGAGCTCTCAGTTCTCATCTCCCTACATGTGCTCTGCTCTTCTTAATTCCAGCACACTTCTCATTATAGCTGCTACCGATATCCTAACACCCCCTACCAGCTGAGGACTCCCATTCTACACAGGATCTTAATGAGGTTTTAAATGAATTACAGCAAGGTCAGCAGTACGACACGTCAGTAGAAGGACATGCCAATTCTGAAATGCCACATAGTAAAGACCCCATGTATTTAAAGGACCAATATTATCCTTTTGTAATGGATCTGTTCACCATATTCATTCTGTTTATTTTTAATCAGTATATTTGGGCATGTCACGGCACACCTCCAGGACGCATGGGATTTGAACCCAGACATTCTGGCCCAAATGTTGCAACATAGCACTGTGCCACAAGATTGTTACATAGTCAACATGATCAGTCATAGGAGCAGGAGTAGGCCATTCAGCCCCTTGAGCTTGTTCTGCCCTTTAATGAAATCATTCCTGATCTGTGGCCTTACTCCATATACCTGTCTTTCACTCCGATGCCTTAATACATTTTCTTCACAAACATCTATCTATCTCAGATTTAAAGTGAATGACTGATCAAGCAGGATCCCTCAAGATGAGGATGATGTATGTCAGGTATGGTTTGGGTCCACCCAGGTGACTCAACAAACCATTTCTCCTTGGGCAGTAATTACACTAGGTACCGTGAGGAAGTTGGTGGGGTTTGGGTGTGTTTCTCACAGGAGAGTTCTATGCTCTTCTTCCACTTTCACCATTTCACTGTATCAGAGGTTATACAGATGGTTTCTGACAGTCTTGTGATTTGTTGGATGAGGAGCTGCCACAGTGACCCGAACGTCCCATTCATGCACAAACATCGGTTTATCCCTTTTTGATGAGGCCTTCAGAATGTTCTTCAGACATTTCCTGTGTCCTCCTTGAGATCGGGTGTCACCCTTAAATGGTGACCTACTTTGGAAGCCAGATATTTGGCATATGCTAGCAGTGGCCAGTGCAGGGGGAGCTGATTTCACATGATCAGCAGTGCTGGAGGGAATTGGTTACTGTCAGAACGTTAGAGTTTGTTCACCTGTTCTGCCATTTGACTTTGAAATTCCTGAGGAGATGCTGCCAGTGGAGGTGTTCCAGCAACTGGAGAGGGGTAACCCCAGTGTACAAATTTGGTGACAACAGCAATGTAGACTAGACCATGTGCCCCCTTACAGAGGTGTCTGCTGTCAAAAACCCACGTACAATTGTTGGGAGTCTGTACTGGCACAATTGATTCCTTGCTGGTCTTCCGTGCCAATAGTGATCTCTTGAGGAAGATAATGAGGAAGATATTTGCAAAGTGTGCAATGAATTCTAAAGCGACCCTATGTATAAAGGTTTGACAGATTGAGCAAGGGTTCATGACCATCAGCTTTACAGATCTTTGCAGGAATGTTGTGTGGACCAATTCTTCAACAGTTTGCTTCGTGCCCAAATTTGATCTCTCAAGCTGTTGAGGCCTCGTCTTAATTTTGTCTGATGTTATTTTTATGACATCAGATGAGACCCTCCCCCAAATTTGTTACAGCCCCTGGATGAGACCCGTCAAATTCTGTTACATTCCAGTGAGGGAGAACCAACTTTGTTGTTCAATACGTGAAATTTGAGGTAGTTACTGAGAGAATAATGCCACAAGATTCAATTACTTTAAATGACCACGAGAAATGTTACCATCCACGAGTCAACAAAGCAAACCTTTCCTACTTTAACATGCAGAATTAACATGAGGTATATCCTGAGGTGTTAACCAGGTAAAGCTACAGCGCAGAACTATTGACTTGCTAAACACTAGAAACAGCATGAGATCTCAGCTCTGCAGTCCTGCTGCATCCAGTCACGAATGGGGTGGTTAATTAAATAACTAAGAGGTGGAGTCTCTACAAATATCCTCATATTTAAAGATGAGGTGTCCAGCACTCAACACAAAAGTAAGACTGATGTGTGTAGCCTAGTGGTATTATCACCCGGTAATGTTCTAGGGATAACAAGGTGTACAGCTGGACGAACACAGCAGGCCAAGCAGCATCAGAGCTAGGGACTTGGGTTCAGCAACATTTAATGGCAGATGATGGAATTTGAATTCAACAATTACTTGGAATTAAGAGTCTAATGATGATCATGAAACCATTGCTGATCGTCAGAAAAACCTAGATAACAAGGTGTAGAGCTGGATGAACACAGCAGGCCAAGCAGCATCATAGGAGCAGGAAAACTTGACGTTTCGGGCCTAGACCCTTCATCAGAAATGCATTTCGGGCCTAGACCCTTCAGCATTTCTGACGAAGGGTCTAGGCCTGAAACGTCAAGTTTTCCTGCTCCTATGATGCTGCTTGGCCTGCTGTGTTCATCCAGCCCCACGCCTTGTTATCTCGGATTCTCCAGCATCTGCAGTACCTTTTATCTCTTATGTCAGAAAAACCTATCTGGTTACTAATATCCTTTAGGGAAGGTATCTACCATCCTGACCCAATCTGACCTACATGAGAGTCCAGACCCATAACAAGGTGGTTGACCTTCTGGGCAGTTAGGGATGGGCAATAAATACTGACCTGGCCAGTGATGCCCAGATCCCATGAATGATAAATATCTCTATCTACAGCCAGAGTCAGTGATCCATCTTAGACCTCTTTCTGAAGTCCCCAGGATCACACATGTAAGCCTCTAACTAGAACCATAGATATCAAGGAGCATCTGTCCTACAAAAGCTATTTGCCTTTGAGATTTGACAATAGAGCTTAAGATTTCTGAAGGAGTGTTTAACCCCTTAATTGCTGCAACCTTTAAGAAGACACAAAACAGGCTTTCTTGTAAGTTTATGTCAAAGGAAGGAATAATTATTTATTTTCACAACAGCCAGAATGTAAATGCAGTAAACACCCAGTCCTTGATCACACAAGAAAAGATGATTCCAACAGAAAAGCATGTACCTTTAGAAGAGACTGAGAGATGATGATTTAATGCTTCGAGATGCAGGCCCAAGAAGTCTCGTTTTGATTCCCTGAAGAAAAGTGAAGATTGGCAGTTGTAATGATGCATTTCTAATGCTTCCCACCAAACAGCAAGTTTCAGGCATTTCCAGTTGAAGTCAGTTGAGCACCTGAGGTGAAAGTTATAATCTTTTGAATAAAATAGTCCAGCCTCCACTTCTCTGTGTATGGCGGAGTTTTTGGGCAGGGTCCTTCTATTTTCTGGGAGGGAGGCCTTCACACCCCACACTGAGCCACTGGCCTGTCCTTTATGATGAAGGTATTTTTGATCAAGCCAGTTTCTGTCATGTGACAATGTTGACCATTTTGTGGTTTACACAATAGGTTAATAGCTAATTAATTTGTCACACAGTGGAGAATGATTGATATCCGATCACCATCCCAGCTGGAACACCCTCAAAAATGCCTTTAGTTTTAGATCCTATTTAACAGGTTCAGTGTGTTTATCAGGCCTGACTTGCATGCTTGGGTCCGGAGTGCAGAATCGGGACATTTCCCAGCTCTGCAAATCTGACCTGGGAGAAACTGCGAGCTGGCCAGGTTCTCTGGGAATTTGTGTTGGGAACGCTGGGAACAAATGCAGAGGCAGGCTGGGTAAATGCTAGTTTCGAGTCTCCAGCATTGTGTTGCAATAAAGCATAGAGCAGAGTTCCATGTTCACATTCCTAACATCCCCTCAACACCATCCCTCATGTACTCCCATGCCACCAGACACACACTATATCATCAAATCCTCCACCCTATTCTATGGCTCTCTGTCCTTATACTGTCCATCTCAATTCACCCTTTTACATGTAAATGACAATAGGTGGTGTTGTCAAGGACGTGTTAGCGCACTTGGTTAGAGACAAAGACAAACTACAGATGCTGGAAGAGCACAGCAAGCCAGGCAGCATCAGGAGGAAAGGAGAAGTCAGTGTTTTGCGTATTACCCTTCTTCAGGGCTGCTTTGCAGAGGCTGATGGGGTGGAAAGTGAGGACAAGGTGGGACCCTCTCTTTATTATGTTTGGAGGAGGATGTGGTTAAGAGCTATGGAACAGGGAGTGGAGGAGGCGTGGTGGAGGGCTGTCTGGATGACAGGGGGGAAAAGAGAATTGTTTGAAAAAAGGCAGACATCCAGGATGCTTGGAAGTGGAATGTATCCTCGTCAGAGCAAATGCAATGGAGACGGAGGAATTGGGAAAATGGGATGGTGTTTTTGCAGGATACAGGATGGGAGGAGGTGTACTCGAGGTAGCAATGGGAGTCTGTGTGTTGACAGTAAATGTCGGTCCGCAACTGTCGCCAGGAATGGAAACGGAGAGGTTGTGACAGGGGAGGGAGGTGTCTGAGATAGACCCCTCCCAAGTGAATGTGAGGGCAGGGTGGAAGTTGTTAGCCAAGTCGATGCACTGCTCCAGTTCAGCCTGGGTGCAGGATGCAGTACCGATGCAGCCATCGATGTAATGGCGGAAGAGTTGGGGAAAAGTACCGGTGTATGTACTCAAGAGGGACTATTCAACATAACTGACTAACAGGCAGGTATAGCTGGGGCCCATGCATGTGCCCATGGCAACCCCCTGGATTTGGAGAAAGTGGGAAGAATTGAATGGAAAGATATTGAGGGTGAGAACTAGTTCAGTGAGGCAGAGGATGGTGTTGGTGGGGGGGTGGGCGACTGGATGGTCTGTTGGAGAGTTAAAAACTGAGTGCCTGTAGGCCATCCCTTTCAGGTAGGGATGTGTATAGGGATTGCATGTCTATAGTAAAGATGAAGCTCTGGGGGCCAGAAAACTGGAAGTTTCCAAAGAGGTGGAGGGTGTGGTTTGTGTCCCAGATGTACATGGGGAGTGCCTGGACCAAGGGGGAGATAATGGAGTCCAGGTAGGAAGAGATGAGTTTGGTGGGGCAGGAGCATGCGGAGTTGATGGGTCGGCTGGGGTAATTGGACCTGTGGATCTTGGGGAGCAGGTAGAATTGGACAGTGCAGGATTGGGGGTCTATAAGGTTGGAGATGGTGGAGGGGAGGTCACCAGAAACAATGAGATCATGGACGGTGTGGGAGACAGTGGCTTGATGGGCCACGGTGGGGTCGTGGTCAAGGGGGAGGTAGGACTTGGTGCCAGAGCGTTGGCATTAGGCCTGTACAACATAGAGGTCTATCCTCCAGACTACCACTGCTCCACTTTTGTCAGCAGGTTTGATAGTGAAATGGGGATTGGTGTAGAGAGAGTGGAGCGCTGCATGTGCAGAGGGGGAGAGGTTGGAGTGGGTTAGGGGACTGGAGAAATCCAAACGGTCAACGTCACGTTGGCAGTTAGCAGCGAAGAGGTCCAGGGCAGATAAGAGGCCGGCAGGGGGTGCCCAAAAGGAGAAGGATGTTTGGAGGTGGGAGAAGGGATCCCTGAAGGGTGGTTGGGAATCTTCATTGAAGAAGAAGGGATGGAGGCAGAGGCGGCAGAAGAAGAGTTCCACATCGTGGTGAGATGTGGAACTCGTTGAGGTGGGGGCAGAGGGGCACAAACGTGAGCCCTTTACTGAGGACAAACCATCCGACCTCAGAGAGTTCAAGGTCAGGGGGTATGGTGAATATGCGGCAAGGTTCGGGGTGGGGATTTGGGGTGTCTCATGGAAGCTGAAGTGGAGGGGATGTAAAAGTGATAGAATGTGATGGGTGAGGGTTGGATGCGGTGTGGTGAGGCGGGTGTAGTTGTGAGAGGGTTGTGGGCTGGGGGCAGGGTTGTGGGAGAGATGAAGTACACAGGAGGAATGTGAGTTGGAGGGGTAGGTAGTATTGTGCGGGTGCACAGAGGAGGAGGGAGAGGTGTGCTGGCTAGCTGTAGGTGGGCAGTAGGACCCAGGAGTGACCCTGGGGATAGGAACCCATGTGTTAATTGGAGAGCGGGCAGAGTCTGGAGTGGAGGTGGAAGTTGCAGGGAAGTTGAAGCAGTCCCTTCATTGGCAGAATCCCGATCAGAGTTTGTGGAATTGTCCAGAGCAGCCCTGAAGAAGGGTAATACCCGAAACATTGACTGCTCCTTTCCTCCAGATGCTGCCTGGCCTGCTGTGTTCTTCCAACCTCCTGTTTGCCTATCTATGTTACTGTTCAATTTCCAACTTTCCATTTCTCCGCAGAAACAAAGCAATTGCATAAGCGGTATGGAGACTTAAATCATAGAATCTCTATAGTGTGGGAGCAGGCCATTCAGCCCATCAAGTCCACACCAACCATCTAAAGAGCATGCCACCCAGCCCCACCCTATCCCTGTAACCCTGCATTTCCCATGGCTAATCTGCATAGCCTTCACATCTCTGAACATTATGGGCAATTTAGCATGGCCAATCCATCTAACCTGCACATCTTTGGACTGTGGGAGGAAACTAGAGTACCCAGAGGATCGACACCGATATAGAGAGAACGTGCAAACTCCACACAGACAATCACCAGAGGGCAGAATCGAATCCGCATCTGTGGCACTGTGAGGCAACAGTGCTAACCACTGAGACACCGTGATTGCTTAAAGGTGATAAGCAATTGATAGTAAATATCTCTTTGTTTCGAAGTGTAAGATAGGAGGTTGATAGTTTTACTGAAGAGGACCCTATCAATGTATTAAAGACGTTGACCCCCACCCCGACCAATCCTAACTCCCTGGTTTGTTACTGAGCAATTAAAGCAGGCTGCTAGGAAAAGCGGGCATGGATTTTAATTTGTTCGAAGACGTGCGGAAAGAAAGGGAGGTTGGAAATGGAAAGGTCATTCACATGGATAAAAAGAAGGGTGGAATTTTGAGTATGATGACAGGAGATTTGATGTACCCTGAGGAAAGGGAACACTAATGATGTCACCTGACACAACAGCAAGGAAGGGAAGTCAGGTGACTAGAGGTTTGGTGGGAATGTGGTTGAGGGAGCAGAAGGTGTACTGTGTGAATCTTCAGACGAAGTGAAGGGTTCTGTCTTTGTGATTTATTCTCTCTATATTTTATATTCAGCAGTATTGCTGCAGGGCATCTTTTCAAGTGGATAGGAGGAGTTCAATCCCAAGGCAGTTTCCGTATGAGAGAAATGAAGGCTTCAAAGGAATAGGCTTTTGAGATTGAAAAAACACACAGCCTCAGGGAGTACATTAAAAATAAGGTGATTTAGAAGCTGGACAGTTGCCAAACAGACATCTGTAATTATGGTTGCATTTTTGAAAGAAAAATGTATAACATTTAAAGGGGGCGCAATTTACAATTTGTTCTTCAGGGTTCATTTTAAGCCTGTGTCTAATTTATTGCTGATACCCTTAATGGACAAATTTTATGAGCGGATATTGAAACATTTATGTCTGAGATTGATACTGGTGGCATTTATGACCATATTAGCAAATGCATGAACTTTTAACATAAAGGATAACTGTGTGGTACATTTACGGAAGAAGACTGTCACACATTAAAGACGTCATGCTTTTCCTGTAAACCCCATTTTGGCTTAAAGTTTTACTGAGGTGCAAGAGTAACTGAAGATCTGGATGATAGGCTATCCAGTGTGCTCGCCACACTAATTCCAAACCCTGACTTAATATCTTTGCCTTTCTCTGAATTATTCATTTAATTAACTGGAAGCTGATTGTATGACTGTGAAGTGAATACTCTGTTGATTTGGTGTCTGAGTCTCCTATGTGCAGTTCTTTGTTCTCTGCACAAATGATAAATGAGTGGATGGGACCTTTTCTTTAATCAAATGATGGACACATGGAGAAATGACTGCGCTACTTCATGTAGCAAAAAGACCTGGGGCGTTATGGTCATTATCCATTGTTAAGAGTGAGTGATGATGTGATATTTATGGGCAGAGACTCATGCCTTCAGAATTTTCAATCATTTTGCTGTCTAGATTTTAGGTAAAGTCAAAACTGATTTGAACTAATTTATGGCAACGTTAATTATGTAATGCTTGCAGACAACACTGCCCAAGAAAATAAGTCTTGCTGTCTCAAAACAGAGCCTCCAAAATATCAATTAAAATTATCCAAATTCCTCATGCATTTTTGGTGACATTTTATTTGTCCTTGTTAAACTGAGATGCTGCAGCATGGAACATTAATGTACTTTATGCTACTGTCAGTGTAGGTAGTATAGGAAAATAAGAATCAGATCAGAATGTTCCTCTACTCTCCTCCCATAACTGGAATGATTTCTTCTGCATTTATAAAGGAAATAGATTCAATCATTTATCACATAGAGTTTGAGGCCTTGGTACCGGCAGCAGAGAAGTTGTGTGTTTAAATGGCCATCAGCTTTGAGGCAATTTGTAAGTCTCCCCCTAGATCCAGAGATCTAGAGGATTTTATCTTTAAGGATCTTCTTTGGACCCGTTAGCTGCCGTGTTTGGCTGTATTGCCCAGTGCTTCATTCTTCTTCCAATGGATGCCAACCCATTGAACCAAAAGTGGGATAGAAATTCCAACGAAAGACCTGAGTAATACAAAAGGGTAGAGATTCAGCTAAATAGTTCTCTATGCTATTTTCCTTCTGTGTTCATTCCAAAAATTTCATGAGCCCTGAACGCAGATATGTCAAATTGGCCATCAGGTCATTTCTATAAAGTTAATGGATAATTTCATATAAGTTCTAACTTAGAGTTATGTAGCATGCAAAACAACACTTTTCACTGTATCTTGCTACATGTAACAATAATAAATCAAATCAAATTTACAGTGCCAATTCTCAGGGTCTGAATAAAGATATGGTTTAGTAGCTGAGATCAAGTGATTGGGATCATGTGCATGAGGCTCATAACAAAGTGTACAAAGTGTAATACTTGTTACTTCAAGAATAACTTGATATGAAAACACCATATTAGAATGACAGTGATCACTGCATGGGAAGAGGCCTTTCAACCCATTAGGTCTGTTCCAGCACTTAATCTTCAAAAGGAAGCCACTTATTATGCCTTTTCTGTATACTTTTTCAGGAGTGTTGAAATTGCAGCACATGTACAAGAGGGCCTGCAGGTGAAGTAGGTACTGCAACTGCAGATGTAGACTTTAAGAATTAATTTGATAGCATCTCTAACGAGGGGCTTTTTACAAAAAATTGGCTTATGGTAAAGTGGAACTAGTGTAGCATGGGTAAAAAATTTATTGATGAGCGGGAGATAAAGCATTAGGGTTAATCTGTATTGCCTGGATTGGAAAATGGCTAAGGAATAGAGCAATTCACGGGCCAATGTTGGATGGATTTTGATGTATATGCATGATTTGAACTTGGACACAGAACACAACATTGCTCTGTGTACTGATCAGACCAAAAAAGTAGATTTTCAAATAATCAAGAAAACAAGAAAAGATTTCAGAAGGACATGGACTGCTTAATGGAATGGGAAGGTAGGCAGTTGATGCAATTTGATGTATTCAAATTTAAGGTATTATATTTTGGAAGGAAGAACAAATAACGGGAATATATTCTGAACAGAAAAGTGCTGAAGAATGTGAAGTCCAAGTACGTAATTCCTTAATTGTTCTTATAAATGTAGTTAAAGACATAAAGGAGGTCAGTAACGTTTTAGGTATGGAGTATGCAATACTTTACTAAAGGATACAATTAAGATAGAAACTATTGTGTATTTTAAAGAAAGGCCAGAATAACATTTGAACAGAGGAACATATAGGCCATAGCTTCAGTACTTTTTTTGAAATGAAAGGTCACTAACCTAAAATTTGAGTTTTGATTGATTTATCATAGTCACATGTACCGAGATACAGTGAAAAGTATTGTTTTGTGCGCTAATCAGACAAGTCATACCTTATGTAAGTACATCAGAGCAATAGAAGGGAATGCAGAATCTCGTGTCACAGCTACTGAGAAGGTGCAGATTAAGATCAACTTGAATATATAAGATGTCCATTCATAATTCCTTTCCTGTTTCTGTAGATGCTGCCAGACCTGTTGGGTATATGAGCATTTTTGGTTTGATAATATTGGAAGTGAGATTAGTGGGTTCAACTCTTACTGTAGCAGCTGCTGCAATTCAAGTCTAATTGATAAGTCTGGAGTTGAAAAATAGTGCTAGTAACGGTGACACTGAAAGCATTGTGAACTGTTGTAAGAACTCATCTGGTTCGGAAATCTGAACAAAATGTGTTGTCTTTAAATAACTGGGCCTGTATGTGACTCCAGAGCCACAGCAATGTGCTTGAATTTTAACTGACCTCTGAAATTACCTCGCGAGCCGCTCAGTTCAAGGGCAGTCAGGAATGGACAGTAAGTACAAATACATGAATTAGAAATGTAGGCCATTTAATAAGATACTGGCTGATCTCTTTGTGTTTCCAATTCCACATTCCAATCCATCCTTGATTACCTTTGCTTGACATGCCTAACAAGTATCTATCTAATTCTAGCTTAAAATTATTCAATAACCCTTTTTCCACTATCTTCTGTGGCAAAGAGTTCCAACATTGCACAATCCTCTGAGAGAAAGCATTTTCCTCATCTTTGTTTTCTAAAAAAAAAGACCGCAAATTTTAAGAGGGTCCCCTAGTTCTGGACACACCCAGAACAGGAAACATTATTTCCATATCTATCTTTCAGGATCTTATATACTTCAATCAAATCAAGCCAACATCATCCTAAAGGGTCTTAACAGTGAAAATATGTTTCCTCTTATGGGAGAATCTAGAGCTAGGGGTCATTGTTTAAAAATCAGGTGTAGCCAATTTAAAACAGAAAGTAGGTGATTTCTTTTTGCTCCCAGAGGGTTGTGTGTCTTTGTAAAACTCTTTCTGAAAAGGTGGTGGAATCAGATTCCTTGAACATTTTTAAGGCAGAGGTAGATAAGTTCTTAGAAAGTGAGGTCAGATGAAAGGTTATAAGGGCGATGGGGAACATGGATTTGAGTTTACAATCGGAATGAAAGAACGAATGAAGGATGAAGCTGAAGGGGTCTGAATAGCCTACTCCTTCTCCCAGTTGGTATGATCATATGACCTCCAATAAGCACAAGCAGTTTCCTTTGTGTCAGATATGACTCTGACAAGCGGACAGTTTGCTCCCTGATTCCCACTAACTTCAATTTTGGAAGGACTTCTTGATACCACACTTTATCAAGAGCAGTCACTCTCACCTCACCTCACCTCCTGGAATTCAGCTCTTTTTTACATCCTTGCATCCAGGGAGCCTGGAGAAATCTAAAACTGATCATCGGTGAGCAAGTTATTGTTCAGCAAGACCCCTTGATAGCACTGTCAATGACCCCGTCCACGACTGTATGATAAGCATATTTTATAATTTAGTAACAAAAGCTGTCAATTATTATGTTGCAGATCGGTGTTAAGTCTGGTGTACAAGGACAATGAGCTGATCTGAGATGAGCCTGCTTTGAAATTGGGAATCCTGAATCATTCCTCAACCAGTCTCTGAATCAAGACTTCATGAAAAGAATATTCATTGTACAAAAACCTACAATGAAGTCACGCATTTTTATTCGTGTGCCCTGTGTCTGCAACAACCATTGTAATGCAGTTTTCTTAAGATACGGACTTAAATTGTAGACATGTATTTCACATGACTTTAAACTATTTCTAAAGGGTATTGCATGATAGAATTTCTGCATGAAATACAGATGACCCTTACAAATTAAAATTTATTGCGGAAGTAATATTGTGTTGAATGATTATAGCTACACTCATGAACAATAAAATCATTTATCCTGACCTTGTCTTTGTTTTCTATTTCCGGAACAAATTGTGGTGTTGTCGTTCTATACTTACAGTGTAACAAAGTCTTCACCTCAGAGCTTTCATTTTGCAAGGCTGATGTATCTTGATACATAAATCCCTGTTCTTTGCAAAAAGCCAGAATAGATTCTGGCTCAAGAAATATCAGGATATTGCAAAGTGTTTGCAGTAATTTTGATTCCTTGTTTGCTCATTGGGTACCATCATTGTAATAATGATTAGAGGAAGTGGAATCCTTACACAGCACCTTCCAAGCCCATGACTACCATCTAAAGTAGGAACTGAATATACAACCTGACACCACCACCTGCAAGATCCCCTCCAAGCCGCTCATCATCCTGACTTGGAATTATAACACCGTGTCCCGTATTTATATGTTTCGTATTGCTGGGGTGGTTGGCATTATTTCCGGTTCTGTTTTTCAGTGGTTTGTATATTGGGTCCCGTTCAATGTGTTTGTTGACGGAGTTCTGGATGGAATGCCAGCCTCCAGGAATTCCCTGGCACGTCTTTGTTTGGTTGTGCTATTATAGAGGTGTTGTCCCAGTCAAATTCGTGTCCTCCTTTGTCCATGTGTATTGAGACCAGTGAGAATGTGTCGTGTCTCTTGGTGGCTAGTTGGTGTTTGTGTATCCTTATTGTCAGTTTTCTTCCAGTTTGGCCTGTGTAATGCTTCTCATAGTCCACTGTTGGATGAGTCAGGAAGGCAGGCACCCCATGACACCAACAACCTCAACAAGGACAGCACCCTGAAACTGCTGGATCTGTGCCTCACAACCCACTTCACCTTCAATGGCCATATATTTAAACAAACCAACGGTCCACCAATGGGATCCCCAATATCAGGACTGATTGCAGAAGCGGTATTGCAAAAATTAGAACAGACAGCGCTCCCCACTATCCAACCCAAACTCTGGGTCTGCTATGTAGATGACACCTTTATGCATATCAAATGCACAAGACTAGAAGAAACCCATTGACACATAAACGACACCCTCAATGGAATAAAATTCATAAAAGAAGAAGAAAACAATAACCGACTACTCTTCCTGGACATAATGGTGGTACGTAAGAACAAGGGGGACTCCAGACTAGGGTGTATAGAAAGACCACACATACGGACCAAATATTTAATGACTCCAGCAACCACCCCAATACCCATAAATGGAGCTGCATCAAGACATTATTCAAATGAGCCATAACACACTACAGCAACTCGGAATTCTGCAAAGCCGAACAGGATCACTTCTACGGAGTTTTTAAAAGGAATGGATACACAAAAAGCACAATCCGCCGTTACCTCTGTGACAGACCATGACAAGAAGGCACAACACGGCCAGACACACTATCACCCCACCATATGTCAGGGACATATTAGAGATGACCGCAAGACTATTCAGACACCTAAGTATTGGGGCAGCCCACAAACCAACAACCACCCTGCGACAGCTACTGACGAAAGTAAAAGACCCCATGACCACAACCAATAAAACTAACGTAATATACAAAATACCATGCAAGGACTGTGCAAAACATTACATAAGCCAAACTGGAAGAAAACAGACAATAGGATACGCAAACACCAACTATACGCCAAGAGACACAACCAATTCTCACTGGTCTCAATACACACGGACAAAGACGGACATGAATTCGACTAGGACACCACATCTTTAATAGCACAACCAAACAGACATGACAGGGAGTTCCTGGAAGCCTGGCATTCCACCTGGAACAAACACTTTGAACTGGACCTGATATACAAGCCATTGAAAAACAGAACTGGAACTAATACCAACTACCCCAGCAAAACCGAGTCATATAAATAACAAACAGAACAAAACGCCAGCACTTCACCAGAGGCGCACTGATGATGTTACCTTGCAGGGTGACGAAACGTCTGCAATCAAATACACCGGCTCAGCAAGCAAGTCTACAACCTTGGTACAACTGTGTACCATGACCAAAATAATCTATGAGCTGCTGTTTGTTTGCAAGGAGTTTGGACTGACAATTAGCCTTTGGAAGACAAAAATCATGGGCCCAGACATAGTCACTCTGTCTCCTATCAACATTGAGGGCTCTGGAATTCAGCTCTTTTGTCCATGTTTGAACCAAGGCTGTAATGAGGTCAGGAGCTGAGTGGCTCTTGGATTTTTTTTTTATTCATTAACAGGGTGAGGGCATCTCTGACCAGGAAGCATTTATTGCCCAGAGGGCAGTTCAGAGTCAACCACATTGCAATGGGTCTGGAGTCACATGTAGGCCAGACCAGGTAAGGACGGCAGTTTCCTTCCCTAAAGGGCATTAGTGAAGCCATACTGCTTGATAGCACTGTTAATGACATCTTTTGTCACTTTGCTCATGGTTCAGAGTTGACTGATGGGATGGTAGCTGGTCAGGTTGTATTCTTTTGCTGTGCACTGTGAATAGCTGGGCAACGTTCCATATTGCTGGCTAGCTGCTTGTGTTGTAGCTATATGAAAACAGTATGGCTACAGAGGTAGCAACTTCTGGAACACGGGTCTTCAGTACCATTTCTGGAAAACTGTTGGGGCTGACAGGCTTTACAATAGCTAGAACCTTCAAACATTTCTTGACGTCACATGGAGTAAGTCAAATTGGTTGAAGTGAATCTTGGTATCTGATGCTGGGGACTCCTGGAAGAGGATGAGATAGACAATTCACTCAGCATCCCTGCTTGGGTTGATTCGAATGCTTAAGCGTTACCTTTTGCATGGATCTGCTGGACTCCCCCATCATTGAGGATGGGGATAGATGTGTTGCCTTCTTCTGTGAGTTGATTGATTGCTTATCACTATTCATGACCGGATGTAGCAGGGCTGCAGAGCTTATATCTGATCTGTTGGCGTGCAGTAGCTTACCCCTGTCTATTTCTTGTTGCTTATGCTGTTTTTCGTACAAGTAGTCTTGTGTGATAGCTTCACCCAGGTTAAGACCTCATTCCCAGGTATGCCTGGTGCAGCTCCTAGCGTGCCCTCCTGCACTCTCCATTGAACCATGGATAATCCCCTGGCTTGATAGTAATGGTAGAATAGGGAAACTGCCAGGCCTTGAGCTTACAGATTGTGTTCGACTACAGTTCTGTTGCTGCCGATGGCCCACAGTGCCTTGTGGATGTCCAACGTTCAATTGCTAAACTGTACAAAATCTATCCCATGTGGCGCACAATAGCAGTGCTGCACAATATGATGTGAAGGTGGGACTTTGTCTCCACAAGGACTTATGGCAGTCTCTCTTACTGATGCTGTTGCAGACAGATACATCTGTCAGTCAGGCAGATTGGTGAGCAATTGCTTTCCCTCTTGTTATTTCCCTCAGCACCTGCCAAAGGCCCAGTCTAACAGCAATGTCTTATAGGACTCGACCGGCCTGAGCAGTAATGGGGACACCAAGTGACTCTTGGTGACAGGCATTGAAGTCTCCCTACCCAAAGTACATCCCGCACCCTCACTACCCTCATTGCTTCCTCCAAGTTCAATATGAAGGAAATACTGATTCACACGGTAATCAGCAGGAGGTTTCCGTGCCCATGTTTGATCTGATGCCATGACAATTCCTGGGGTCCAGAGTCACAGTTGAGAACACTCAGGGTAACTATCCCCCTACTCTAAACCACTGTGCCCCTACCTCTGTTAGACCCATCCTGCCGGTGGGACAGGACGTATCCAGGCCTGATGATGGTGGTGTCTGTGACACTGTCTGTAAGGTATGATTTTGTGGGTATGACAATGTCAGGCTGTTGTTGACTTGTCTGTGAGACAGTTCTCCCAATTTTGTCACTAGGCCACTGATGTTAGTAAGAAGGACTTTGAAATGTTGGCAGGACTGTTGATTCCAATGCCAGGTGTTCCATTCATGTTTTTTTAGGCTTTCTAGTGGCTAATAAAACCGAAACATAGAAAATAGGAGCCAGGGTAGGACATTCAGTCCTTTGAGCCTGCTCCGCCATTCATTATGATTGATCATCAATAATCCATGCAATGGTGGATTGAGGATTTTGTCTGCTCCAGCCTGGAGGGAACCTACCACGATGCTGGTAAACACTCTCTGGATGTGTTTGCCTGCAGCAGCTTGCAGCTGTCCATGAGCACCTCCTCAGTGGAATAGTTACATCACACACTGCTCTGTGCAGACACTGTGATGGGAGAGTTTCTGAGTGAACATGGCCTCCTATTGAGACCCCCTACACTTGCGCGCTCTCCTTCAGGCTCTTCAAAGCAGCGCATCCTCCTCTGACATCCTTGCATGCTGGGAAATTTTCCAACAGTGAAATTTCACTTTGAAAGCTCAGTCAATCTTTCTTTTCTATTGCAGGTGAGTGAGCGAACTTCAAACACACTCTTATGCTGTCCAGCCTTACATATTCTTCAAATAGCAATGAGAAAATTATGCATCTGCTGAAAATATGAAACAAAAGGAAATGTGCAGGACAAAGTAAGTTACTATTTTCAGGATGGAAGTTATGCTGAAGCACATAATGTCTTGGAGATACAAATATCCTGAACAGAGCTAGTCTGCACTGAGAGCTGGCTAGTGTCCTACTAACAAGGTGAGTGTTCAAAATGAACTGCTGACTAAAGTCTGATCTTTCTTTGATTTAGCAACTAACTAAAAATTACTCTTCCCCTAAAGAAAAGTTAAATTTTATTCGAGCTTTAAAACAGAGATAGACAAACCCTTTGAGAGTAGTTCTGGGTTCTTAATGAGGTGGTTGACTCAAACTCACTTTCAAAAGCTTGAGTACTGCTGTTTTATGGAAAAGATAAAAAGAGGCCTCTCCCAGCGTTACTTGAGAGGTGCTTTGAGTGTACAGTGTGTAAAGTGAGAAAAGAGATTTGGTGAGGAGGGGGACAAGGTACTCCTTTTCCTCCAGAAATTGACTCTTTAGTACACTCATTAGATATCTTTCTAATTCCAATCGTAATAAATAGATTTTAAAGTTAAGGAATGGCAGTCAGCTCAGCTGAGTGGAATACACAGACTGTAGAATGGGAAAAGTTATGAATACACCGTACATCCTAGACCCATACATCTGCAGGAAGTGTCAGTTGCTATGCAAGTTTGAGCTTGGGGATTTGGAACTGAAACATTGGCTGGAGTCACTGTAGTGCCTCCATGAGGCAGAGAAATATATGGATATCATATTTAGGGAGGTGGGAACACTACAGGTTAGGACTGTACAGGCAGAGAGTGAACACCTGGTGAACACCAGGCAGCCTTAGAGAGCCAGGCAGAAAGGTTTAGGTGACCTTGAGTCTATCTTGCTCATTAATTGGTTAGCAATTGTGGATACTTTTGAGAGCAATGGTTCCTCAAGGGACTGCAACCAGAGATGAGTGTGTGGCATCATGGGCAATTCGGCAGGGCAGGAGAGGGGAGGAAAAAGAGTGGAAGAGCGTCATGGTAGTGGTTTCCACAATCAAGGGATCAAATGGATATTTATGCAGCAGTAAATAAGTGAGGATGGTCTGTTGCCTCTTTAATGCCAGGGTCAAGGATGTCATGGAACAGATGTGGGCCATCCCTCTGTGGGACCCTGCATGTGTGGTCCACATTGGAACCGACAGCATATATAGGAAGAGAAAAGAGGTCCTGAAAACAGATAATAGGGAGTTAGTGAGGAAATGAAAAGGCAGACTCTCTATAGCAGTAAACTCAGGATAATTTCCAGTACCACATGTTAGTGATCTAGAAAGAGGAGGATTGATTGATTAAACATATGGCTGGAGAACTGGTGTAGGAGGGAGGGAAAGAGCAATTGGGACCAATCTGGAGCAGGTGGCACCTATACAAGTTGTAAAGATTGAGTGTAGGAGGTGCGAGGCAACCTTTATAGAGGTTTAATAAAATAATGAAGGGTGTAGATGGAGCTAATGGTTGTTGTCTTTTCCCTAGGATGACATACTTTTAAGGTGAGAGGAGAGAGATTTAAAAGACACATGAAGAGCAAATGTTTTACACAGAAGGTGGTTTATGTGTGGAATGAACTTCCAAAGGAAGAGATGGATGTGGCTACAGTTACAATGTTTAAAAGACATCTGGATAAGTACATGAATAGGAAAGGTTTGGAGGGATATGGGCCAGGAGCAGGCAGGTGGGACTAGTTTAGTTTGGGATTGTGTTCGGCGCGGACTGAATGGGCCGAAGTATCTGATTCCATGCTGTACAACTCTATGATCTATGATCAGATTACATATTAACAGGACCAGAACCAGCATCATTGCAAGGAAATTTGATAGCATTATTGAGGAAGGTTTAAACTCGTTTAAGATAACAAGGTGTAGAGCTGGATGAAAACAGCAGGCCAAGCAGCATCAGAGGAGCAGGAAAGCTGACGTTCCAGGTCTAGACCCTTCTTCAGAAATGTTTTCCTCTGATGCTGCTTGGCCTGCTGTGTTCATCCAGCTCTACACCTTGTTATCTCAGATTCGCCAGCATCTACAGTTCCTACTATCTCTTTAAATAGATTGTTGGGTGATGAAAACCTGAGGGGTGATGCAAATTTGAAAACAATAAAGTTGGAAACAGGAAGTAGAAAAGCTGTGAGAGGGACAGGACAATTAAAGCTAAGCACCAAGTATGCCTTGAGTGTGAATGATGTCGAGAAGACAAAGTTAAGGGTGGTCTACCTGAATCATACAGCATTCGCAACAAGACAGATGATCAAAAGACAGCGGTAGAGGTAAATGATTAGGATATAGTCGCCATTACAGAAACATGGCTGTGCGGTGACCAGGACAGGGAACTGAACATTCAAGGATATTCCTCGTTTAGGAAGGACTGAAAAGGAGGAAAAGGAGGTGCAGTTTCACTGATAATAAGGGATGAGATCAGTGCTTTATTAAGGGAATACCTCAAATCAGAAGAAAAAAGTGTGAACTCCTTTTGGGTGGAGCTAAGCAATAACAAGGGCAGAAGAGAGATAACAAGGTGTAGAGCTGGATGAACACAGCTGGCCACGCAGCATCAGAGAATCAGGAAAGCTGACGTTTTGGGTCTAGACTCTTCTTCAAAGGGTCTAGGCCAAAAACGTCAGCTTTCCTGCTCCTCTAATACTGCTTGACCTGTTGTGTTCATCCAGCTCCACACCTTGTTACCTCAGATTCTCCAGCATCTGCAGTTCCTACTTTCTCTGAAACAAGGGCAGAAGACATTGATTGGTGTTATTTATAGACCACCAAATGGTAGTTGTAGTGTTGGTTATGGTATAAATCAGGAGATGAGAGAAGCGTATAACACGGGCAATGCAATTACTATGTATTACTCCTATCTCCATATCAACTGGTTAAACCAATTGAACAGTAAAGCTGTGGAGGACAAGATTCTGAAATATGGTTGGGATACTTTTCCAGAGCAATATGCTGAGGAGACAACAAGAGGACAGGCTATTTTAGATCTAGTATTAAGTAATGAAAATGGTCCAGTTAAAAATCTCGTAAAAGTACCTTTATGGATATGTGATAAGATAGAGTTTTATACATTTTTTGAAAGTGATATAGTTCAATTTGGAGCAAGGGTTTTAATTTTGAATAAGAGGAATTATGAAGGCATGGGGTCCAAATTATTTGAGATAGGTTTGGAAAATCCATTAAAAGGCATGACTGTGCATACTCAATGGATAGTCTTTAAAGAATTATTTTGTGGCTTACATCAACTATACGTTCATTGTGCCAAAACTCAAAAAAATCAGCTAATCATAGCTACCAATGGAAATTAGAATTGTGTAAGATTGATTGAAAAGGTTTATAAAACTGTCAAAAATAAAAGTAAATGTAAGACTTCAAACATTTTTTGAATACAGTAAAGGAGGACCAAGGAACTGATCTACCAAACTAAAACATAAAAACAGACTATCAAAGCTTCTATAGATATATAAAAAGGAAACATTTATCTAAGATCAATGTGGGCCCATTAAAGGCAGAGTCAGGAGAATTTATAATGCAGAGTAGGGGATTAGTGAAAATCTAAATGATCAGTGTTTATCTGTTTTTCTGAAAATGATACAAAAAGTCTCCCACAACTAGATGCTCATGTAATTCAGGGGAATGAGGATTGGAGGAAGGGAGCATTAGTAACAAGGCTGTACTAGAGAAAGTAATGAGTCTGAATATTGAAAAGTCCCTGGGACCAGATGTTCTGCATCCCAGAGTGTTGAAGGAGGAAGCTATCAGGATAATCAATGTATCCTTGATTATCTTCCAAATTTCTAAAGATTCTGCAATGATACTTGCAGAATGGAAATGAGCAAACGTAACCTCACTATTTGTAAAGGGAGCGAAAGAGACAAAAGCGAACTACGGACTTGGTAGCCTTATAGCAGTAATGTGAAAATTGTTAGAATTTATTATAAAGGATGGCATAAATGGACATAATTATTTCATCAGGCACAGACAGTATGGGTTTGTGAGTAGCAAATCATGTTTGATGAAATTGGTTGAGGTTTTTAAGGCTGTTGGAACAAAATCGATAAAGGGGTGTCAGTAGATGTAGCATACTTGGATTTTCAAAAGAGTTTGGATAAAGCTCCCCCACAGAATTTTGATTAGCAAAATTAAAGCATGCGGGATAAGAGGTGATATGTTGGCATGGATTAATGACTGGACAGACAGAAAACAAGAATTAGAATTAGAATTAGGATAAATGGTTTATTTTCATATTGGCAGGTTGTAACTAGTCAGGTATAGCAAGGATCAGTATTTGGGCCCAAGCTGTTCACAACACATTTCAATGATTTGGATATGGGGCTCAAATATCTATTTCCAATTTGGCAGCTGATACAAAGCTAGATGGGAATGTATGTTGTGAGGAAGGTTATGGGGAGGCGATGGCCTGGTGGTATTATTGTTGGACTGTTAATCCAGAAACCCAGATAATGTTCTGGGGACCTGGGTTCGAATCCAGCTGTGGCAGAAGGTGGAACTTGAATTCAATAAATATCTGGAATTAAGAATCTAGTGATGACTGTAAATCCATTGTTGATTGTTGGAAAAACCCATCTGGTTCACTAACGTCCATTAGGGAAGGAAACTGCCGTCCTTACCTGGTCTGGCCTGCATGTGACTCCAGACCCACAGCAATGTGGTTGACTCTTAACTGCCTCTGGGCAATTAGGGATGGGCAATAATTGCTGGCCTAGCCAGTGACGCCCTCATCCTGTGAATGATTAAAGGAAAAAAAAGTGTAAAGTGGCTTCAGAAAAATTTGGACAGGCTCAGGGAATGGGCAAGAACATGGCAGATAGTATATAATGTGGAAAAATCTGAGCTGATTCACTTTGGTAAGAGAAACAGATGTACAGAGTATTTGTTATACGGTAATAGGTTGAGAAGTGGAGATGTACAAAGGGACCTAGATATTCTTGTCAATAAATTACTTAGGGCTAACAAGAAGGAGCAACAAGTTATTCAGAAGGTTAATGGAATGTTAGTCTATATCACAAGAGGATTTTAGTACAGGAGTATTGAAGTCTTGCTTCATATTGTTTCAATCAACATTCGCTCCTGCAGAAACACACATTACCTGTGGCCTTCCTGCAGATATTGGAATCTCCTTTCCTTGAATGCTGTTCAAGTTGAAATTTGGACTGGTAGTATGCCTGATAGGTCAGTCACAATGTGTAAGTGCCAGTGCTGATGTTTTAAATTTCCACCCATTTTGCTGTATTGACTTTGAAAGCCATTGGTACACTCTGAGGACATGGCAGGTTCTATATAAATGTAAGCTCCTTTTTTATTGTAATGATCCCACCACACCCGAGCCCGCTCCCCACCACCCCCCCACCCACCGCCCCAGCCCCACCACCTCCACTACGATCAGATCATTTAATGCACCAGGAACAGTGCCTGAATGACTCAGTGCCACACAAGACGGTACATTTTCTCACTCAGGAAATTTATATTGACAATACTTTAAGAGCATGTTGCAAGCATGTGGAAATAGTGATTGTCTTTATGCTGTGTAATCAGTCTTGCAAAGTTGTGGTACAGATTTTGCAGAGCCTGTGGCTGGATATATCGTGGGAACTGCGAGGTTATTGAGAAAGGCACAGACTAAAATTTCCTTCTTTTCCAAACAAATCAAAACAAACTCCGGATTCCCTATGTAGCACAGCTTCCTGTTTCTGCTTTGCATTACATTGTGTCCAGATATTGTCATGCTGAATATAGGCACTTAGTTAAAAAAATATTTTCACTGCTACTTTGTGAATCTGATGTAAAGCATTTCCTTGTATGTGTCTTCTGGCATACACTGAAATAATATGTCCTTATTTACTCCCAGCAGTACAATTATGTTTCTGCAGAATGGATGCTACATGAAGCCTAAAAGCAAATGTTTGCAACCTAAAATTAATCCATCACAAAGTACAAGAATTGATCAATAATCTGTTTCATGATCAGGTATAATGTTGACCCTTCACTGTGAAAGATTCAGCTTCTGATAGAAATCAGGTTCAAATATGTTCTGTAATCTGATTAATAAATGTGGCAAGTTCTCAATCACTTGCCCGACAGAGAGGGCTAATTAAGTGAAACTCCAGCTATTTTGTTAGAATTATCGTAATTTAAAGTTTTCTATCATAGCAATTATAAAAAGAAAAGTGGTAGAGTGTTTGAAGGGAAGTAAATCAATTTGGTGCCATTTTTACATTTTGAGGGTTAAAGTGGGGAAGGGGCAATGAGAAAGAATGATTCATCATTTATTGGATTTATTGATCTCCAAGCTAGGAATTCTTGATGCTATTGTTAAACATTCCCATAGGTCACGAGGGTGTTTATTGTGATTTCTAGCCAAAAACAATGTTCTGTTTTCCATCTTCCAGAGCTGTCCTGTTAACAGCCCTTGCCAAAATAACTGATCAAATTGTTTACGGCTTTGAGTAAAATGTCAACTAACTCCCCCACTTGCTCAACACTTAATGTTAATGAGCTGTATGGATCTACAGTTCCTTTGTTGGTTTGAGTTAAGTTTGCTGATCTAAACCAGGACAGTGATAACAATCAGCTTCAGAGTCTCAGGCAAGGAAAGGGAAAATTAGCCTCTGTTCCTGCTTTTGATTGGCAAGATTGGGTTTGAATGTGGTGCCGCCGTGAGAGACCAGCTCATTGTTATTCGATCATGTCAGGCACGTATGACAGATAGTGAACAAATTCTTAGACTAGGTGTTGAACTTCATATGATCCAGCAAGGAGGCAAAATCTGCACTGAGGCCTGGGTGATATCTTAGGAAAGATATACTGACATTGGAGGCAGTCCAGAAAAGATTCACTAGAATAATACCAGTTAAAGAGGTGTTATTTTATGAGGAGAGGGTGAGTAGGTTGGGCCTGCACTCTTTAGAATTTAGAAGAATCAGAAACGAACTTTTGAAACATACAAGATTCTTAGTGAACTTTGCAGGATAGATACAGAAAGGTTGTTATCCCTTGTGGGAAACTCTATGACCAGAGAACATAATCTCAGAATAAGGGGTTGCATATTTAAGACAAGGATAAGGAGGAATTTCTACTCTCAGAGGGTAGCAAATATATGGAATTGTTTACTGTAGATGGTTGTCAAGATTGGGTCATTAAGTACATTCAAGGCTGAGATAGACAGATTTTTAATCAGTAAGGGAATCAAGGTTTGTGGGGAAAAGACCGGGAAATGGCGTTGAGGATTCCCAGATCAGCCATGATCTCATTGAATGGTGGTGCAGACTTGATGGGTTGAATGGCCCTCTTCTGGTCCTATGCCTCAGAGTCTTATATCCTTATGTTTCATTAAGTAAAGAATTAAGTGTCAACCTCTTCCTTAAAACCGGAAGCCTTGGTTGGTGGAGTGGCAAGAAAGGGGATGGCAGGGCTAAAATAAACTCAGTCCAACTTTTGCACAACTGACCAAACATTTGCTAGCACAGGCTGTCCCACTTCCCACTCAACCACAGATGTGTAATGGCCAGGATGATCAGAAAATGAGAACTTTATTATTGCTGGAAAAGGACACATTTTGTCAAAGCTTTTGGTATTACACTCGTCAGGATAATTCATTAAAAAACTAATTTAAAGGGCAAATGAACAGTTACACTAAATGAGAGGAGAACACTGACAAGTGGACTCATTGGTAGAAATTACCATGGAGAATGCAGCCGTGAAATGCTGATTGACAATCAATAGACAAGCTTTGTTTAAATTTTAAACCAAGCAAGTTGACCTTGATTTGTTTGGGCATTGCCCTGAGAAATGAACCAGTGAACGTCTGTTATCTGTTTTGTTGAGTTGACACAGGTACAGTGTGTGTACATAGCGTCATAGAATCATGCAGCATGAAAACAGGCCCTTCAGTCCAACCAGTCCATGCCAAACATAATCCCAAAATAAACTAATCCCAAAAAAACTAATCCCATTTGCCTGCTCTTGGCGCATATCCCTCCAAACCTATCCTATTCATTTACATATCCACATGTCTTTTAAAGGTTGTAATTTTACCCGCATCCACTGCTTCCTCAGGAAGTTCATTCCACAAGCGAACCACCTTTTCTGTAAAAAAAAATTGCTCCTCGTGTCTTTTCTAAATCTCTCTCCTCTCACCTTAAAAATGTGCCCCAAGTCTTGAAATCCTCCATTCTAGGGCAAAGGCAATGACCAGTAACCCTATATCTCTCATTATTTTATAAACTTCTACCAAGTTTCCTCTCAACCTCCCAGTGAAAAATGTCCCAGTTTATCCAGCCTTCTTTATAACTCAAACCTTCCATATCAGGGAACATCCTGGTAAGTCTTCTTCTGAACCCTCTCCAGCTTAATAATATCTTTCCTATAACTGGGTGACCAGAATTGGATATAGTATTCCAGAGAGGCCTCACCAATGTCCTGTACAACCTCAACATAACGTCCCAACTCCTATAGTCAAAGGATTGAGCCATGAAGGCAAGAGTGCCAAACGCCCTTTTAACCACCCTGTCTATTTGTGATGCAAACTTTAAAGAATTATGTACCAAGCTTTAAAGAATTATATAGTCTTCTGTTTTACAACTTTTTCTTTCCATCTACGAAGATCAGGGTCCTGTGTATTAATGTGTAGCTTCCAATGCATTGCAAGAGCATCACACTGCACATGCACTGATATGAAAACATGTGTTATTTTTCAGCGACATTCAAGTTCTGTTTACAAATGATGATATGAGAACTTCCTTATTTCAATAATTCCCAGTTGAAAAATAAATGTGAGATTTTGCAGGGATAAACTACAGATCTGTAGAAATTATATGACAGTTTCTTGAAATTAGTACACACTTGTTGCTTTCCCTGTCTTAACATTTTACAATGAGTAGCATGGTGGGTTTCAGTTTATGCACATTGCTCATATCATCACAAAATAATTAGTGTATGGTCTTTCAGATGTTACCTTTGTGTAACTGTTATATGTCAAATTTCCTGGCATTGGTCATAATTAGAATTGCCTTTGAAAGATCAATTCAGTCTTGAGATTGTTTTATTCTTTCATAGAATAAAGCATCACTGGCTGGGTCAGCATTTGCCCGTCCTTAATATCCTTTGAGAAGTTGGTGGTGAGCCACTTTCTTGAAGCTGCAGTGTCTATGGTATAGACACAGTGCAGTAAGGAAGTGAGTTCCAGGAGTTTGACCGGGCAACAGTGAAGGAATGGTGTATGACTTAGAGAGGAATTTGGAGGCATCTGCTGGCTTTAACCCCCTAGGCTTGGTTTGGAGGGAGTTATCAAAGAAACAATATAATCATTATCATCTGAAATAGTGTCCCCTATTCACTTTGTCAGAGAAATATGGTAAATTAATTAGTTTATTTCGTTAATTGTTTTCTCATTTAGCAAAGAAAATGCGCAATATTTTAAGATTTTTAATGAACTGTAGATGTTGTTTGAAGCACAATGCACCAACAGCTTATAGGACAGTTTCCTCTGCATTCTACATCTCAACTGTTGTAACTCACAAGCCCAGGAGGAAATAAAGAAAATCAAGTCTCACATGTTCCCGAACCGGTCACAGTTTACAGCGCATGGATAAGCAACAATATCAAAAATATTGAAGGTATTGTTGAATTGAGGGCAGATTGTAAGAGCTAATGGGACACCAATAAAGAATTCAGGAGAAACCTCTTCAGCCAGAGAGTAGTTAGCACGTTGACCCTGCTAACACAAGAGCAGCTGAGGATAGTATTGTTGCTTTAGGGAGAAACAGGCAAAATACTCACTACCCCTGAGTGCAGTGGAGACAGAATCAATCAACAGATTCAAGAAAGAAATAGATACGTTTCTAATGAAAAGCAGGATAAAGGACTATAGGGAGCAGGCAGGAAAGTGGAGTTGAGACCAGAATAAGATCAGCCATGACCATGTTAAATGGTGGAGGGGGCTCAAAAGGCAAAATTGCCTACTCCCGCTCCTAATTCCTACGTTCCAATACATGAGGGGAAAAGAAATGTGACGATATACAGCTAGGATTGAATGAGGAAGGGTGGGAAAAGAGCATAAATGATAGCACTAGACCTCTTGGAGTGAATATACTGTTAATACAATCACTCTATGGTTTATACTTTACAGATGTCCTCAGCACATCCCTGAGAAGGGCAAATATCTGAAATTGCTCATGGGAGTCCTTGGCTCGTGACTGAGCAGAATGAGGGAAGTTCATTTGGTAAAGTATCAAACATGTTGAGACACTTCAACAGGTACACACAGAGGCGAAGCCATAGTGTCAGAGGAAGCGCACAAAATTCTAAACACCTCATCCAAATAACCCTTCAAGCTGCACCTAACCCTCATATGGATTGTCCTCAACAACCATGGAAGCTAAATTCCTGAAAATCACGGTGTTAAGCAAAACATTCCCCATAGAAACCCACATAAATATGTAATCTATGTTCCTTGAACAAAGTTCAGTGAATGTTCTGAGGAAGGGTCACCAGACCCAAAACGTTAACTCTGATTTTTCCCCTCACAGATGCTGCCAGACCTGCTGAGCTTTTCCAGCAACTTCTGTTTTTGTTCCTTGAACAAAATTCAGGGAAAATAGCTTGATCAAGTATCAAACCAGTATAGATAATAAACACAAAATTAGTAGAAAACACCAAAATAGACATGAAAATGTGCAAAATGAATATCTTTTAAAGTGTCTTGCCTCATATGCAAGATTGCTTTTCTGAGTATAAAAGGCTGTGAATCTTCATCCAACTCCATCTGGAAGTTGAACATTGAGGATCATCAGTCTGATCTCCTGTTGATTTTGAGGTGGAGGGTGAAGTGTTGCTGGGGACAGTTTGTAATCATCGAGGCAGGCAGTAGTGAAATGAAGTGAATGAACAGGAACTTGGCATGCAATTATTCCTCTGTGTTGTTGATAAGAACCGTGCTATCACAAATCAGGCATGTGTTATTAGAATCATGGGTAGTGAAATAAAAACCATGTCATGGTGAAACCATGTTAATTGAAACAGTGTTAATTGAGAACAAGGTGTACTGCAAAATCTGCAGATTGCGCATTGAACTTGTCAGGCATTTCAGAATCCATCAGACCACAGTGGAAACAAATTGTTCCCAATCCCACTTTAAGAGAAATTAAGTTCTGTGACAGAGTTTATGAAGCATACAGAGAGGTGGGGTAATAGTGCCAGAAAATAATAGTTACAAGGAATATTCATGGAGGGTCTGCAGTTGTTTTGGGATCATGTACAGGCTATTCCTTTTATTGTCTTTGACCCAATTGAGGATTATTTGGTATTGAGTTCCTGAAGGAATTTTTTGGAACAAAATATACCATTAGGTTTGCAAAAGTGGATTATGATTTTAAAATATCAGCAGCTCAGGATCGAGATCAGCTCTGCATAGGACTGCATTTTAAAACTATTTTTACCATTGAATCTTATCACCATTGAAATGGTTTTAACCACCTACACTGGTCAGATAGAGGTAGCTACACCACTGCCAAAACATCGAAAACTTAAGGAACAAACACTCTCTTCATTTGAACAACAGTCTCTTGATGGAAATGGTAACATAATTATGTGAATGAAGATCTGTTTGAATGAAAGAGAGTTTCATTCTATTTATAACAGTCACTACACATGATGGTTAGCAGAAATATGGGGTCAGAAGACTCTAAATTAGACACAATTAGAACACAGCTAAAATGTTTACCCTTGAGTTCCAATAGAGCATGCCATTTAGGTTTATGACCTTGAGCCATTCATGGTTTAAGGAGGTACGATGTTCACCGATCAGCATTAGTAGATTTTGTTCAAACGACATTGTTAAAAATATTTGATATTTCATAGTTTATATCTAGATATAAAGTAACCCCGCTGCTGCACTTTGTTGTTGGAATCCAGGCTGTGACAGTGCAATTTTACACCATTAGGGGGAGCCATTGCATATCTTTTATGCAGTGTATTCTGGGAAGGCTAACTTCATGAGAGCCGCGCTCTATTCCACTGGGTTGTTAAACTATGCCAAGTGGTTTGGATCATATGGAAAATGGGAACATATGATTTTTCTCTGACCATGAATAATAACTATAACTGTAAAGCATTATTTCCCACAAACAGGAATTTGATCTCCAAACTGCAGTGTTCGAATGACAGAAAGAGATTTGCCTATTCTGCCACTGTAATATTGACTAGAAGTGCAACAGAAGTCTTGCCTATTTGTATAAGTGGGGTTTCTGTTTCACATTTAGTGATGTTGAGGTTACGGAGTTTCAGCAGCTCCATGAAGATCTGCAGCGGATCCATGGGAACACCAACTCCTCTCCAAGCCACTCACTCTCCAGACATAGAAATATATTGCTAGTCCTTCAGTGTCGCTGGGTCAAAATCCTGGAACTGTCTCCATAATGGCATTGTGGGTCTACCTACAACACATGGACTCCCAGCGGTTCAGGAAGGCAGCTCACCATTACCTTCCCAAGGGCAATTAGAGACGGGCAATAAATGCTGGTCCAGCCATCAACACTCATGTCCCGTGAGTGATAGAAAGAAAATCCCAGCAATCAAACTACATAAGTTCATAGTGCAAAGGGGGAGGTTATTGAACTCATTAACCTTGTGTGAGCCAAGTTCTTTATGACAATTACTTTTGTAGTCCTGTCCCTTGTTTCTTAATCAATAGCTTTATTTCTTTCATTTTAAATATTCATTATTTTAATTTTATATAATTTTATTAATTTAAAATTGTCAATTTCCCATATAAATGCTACTATTCACATGTAAATCTACCTGGTTCACAAGTGTTCTTACAGGAAGCAAAAAATTGCCTTCCCCCACCCTGGTCTGACCAATGAGTAACTGTGAGTGTGTTTGACTCTAAGCCGCCCTCTGAAATGACCCTAGCAAGGCTCCCATTTGTATCTGTTACAAAATCTGACAAAAGGAAAGAAACTGGACAGACCACATGGTATTGACCATGTAAATGGAAATAACGATGGCACTCACAGCCTTGTTGAAACTACGAATTCAACCTTACTAACATCTGGGGGCTTGTGCCAAAATTGGGAGAGCTGTCTCACAGACCAGTCAAGCAACAGCTTGACATTGACATACCCACTGAATCATATCTTAAACATGACCCAGATTATGTCATCACCATCCCTGTGTATGTCCTGTCCTAGCCACTAGACAGACCCAGCAGCGGTGATGGTACAGTGATAAAGAAGAAGCAACACCATCTAGAACAAAACAGTGCACTTGATTGCCAAAACATCCACAAACATTGTCTCCCTCCACCGCTGACACTCAGTAGCAGCAGTGTGTACTGTCTAGAAGATGCACTGCCGAAATTCACCAAAGATCCTCAGACAGCACCTTCCAAACCCACAACCACTTCCATCTAGAACGACAAAGGCAACAGATGCATGGGAATACCACCACCTGCAAGTTCCCCTCCAAGCCACTCACTATCCTGACTTGGAAATACATTGCCTTCCCTTCAGTGTCGCTGGGTCAAAATCCTGGAATTCCCTCTCTAACAGCACTGTGGGTCTACCTGTAGTACATTGACTGCAGTGGTTCAAGAAGGAAGCTCAACACTACCTTCTCAAGGGCAGCTAGTGACAGGCATTAAATGCAGGCTTAGACAGCGATAACCGCATCCCACGAGCTTGTTTTAAAAATAGATGAAGCCGGGAGGAAGTTTCTTTATAAATCCACAACGTTGAATCTGGAGTTCATGAAGTTTCAAGGCCTCTGGTCAAACACAGGCTAGGAAGTTAAAGCATACGAGGCTATGGGCCAAGCGCTGGAAAATAGCATTAGAATAGTGAGGGAATTATTTTTGGCTGGGATGGTTGAGATGAGCCAAATGCTATAGATCTCTAAGACTGTATGACTCTAAAAGGAGGTTATCTTTACCTCGCCTGTTACCTGCCTGCCAGGATTGACTGAGCAGACTAGATACTTGGCGTTAGCCTTACCCCATCCATTTCCTGCAACCCTCCCAACCCCCAACTGTGGGCGATGTTTAAGTGGCATGGGTAAAGGCAGGTAGGAGCCCAGGATGGAATCATTTGTACTCTGCCCAAATCTATGGCCCACACCCTCTGCAGGGAGCAATTGGAACAAAGTTGGCTTTGCCTAGACTGCCCAGAAGAGGCATTTTAGTTTCAAGGCCTCAAAGCCTTACTGCAGGCCTATCCTCTACTCGAACAGGGTGGAAATGATCAGAAAATCCTATGGATGAAAACGGTCATTGCTGGATACCCAGTCCCGGGCAGTCTGTTTGGATGGGGAGGGGGTGTGGGGAATATGGGGCAATAGCAGTTGAAGGAAGAAGGGGAGAGATGGGAGGCAGGTACCTGAACCTAGAGGAGCAAAAGTGCACGTTTGATCTGAATTCCTCATGGTTCATTAGCTGGCAGATTAAAAGCTCAGCATCTATTGTTCTGTGGTTAACCAGTAAACCGAGGCGAGGGTATTAGAAAGCAGAATCCCTGATCAGATTGGACAGGCCTTTGCTATTTCTGCCTGAGGTGTCACTGAAACTACTTAGTGTTTGATTTGATGCAGTCCAGTCTGAGAAATACGTCGTCGCCACAACTGAGGCTTCCCACAATTTCTTTCTTGAAGCAAAATCTTGATGTTATTTCCTGTTCTAAGTCTGAAATTGGTGCTGATAGATACTGGAGTGCCCAGGGCAACTGTCTGTCTTTCAAGGCTGTCACACAAAGGCACTTACAGCAGAGGTGGAAGCGACATGGCTACAGCAAGCCATCCGGTCCATTAAGTACAATTGCATTTCTCCGAGCATTCTGTTTTATTCACTGCTGTTACCTCTCTTAAAGGGATGATAACAGTGTATAAATTTTCCTCCTTGCTGACACAGGGCACAACTTAGTACGGGTAATGGAGATTTTATCAGCTGGTGAAAGCCCTGTGCTGCCTCTTTCGGAGAGTATTGAGTGCTTTTAAGGCACTTAATTGGTAAGCAGCAGGTATAGCCTGGGAGGATGGACTCCCAGAGGAGAAGGGGAAGGAGAAGGGGAGTGGGATATCCCAGCCCTTTGAGAGTTGCCAAGAACCCGAGTTGCTAGCTCCCCATTGCTGTGTAGTGCCTTTTCAGGAATGGTGGCACCTAGCAGCAACAACTGAAAGGCCCAGGCTCAGTAAGGGACCACGCTGCAGATGAATGAGAGTAGGAAGGGATGTCGTGGGGATGGGGTCATGGGGAAGGAGTCACTGAAGTGTGGGAAGGTCAGAGGTTTGGAAGAATGGGCAGACGGTCTCTCCCTTGCCAGTGCTGAGTCCCTCAACCAAGAGCTGATGACTTCTTGTGTTTACTTTTTGGTTCTCCCCATGGCAACTCCATCATCAGTTGAATATCAGTGGCAGTGGGAGAAACCCTTAAATGGTATTGATTGTCCTCAATCGACATTGGGCTAGGGAGGTCATCCATGCAAGCTGTACTGTGCTGGACTTCCTCAGGCAGAGGTAGGAAGGCAGTTTGGCCCCCACACGGCAGCTCAGATTAGATGCCAACACCCCGGACCCATAAGTTTGCCTCGGGGCAGACAGCAAACTCCTTCCACTGATTTCATGTGTAAAAGCAGCTAACCCACAACACGGATCTTGTTAACCGTGTCCAAAGTGTGAATAAATTGTGCCTATTCGGCCAACTTTTGGAAATTGGGCTGAGGCCCTCACTTTCTGTATCAAGAGCCTGGTTTGACATGCAAACACCGTGATGAAATTTGAGCTCTGAATTGATTTGCTTTCTTCAATGCCTTTGTTCTTATTCATTTATTACATTCCCACTCACTGGTTTATTAACTTGGTTCATTTTCCCAGCAGAAATAATTGCTGCTGAGGACCATTAACCTCTCTCTGCCATGCAATCCAACCCTTCCAATAACTGGAAGTATAGAAAACAAGCTTTCCAATTTCTGGCATCCCAAGGGGCTTGCAAAACAACAAGATAACTTCCTTATGTCATCATCCTCCTTTATACCATTATTCTTTGTATATGCCACAATTAAACCCTGTATTTTCCACATTACAATTATAGTGAGATCATACCAGATTGCATGAAATTATATAGAATTTATAGCACAGAAACAGGTTATTTGATTCATCTGGTCAACTGGTTTGTGTTCCCCACGAACTGCATCTCAATCTATTTTATCTCAACCTATCAATTAATCTTCTGTTCCCTAATATGTCATGTTTATCTAGCCTCCCCTTAAATACACCTAAGCTGTTTGTCCCACTATGCCTTATGGTAATGAATTTCAAGTTCTAACAATCCTGTGAATGAGGAAGTTGTGGTCCATCCATTTCCCAATCTTGAATTATTTCCTTTTTTGAGTCACCACAAGTAATTTTCTAGTTGACTAGGAAGTCAGCAATCTGGTGAAGTGTGTAACTGGCACCCTGGAGTCATTAAGTGTATCCCCAACAACAAGCCAGTTTCTCCTTGATCTCTTTCATTAAGCTTATTTCCACTCTTCAGCATCAAGTACTGGATGACTTTCTCCAATGCTTATGGCATCACCCATTCCTTCAGGGCAGATCCACATTGCTATGAGCAGCAGCTGACTGAAAGGATACAATTCAGTAGCTTTCCAACTGAGCCAGCAGAGTGAAATCCAGGCTTTGTGCGATTGTAGGGACAAAGTGACAACATAGTGGTAAAGCTGAAACAAAAACAAGTTGCTGGAAAACCTCAGCAGGTCTAGTAGCATCTGGGGCAGAACTGAGGAAGGGTCACCAGACCCGAAACGTTAGCTCTGATTTTTTTTCTTCACAGATGCTGCCAAATCTGGTGAGCTTTTCCAGCAACTTCTGTTGTTGTTTCCGACTTACAGGATCCACAGTTCTTTCGGTTTTTAGGGGTAAAACCCTTAGACTAGTAATCCTGAAGTCTAGACTAATTCTCTGCAGATACTGGTTTAAATGTTACCATGGTGGCTGGAGGAATTTAAAGTCATTTAACAAAATCTGCAATTGAAAACTATCCCTAATAGTGCTGATCATGAAACTATCAGCGAATCTCATAAAAACATATCTGGTTCACTAATGCCCTTTTGATCAAATTAAACCTGCAACCCCTACACCTTGGGTGGCACAGTGGCTCAGTGGTTAGCAGGTCTGCCTCACAGTGCTGGGGACCCGGGTTTGATTCCGGCGTCAGGCGACTGCCTGTATGGAATTTGCACATTCTCTCTGTGTCTGTGTGGGTTTCCTCCCACAGTCCAAAGATTAAGTTAGGTGGATTGGCCATACTAAATTGCCCCATAGTGTGTGTCCAGGTGGATTAGCCATGGGAAATGCAGAGTTTACAGGTAGAGGGATGGGTCAGGGTGAGATTCTCTTTGGAGGGTTGGTGTGGTCTCAATGGGCTGAATGGCCTGCTTCCGCACTGTAGAGTTTCTATGGTCCTATACTTGGTCAGGCCTATGTTTGACTGCAGACCTACAGAAATGTGGTTGAATCTTATCTGTCCTTTGAAATGGTCTTGCATGCTCAATTCAAGGGCATTTAGGGATTGGCAACAAAAACTAGGTTTGATAGAGGTACCAACACCCCATGAAAGAGTGAAATAAAAAGTAAGAATTGCTGCATTGTGCACAGGTAATAAACTGCTCAATGTACTTTGAATGCAAAATAACTGGCCAGCTTCCCGCAAGAGGACCTGTCATCATGATGTGCTGTTTAGATTGGAGACCATCAAGATTTATGTAGTTTCAGGAGATTGTAAAAACAAATTAGATGTGGATATATTCTTCACCCTCTCCAGGAGCTGCACTTGGTTCCTTAGTAAGGCTGTGGATGGGAGAGCAACTATGTGTAAAAAAAATGCATTAGCTTTCAATGTCCTGAGCAGATCCAAATCTATTATTAACTGAGAATGAAGTAAGGGCCTCGTAGCCCAACATTATATCAGACATGAAGTAAAGCACATAAGCATGATGCTGCTACCCAAACTCCAAGCAGTCTATGTTCCTAAAGCATAGCTGTTAAATCAGACACAGAACTGCTGCTTCCTGGGTTGTAGATGGTGAACTGTACCCAATATAGACATGAATAAAAGCAAAATACTGCAATGCTGGAAATCTGAAAGAAACACAGTCGGGGCTAGAAAATCTCAACAGGTCTGGCAGGATCTATGGAGAGACAAACAGAGTTATCATTATGAGACTCTTCTCCAGAACTGAAGGAGTCATACGGGACTTGAGACGTTAATTCTGTTTCTCGCTCCACAATTGGTGTCAGACCTGTTGGGTTTCTCCAGTACTTTCTCTGTTTGTTTCAGTATAGGCTGAAGATTAAATCTGCAAACTTCCTGCTCAATAGCATATCATGTGGAGCGCCAGTGACCTAGTTATTGGGACAGTTCAGACCTGCACTCTTCAAAGAAATGCAGTGTCACTTGAATGAATCCCAGTGATCTGTGTTTTAGCATGTGAGGTGACTTAACAACAGGATTCAGAAAAATTACTGCTATAATTAGGCAGCGATCTCATGAGTTTGACTCTAATGATTAATGAAACACAGGTAGAATTTGAACCATTGTGCAAGGACCCTGAAGGATAAGTCACAGATTTCCCATGGCTTAACACATTCTCTTGTACTGAGAAACTTGTGTGAACTTTTTCATTTTAATGTAAGGGACAGAATTCATGGTAATGACACCATTTGAAGAGGGCTCCAGAGGGAGGAGGGATATTTGGCAGGACCTTGTCGTGGTACCATGCCTCTTGCCTGTCATCCAGAGAGGCAGCGAGAGACCCGCACTGAAGGCAGCGAATCAAGTGCTAGACAGGCAATTGTGAGGCTGCCCTGTCGCTGGAATAAGGACTACTTGGGCCTGACAATGGTACCTGGCAATCAGAGACCAGGGGCACTGAGGAAGTTATGGCTGCTGATGGACGGACAGCCAGCCATATCTACCCTAGTGTCCGAGGTGCCAGGTCAGAGGTAAGTCATGTGATGGTGGGTTGAGGGGGCATTTGCAGGATGCGGGTTCGTGGGGAGAGGAGGAATGGGAAGGGGTGACAGTTGGAAGCTAGCAGCATGTGGTGACTATCATTAGAATCTCCCACTCCCCAGCTATTTCTTTTATTCATTCATGAGTCACTGGCCAGGCCAGCATTTATTACCCATACCTAGTTGCCCAGAGGGCTGTTAAGCATCAACCACATTGCTGTGGGCCTGGAGTCACATGTAGGCCAGATGACAGTTGCCTTCCCTAAAAGGCATTAGTGAACCCGACAGGGTTTTCCCAACAATTCATAATGGATTCATGGTCATCATTAGACTCTTAATTCCAGAGTTTTACTGAATTCAAATTCTACCACTTGTCATTGACAGGATTCGATCCCAGGTTTGGAGTACATTACCAGGGTGTCTGGAGTAATCATCTAGCGATAATACCCCTGGGCCATTACCTCCCCTGTTCCTCTCCCTTTGGTCATCCTTCGCCACACTGAGCAGGCAAGATACCCACGCAGTTTGACCTGTCACTTGCACCATATGGTGGGAGAGCCACCTGCAGCTGGATTAACTCCAGTGCTGGCAGGATGAGGCCATTATGTGTTATTTCACTGGCCATTCTATAGTCTCACTCGGTGGCAGGGTATAAAGGTCTGGCCAGGGGAACTGGAGTCATGGAAGTGAGAATGGGGTCAGGATTCAGGTTTGACGCTTTCCTGATTAATTCCTCCCCTTCCTTCCTCCAAGGTAACCATAAGGTGTAGGAGCAGAATTGGCCCTTCAGCCCATTGGGTCTGCTCCACTATTCAATCATGACTGATATGTTTCTCAGCTCCATTCTCCTGCCTTCTCCCTGTGATCCTTGATCCCCTTACTAACCAAGAACCCATCAATCTTTGTTATAAATACTCTCAATGACTTGGCCTCCACATCTTTCTGTGGCAGTGAGTTCCACAGATTAACCACCCTCTGACTGAAGAAATTCCTGCTCATCTCCATTCTAAGGGATCGTCCCTTCACTCTGAGGCTGAGCCCTTAGGTCCTAGCCTCTCCTACTAGTGGAAACATCTTCTCCATGTCCATGTCTTCCAGGCCTCCCAGTGTTCTCTAAGTTTCAATCAGATTCCCCCTCATCCTCCTCAACAACACAAGATTCTGGCAACTATGTGAAACTTTCAGTTTGGTTTTCTGTGTAGGACCTTTGAGTTCATATTAAATGTTGAGATGCAATGATACAGGTCTTGAATCCTGCCCATAATTACAGTGGAATGGCTTCACTGTGGCTAAATTTTTGTCACATGTGTTAATCCCTTCATTGAAGAGACTCCTTCCTGCTCTAACAGCCTAGTTTGAGGAGAAGCAGACTGCGGTCTTCCAGAAAAACTTGGGCAGCAGCCCTTACTGGTCTAAAGGGTAAAGACACCGTCCTGGAGTGATAAGAGAAACAAAGCTGAATGGATCAGAGTGAATTCTCAGTCTGTTCTGCATGGTTATGGTTATGGCTGTTGTAACCCCAACACCATTTGGAAGAGGGAAGGCCAAAGTTAGCCAAGGTCAATGCTTGGATACTGTTGGGAAACCCGTGCACTAACAGAGACTGCTTGGAATTAGCAAAAGGCAATGCGTGGAAACCATTCAATTGTTATTCAATTGACTAGGGTTTCAGTAAAAATTCAATCTGTAACCCTAGCACTGGAGTTCATTTTGAATATCAAGCATTCTTTATCCCCTTCTCCATGCCCATTTCCTCTCTGTAACACCAAATGCCTCACAACACGAAAAAAATTGCAAAGTAATGAAAATCAGAGAAATGAGGGTAAAATTTCACATCGTTACCCTTTCATCAGGACTTGCAGAATCTTGCAACACCCTTTAGCTTTTCTACCTCATGCTTGCCAGGGTGTTCCAATTGGCAATTATAGCCTTTAGGTCCCATTAAGAGGTGGCTTGAGATTTGTAAACTGCAGAAAATAATCTTTGGATAAAAAGACCATTCTAACTGCTCTTTGCTCCTCCCTGAAGGAGACTTTTTCGCAAACCCCTCGCCATGGCTGGGAGTAGCACAGCCCCATTTGCTGATGACACAAGGCAGATTAGAAAGCAAGAACAAAAACAGAAGTTGCTGGAAAAGCTCAACAAGTCTGGCAACGTCTGTGAAGAAAGAATCAGAGTTAACGTTTCAGTCCAAATTCTGAGGAAGGGTCACCGGACCCAAAACATTAACTCTGATTTTTTTCTTCTCAGATGCTGCTGGACCTGCTGAGCTTTTCCAGCAACTCCTGTTCTTGCTCCGGATTTACAGCATCTGCAGTTCTTTCAGTTTTTAGATTAGAAAGCAAATTCTCAGGGGAATGCAATGAGTCTGTAAAGGGATGTGGGTTAGTGAAGTGAGTGGGTGAAAATTTGGCAAATGGTATAGAATGTGTGAAAATGTGAAATTTTCCACTTTGGCAGGAAGAATAGAGAAGCAGAATGTTACGTAAATTGATAATGTTGTAATACAGAGGAATCTGGATGCACTTAACTGTTGAATCATAAATTGTTAACATGCTCATATAGTAAGTAATTACAAAGGCAAATGAAATGTTAAACGTTACTCCAAAGGCAAATGAATAAAAATGTAGGAATATCTTGCTAAAACAGTACAGGGCATTGATGAGATTTCACTTAGAACACTGTGCACTGTTTGATCTCCTTACTTAAGGAGGGTTATGGTTGTTTTCAAAATAGTCCCAAGAAGGTTTACTAGGCTGTTCCTGAGATTGCTTGTGGGAGTTATCTTTGCAGAAAAGTTGAATAGTTTGTGCCTACACTCACTCACTCAAATTTAGAAGAATCAGCAGTGATCTTAGGTATAAGATTCCGAGTGGGGGTGAATGGAGCAGATGCTAGCAGGATATTTCCACACCTGGAGCATTGTGTGCAGTTTTAGTCTCCTTATCCGAGGAACAATGTTCTAATGATAGAGGAAGTGCAGTAAATGTTTACCTGACTGATTGCTGGGATGGCGGGACTGACATCGAAACATATAAACAGAGAAGATAGGAGCAGTAGGAGGCCATTCGGCCCCTCAAGCCTGCTCCACCATTCTTCATGATTATGGCTGATCGTCCAACTCAATAGCCTAATCCTGCTTTCTCCCCATAACCTTTGATCCCATTCATCCCCAAGTGCTATATCTAGTGGCCTCTTGAATACATTCAATGTTTTGGCATCAACTACTTCCTGTGGTAATGAATTCCACAGGCTCACCACTCTTTGGGTGAAGAAATGTCTCCTCATCTCCATCCTAAATGGTCTACCCCAAATCCTCGTACTGTGACCCCTTGTTCTGGACACACCCATCATCGGGAACATCCTCCCTGCATCTACCCTGTTAGAATTTTATAATTCTCTATGAGATGCCCCCTCATTTGTCTGAACTCAAATGAAAACAATCCCAACCTAATCAATCACATATGGAGAGGGACTAAATCAGTTAGGACTCTGGAGTTAAGAGTAATGAGGGGTATCTCATAGAAGTTTAGAAAATTCTAACAAAACTATACAGGGGTAAACTCAGGAAGGATGTTCCCAGGAAGTCCGGAACCAGGGTTCACAGCTTAAGGATATGGAGTAGGCCATTTGGGACTGGGATGAGGAGAAACCTCTTCACCCAGAGCGTGGAATGCTTTGCCACAAAAATCAGTTGAGGGTAAAACATAGAACGTTTTCAAGAAAGAGTTAGACTTAGCTCTCAGGGCTAAAGGGATCAAACTGTGTGGGATATAAATGGGTACAGGAACTGAGTTGGACGATCAGCCTTAATCAATGGCAGACTAGGCTTGATGGGCCAAATGGCCTACTCCTGCTCCTATTAGCTATGTTTATATGATGCAGTTAGCTCTGCTTTAACCAAATAAATTACCCCAAACTCCAGAATTTTTAAGGGGTGACTCAGGCATTAGATTAGAACAGATGGGGGCTTGACTCTGGTGGAAGAGATTCCTTGGAGATTCAGGCTTTAGTACAATTTTGTACTAGATTTGATTACAATTCCAGCCAATACATAAATATAACTCATATCTGGTGTCAATGATTTCATTTATTTTTGTGCTTTGGATATGAAAATAATACACATTTATTTCGGCTTTCAATCCTTATAACTATAAATCAAAAGAAAAACAAATATCATTTTGACACTAGATTTTCTGATGCAGCAACTCACTCAAATTATTCTTCTCCCTTAAATTTAATTATAGCATTTACCAGAGCTATCCCCTCAGGAAATGTAGGAAAATTATAGCTTATGTGGATATGTGTATTGCCCTTATCTATTACATTGCTCTGTATAGAGTGCGAGTATGCGACAGTGGTAGCCAATCATCCTCAAGAAAAGTGATTATGGACCACGGTGTTATTTACATCCCCTGGTGGCCACATGATCATGTTCCCTCATGCCCCTTGGCCTTTCACTTCCATCATCCATCTGCTATTATTATCATGCCAAAGGTCGACAGACGCACTGTGAAGTGTTACTATGTTGTGTCAGATGTAACAGGAAGCAAAAGTGTTCACAGACACTTCGGGGGTTGCATTGTGATCTGTCCCCTGTGAAGTCGAAACTTTAAGACCTCATTTTTAAAATGCTGAATGTACAATCAGTTGGGTTGTAATACGATCCCTACTGTATCTCTCCTGGGCACAGCTTTGGGGATTTAACACTGGAGTAATTTCAGTGCTGCAGTCAATTCCAAGAGATCTATCCAGCAGTCAGAGCCATACAATGCAATGGGATACACACTATCATCATCGAGCAGACTTAATTTGAAGCATTCATTCAACTTTCAATCTGCCCAAAATTCATTTTATTTGTACGGGTTTCTGTTCCCATTTCAAGTAGTCTCGTTTTCATTGATTTTTGCACCTTTCAATATTGATACGTTGTCAATCTTCTTATGACTAATAGTGAAAGGGAACATAGAGAGTGGGATTTATGAAAATATCACAGTGCTTGTCCTGCTGCTTTATGGTTAGATTCCAAAAATGCTACAAGGAAACATCTCACAATCTCCTAAGTTTCATCAGCAATTGTGTTTTAGTTTCAGATCTCCAGCGTCTACGGTTCTGTCGTCTTTTAGTGTTTAACTCACCTTAGCAGGTGAATCAATGTTAAAAGGTGGAGCTGTATCATATACTCATTCAGATTATCCATGGCTTTTCCATGAATAATGAATCTAAATCCTAGATCTATTTCCTACAAGTTCCATCGATGTCTCTGTCAGTAGGTTAGTTAGAGTGAGAGACAAAATTACAGACAAATTTGCTATTTGTATTAATATATCAATAAGCTTGTGTAATTGGGTTTAAGGAGAATGCCGTTACAGGGTCTGTGCCATATCTAAACTTGTATTGCATTCAGTCTGCAGCTGGACAGAACAAAGGCCAAATTAGCCAGTGTAACAGAACATGTAAGAATGAAAAATATCCAAGTACTTTGAAAGATGTGATGGTGCTCATTTTTTTTAAACAATGAGCAAACTTTAGTGTCAATGGTATTTAACATTTTTTGCTCTCTGCTTTGTTATGTGTTCTTTAGTTGTCCCTAGTCATTAAAGCCCTGCCTTGCTTTATTTACAGAGATAACAAG
>JAHRHZ010000034.1:25273252-25297252 GCA_024137785.1 Ginglymostoma cirratum | reverse complement strand
CTTGCTTTCCTGCTCCTCTGATGCTGCTTGGCCTGCTGTGTTCATCCAGCTCTACAACTTGTTATCTCAGATTCTCCAGCATCGGCATTTCCCACTATCTCTGAATTGCTTTATTTATACACCACTTTCTATTCTTCTCTCCGTCATTGAGAAACTATCTGGTGAAAATTCCCAAAATTGTCCAGGCAATTGCTCAGCTGCTTCTTCTGAACAATGTCCCTAAATACCTGACAGACTCCATTCTCCTCGACCCGTCATCCATTCAATTTGGCCATTGGCAATCCACCAGCCTCACCATATCATCATGCCTGCTCCCAGGCCAACAGAGATACCACTTCAGCACTTCAACACTACTGTGGATATCAGGAAAACCTGTGATTTCATGTTTCTGCCAGCTTGATTGGCATACAGGGACATGCATACTTCTTACGCATTTGCACAGGATATATGGCTCTTAGCTTGCTTTCTTTGCAGTCACTCACACACTACCTTCAGCATTGATTTACAAGCAGCCAGCCTCTGTATGGATCACGTTGCTTTCTTAGTGCAAAAAGCCGTTTAATGCTCAGTTACACGCTGTAAACCTCCGTGGCTTTTGTTGTTTTTGAGTGCAGCAGGAGAGGTAAGCAGCTTGTGATAGTTGGGAACTCTAATCAGTCACTTATCATTCGGATAGAGGGGGGATATGTCATTATGTGTGTTACCACAACGTCCCAGCAGTTTATACAGCAAACACATAGTATGAAAATGAAAGGAGAGGGGTAGCTCGTAAGGTGAAGAGGGGCTTGGTCACAGTCAGTCAGGAACTTGGCTTTAGCAAGGCCTAGGGATTTGTTTCCTTGCAGTGTGGACAATGGGCCACAGACAGTCCTGCAGGTTAAATGTATTTGGACCAGGATTAGAGGTAGGTCAGTCAGGTCGCAGGTGAGATATTAGTCTGTGGGGTGTGCAGTCAGGCAGAGGGAGGATTAACTGCAATAGAAGTGGATGGAAGAGCAATTAGTGATGACACAGGAGTAGGAGACATGTTAATGTTTCCCTATTGAGTAAAGTGGGAAGTGCAGAGAACAGGAAGTGATTTGGGATGATGAGCAGGATGAATGCCCCTGAGCGGTCATGATCCATGCAGTAGTGAGAGTTGCAGTCCATAAGCCTTGGATTTGTAGTGGTAGAGTTTGGCTGATTCGGTGACTGTGACTGCGAGGTAATAGAGTGGTGGCACTTGCCTCAGTGGAGAACTTGGGATCATTGATCTTCTTCCTGCACTGCTGGGCATTCCTGTTCTCCCTGGGCTGCAATTTGTGTCCAGGCTGGCTTGGCCTGTTGGCATGGCTTGCCCATGATGGTCAGCTCAAACAAGGACTGCCCTCCTTTCCACCAGCCCATCTATCAATATCTCCAAGATCCCTGTCCATGCAACAGGGAGCGAGTTTTCCTTACCTGAATGATGAAGTTGGATCACCACAAGGAGTGGGGCAGTTACTGGCTCACAACATCCAAAGAGGCAAGGAACTGGGTTTTAAATATGGTGCCAATAGCATGAACCCTAGTAGGTCCTGTCACTGGTGTGCCCTTCTGCCTATCCTGTAGAGTGATTCCCCAAGCAGTATAATTAATGAAGTGAAGAGCAGGACAATGGGGAAGAAAAGTCACCGTGAACCGTGGTGGACTAACTTCTGTGAATGACCACTCAACAAAGTGCTTTAACTGAAAATCGGGAGATTCCACTCGTGTTTCTGATGGTCTGTGTAGTGTTTGGCAATATTTCACAAGAAAGTCAATGAGCTTTTGGAACTAGAATAGAATTTATCACACTGAAGTGGTTTTCAACTCAACTGGTCATTGGGAATGAGCGGCTGTTAGGAACCGGGCTTTATGAACAGTGCAATAACTGGTTGATAATAACTCCATGACAACCAGCGTTTGCTGTAACTACAGGCGTTGCATGGCAGCACAGACCTGAAATATATTGTTGAAAAAGAGAGAGATACATTGTCTTTTGGCTTTCTAGCATTTGTTCCAATGAGAGTAATTTGAAAAGCTCCAACAATGAATCTCTCTTTTTAGTTTTAACCATGGTTAACTATTAACCATGTCACCATTGCACAAATCCTACAAACATCAAATAGCAAGTCACTGGGGTAAAGTAAAACAAAGAACTGTGGACGTTGAAGATCTGAAACGTACAAAAACAGAAAGAGCTGGAGAAACTCAGCAGGTATGGCAGCATCAGTGATGAGAAAACAGAGTTAAATGTTTCACTTTGTCTTGCAACACAAAATGCATCCAAATGGGTTCTTTTCGGGTTTGGTTAAATGTAATTAAGAGAAGACTTGACCACAGCAATTTGCTTAAATACGAACATTTATTGAATAATAATAAAAGATGAAAAAAAGAAAGGAACATTTATTAAGTAAACAAAACTAATGAAAAAGAATAAGTTTCACACCCTGAGATAGGAGGAACTGCCAATGCTGGAGAATCTGAGATAACAAGGTGTAGAGCTGGATGAACACAGCAGGCCAAGCAGCATCAGAGGAGCAGGAAAACTGATGTTTCGGGTGGAAGAAGGGTCCAGACCTGAAGCGTCAGCTTTCCTGCTCCTCTGATGCTGCTTGGCTTGCTGTGTTCGTCCAGCTCTACACCTTGTTATCTACGTTCCACACCACTCTGCCCGTCGGGGACCTCTCGATTGACAGCTGGTCTGGAGGCTGACGTTGTTCCTGGCACCAATTGTGATCCCAATCCGAGATGAAATCCAGCGACTTGGAATGAAACTCTATCTCTTGCACAGTGTAACAAACGGCCAGGATAGAGAACAGCAGATACAGTAAACAAAACTGCTGACTAGTACAGAAAACACAACTGTAGTAAAACAAGCTGCAGGTATCATCCTTAGCCCATAAAGGAATGTTCACAGGACTTATTCAAAGTTATGCAGTTTGTCAAGTATCATCATTAATTTTCCAAGCCTATTTTCTGATCCTATACAATCCATCTTCTCATGCAGCTGTCAAATATCATCATTAACATATAGCCATTTGGCCAATCCTATACACAAGTCCTGTGACCCTTCCTCAGAAGTAACTAGGGCGTTGGTCGTGTTGTTAGGACCGTTCCCAGAATTGGTGCCATTTTTGGCAGATGGTTGCGATCTGGAATGCGGTACCTCAAAGGGAAACAACTTCAAAAATACTTTCAGAATTGAATTGGATATACATGGCTGCAGGTGTATGGAGAAACGAGGGCACGGGGAGAAGGGGTGCTGGTGGAGAAGGAGATTAACTGGGTAGTTTTTTAAACACACAGGCATCTCTTCTCACTGATCGTACTATGCATCATTGAATGTTTTTCTATTTGGCTTCTATGGTGACATCATTGGTCCCAATCAGTACCAAGATAAATGGAAAACTTCCCTTTGAAATTCGCCTGAAGGCGATGCAACCAAAATTAACTGGAATTGATTTTACAGGCTTACCTTGTATTATGTAACCAACTTTCACTCAATGCAATTTCCTAGGGAAGTAATCCTGATTTTATTGGTATTCTGGTATAGTTTCAGTCAAGAGTTCTGTTTGTTGTAGTGATAGACACTCTATTTAAATACACTCTCTTTTCCAAATAAATAGTCTCCCTCTTTGCTGTTCATTTGGCTGTAATTTTCACCCATCGCAAGCACATTGGCTGACAATTGGGTCAATGCATGCTCCACTTCTGCTGTATGTCATTTAGCACTTTACCTCATTCTCTGTAGTGAATTTGTTTTTCTCAGCCTTAGAAGAATGTTAATCGCTTGTCCTTCAGTCATAAGGCAAAGGTGTCAGCAGATCTTCCGTTCCCTGCTGAACTAAGGACTCTTGTAGGTTTTACCAGTTTCTCAGCTTCAGTCTGGCTCCTGGCCAGAGTTTTACACTCCTGGGCTGAAGTGCATTCCTCATTACTCACAGAATTGTTAGGATGCAGAAGAAGGCCATTCTACCCATTGTGTGTGTACTAGATCATATGATGACTTCCAAGTTTACCCATAATCTTTCCGCCTCTTGTCTGATTCTGCATGCTTCCGAGATTTTTATTTCCACAGAGATGTCTCCTTCAGTGCTTCCTTCAAAAGTCTATCCTCCAAATAGATTTTACTTTCAATTTCTTCCATGACCTGTGAACATCACTGGCATTTGTTGCCTATCCCTTCTTGCCCTTGAACTGACCAGCTTTCTGGACTTTTAGTTGAGAGTCGGCACACTGTTAATGCTGCTGGAGTCATATTTTGGCCAGGCCAGGGTAAAGGACGGCAGAATTTCTTCTCTGAAGAACATTAGTGAACTATATTTTTATGGCAATCAATGAGGGTTTCATGGTCACCGTTACTGAGACCAAAGGTGGAATGAACAACATGGGTTAGGATGATAAATTTGGGAAAATCACATGAGATGTCACGTGAGGCCCTTCTCAACATTGAAACCAAAATGCCATATTATTCAACTAACTAATATTGAGACACAATTCTCACCAGTGAGTGGTGAGAGGCCTATTAACATGATTGTTGTTCATTATCACCCTTGTTACTGGCTAATCTCACCGCATTAATATGCAGGCTCCCATTCTCTCGTTGACCAGATTGAAACGAAATGCGAAGAATTTCTGATATGAATGTCAGAGTAGTGACTCTAGCTCAAAGCTTGCTCCTCTTGGACATCAGACGCCAACATCTCGGGGCACACTTCATTGGCAGCAGGTGCACTCAACCCATGTTTACAAACATCAATAACCAACACGTACCATCCTCACTGCATCATCGTGTTATCTCCAATCTACTTACACTGTGTTCCTCACTTTAGTGTTGTACTTTGACACGCACCAACACCTCTCTTCGGAGTGTTGCTATAAGACACTGCACACAGGGACAGCTGACCCAAGTAATGTTCGAGGGATCTGTGTTCAAAGCCCATCATGGCAGATAGTGGAATTTGTATTTAAATTAAAAAATCTGTAATTAACAGTCAAATGATGACCATTGTCAATTGTTGGAAAAACCCATCTGGTTCACAAATGTCCTTTAAGGAAGGAAACTGCCATCCTTACCTGGTTTGGCCTGAATGTGACTCCAGACCCACAGCAATGTGGTTGACTCTTAACTGCCCTCTAGGATGGGCAATACATGGGGGTCTAATTAGTATTGCCCTCATCCTGTCAATGAATGACAAATAAAGCTCCTGGACCAGGTTGCTTCTCAAGAATATTCACTTGTTCTCTTAGTGCTTAATAACTTCATGCCTACCTGGATGCTCCCAGCATCCCTGCCTTGCATTTTCTTTTTCTTTGAGCAGAGCTTTTGTTTTAGTTGTTCTGAAACATACAGGAAATGAATACAAGTTGTGACCTTTGCGACTTCCCTTCCTGTGAATGCTACGTGATGGATTGTGATGGAACATCCTCGATCCGGCCAATCTTCATCCCAGGTCGAGCCGGGGCTCTCAAAGCTGCCTGGGCACCAGGTCACAGAGTCATAGAGTCATAGACATGTACAGCATGGAAACAGACCCTTCAGTCCAACTCATCTATGCCGACCATATATTCTAAATTAATCTAGTCCCATTTGCCAGCATTTGGCCCACATCCCTTTGAACCCTTCCTATTCATGTACCTTTCTAGGTCAAATAGTCCAACAGGTTTATTTGAAGACGCAAGCTTTTGGAGTCTCACTCCTTCTTCAGGTGTCAGTGAGAGAGGTGCCTCAGACACAGAATTTATAAACAAAAGATCAAAGGATCATAGATAACACAGTGTGGAGCTGGAGGAACACAGCAGGCCAGGCAACATCAGAGGAGCAGGAAAGTTGATATTTCAGGTAGGAACCCTTCTTCAGAAATGGGGGGCGGGGGTGGCGGGAAGAGAGCTCGGAAATAAATAGAGAGAGGAGGGGTGGGGCTGAGGAAGGTAGGTGGGACGGTGATAGGTGAGTGAAGGTAGGGACTGGCGGGGATTGGTCAGTGAGGTGGAAGGAGCGATAAGTGGGAGAGAAGATAGACAGGTTGTGTCAGGTCAAAGAAGCAAGGATGAGAGGGAGGCTGGGTGTGGGGAGATTTTGAAACTGGTAAAGTCCACATTGAGACCAATGTGTTGTAGGCTTCTGAGGCAGAATATGAGGTGCTGCTCCTCCAGTTTCCAGGTGGTGGCATTGTGACACTGGAGGAGGCCCAGGATGGACATGTCACCCAGGGAGTGGGAGGGGGAGTTAAAATGGGTCGCGACTGGAAGGTGTTGTCATTTGTAGCGAACAGAGCGCAGGTGCTCTACAAAGCAGACTCCGAGTCTCCACTTAGTCTCACCGATGTAGAGAAGGCCGCAAAGGGAACAGTGGATACAATAGACCATATTGATGGGTGTGCAGGTGAACCTCTGTCTAATGTGAAAGGTTTGCTTTGTATTTTGGATGGAGGTGAGGGGGGAGGTGTAGGGGCAGGTGTAGCACTTCCTGCGGTTGCAGGGAAAGGTGCCGGGGGTGGTGGAGCTAGTTGGGAGTGTGGAGCAGACGAGCGAGTCACGGAGAGTGCGGTTCCTATGGAAAACAGATGGGGTGGGGAGGGACATTTCTCTTTGGTTGTGGGGTCAGATTGTAGGTGGCAGAAGTGGCGGAGAATGCTATGTTGGATGCGGAGGTTAGTGAGGACAAGTTTTCGTTGTCTTTGTTTTCGTTGCGGCGAGGGATGTGAGGGCAGAGGTGCAGAGCAAGAAATACGGTCGAGAGCAGTTTTGACCGCCGAAGGGGGCAAGTTGCGGCCCTTGAAATAGGAGGACATCTGGGATGTTCAGAAGTGAAAAGCCCCATCTTGGGAGCGGAAGTGGTGGAGGCAAAGGAATTGGGAATAGAGGATCACATTCTTGCAGGAAGGTGGGTGAGAGGAGGTGTAGTCAAGGTAGCTGTGGGAGTCGGTGGGCTTGAAATACATGCTAGTTTCGAGGTGGTCGCCACAGATGGAGACAGAGAGGTCCAGGAAGGAGAGAGAAGTATCAGAGATGGTCCAGGTGAACTTGAGGTTGGGGTGAAAGGTGTTATGAAAGTTGAGAACTGTTCAAGCTCTTCGTTGCAGCTTGACCAAAGGGTCATAAAACTGATGCAAATATATTGAACAAACCTAAGAAGGCTGTTAAATCTTTAATCAGTTAGAAAGGATTAATATGCAAATCTCAGAATTTCTTTTGAGTCACTGTCCTGAGATAACTAAATGTTCTATCAGTATACCAGAGGTGATATCTCAGGGCAGGCAATTGTTTAGAATCTGGCCATGCATTAACTCAGAGTCAGACTGGTTTTATTTCTAAAGTAGAAATTTATAAAATGCCACATTGACTGTCTACAAATTGTGTGCTATTTGAACAATGTAGAATATATCTACAATTACAAATCTGTAAACGCAAATTTACCCCATAGATTTGTGTGTGTGTGTGTGTGTGTGCGCGCACGCGCGCGCGCATGAGGCAGAGAGAGGATGTGTGTGTGCGTAAGTGTGTGTAAGAGAAAGTGTGCGCGTGTGTGCGTGTGTGTGTTTGCGAGTGTGTGTGTGTGCGAGTGTGTGTGTGGGGATCAGAGAGAGAATGTGTGCATTTGTGTGTGCGAGAGATTGTGTGCGTGTGCGTGTGTATAGTGTGGTGGGATCACCTGTAATGCGACATGAACCCAAGATACTGGTTGAGGCCGTCCTCATGGGAACCAAACTTGGCTATCAGCTTCTGCTCAGCGACTCTGTTGTTGTGTGTCCCGAAGTCCGCCTTGGAGGACGTTTACCCAAAGATCGGAGGCTGAACGACCTTGATTGCTGAAGTGTTCCCTCACTGGGAGAGAACATTCTTGTCTGGCGATTATCTAGGTCCCTTTTAAATGTTGTATTTGTAACAGGCTCCACCATTTCCTCTGGCTGTTCAGTCCATAAACGCATCACCCTCTGCGCGAAAAAGTTGCTCCTTAGGCCCCTTTTGTATCTTTCCCCTCTCACCTTAAACCTATGTTCTCTAGTTTTGGACTCCCCTGCTTTGGAAGAAAGACATTGGCTATTCATGCTATCCATGTCCCTCATGATTTTGACAATCTCTATAAGGCCACCCCTCGACCTCTAATACTCTAGGGAAAATAACCCCAGCCTATTCAGCCTCTCCAATAGCTCAAACTCTCCAACCCTGGCAACATCCTTGTAGATAACAAGGTGTAGAACTGGATGAACACAGCAGGCCAAGCAGCATCAGAGGAGCAGGAAGGCTGACGTTTCGCGCCTAGATCCTTCTTCAGAAATGGGGAGGGGAAGGGGGGTTCTGAAATAAATAGGAAGAGAGGGGGAGACGAATAGAAGATGGATAGAGGAGAAGATAGGTGGAGAGGAGACAGACCAGTCAAAGAGGGGGGATGGAGCCAGTAAAGGTGAGTGTAGGTGGGGAGTTAGGGAGGAGATAGGTCAGTCCAGGATGGACGGACAGGTCAAGGGATGAGGTTAGTGGGTAGGAAATGGGGGTGTGGCTTGAGGTGGGAGGAGGGGATAGGTGGGAGGAAGGACAGATTAGGGAGGCGGGAACGAGCTGGGCTGGTTTTGGGATGCGGTAGGGGGAGGGGAGATTTTGAAGCTTGTGAAGTCCACATTGATATCATTGGGCTGCAGGGTTCCCAAGCGGAATATGAGTTGCTGTTCCTGCAACCTTCGGGCAGCATCATTGTGGCATTGCAGGATGCCCAGGATGGACATGTCATCTGAGGAATGGGAGGGGGAGTTGAAATGGTTCGCGACTGGGAGGTGCAGTTGTTTGTTGCGAACTGAGCATAGGTGTTCTGCAAAGCGGTCCCCAAGCCTCCGCTTGGTTTCCCCGATGCAGAGGAGGTCACAACGGGAACAGCGGATGCAGTATACTACATTAGCAGATGTGCAGGTGAACATCTGCTTGATGTGGAAAGTCTTCTTGGGGCCTGGGATGGGGCGATGGGGGAGGTGTAGGGGCAGGTGTAGCACTTCCTGCGGTTGCAGGGAAAAGTGCCGGGTGTGGTGGGGCTGGAGGAGAGTGTGGAGCGGACAAGGGAGTCATGGAGAGAGTGGTCCTTCCGGAAAGCAGATAAGGGCAGGGAGGGACAAATGTCTTTGGTGGTGGGGTCGGATTGCAGATGGTGGAAGTGTCGGAGGATGATGCGTTGGATCCGGAGGTTGGTGGGGTGGTATGTGAGGATGAGAGGGATTCTGTTTTGGTTTTTTTTATTGCGGGTAAGAGGTGTGAGAGATGAGTTGTGGGAAAAGCGGGAGACACGGTCGAGGGCGTTCTCGACCACTGAGGGGGGGAAGTTGCAGTCCTTGAAAAAGGACATCTGAGATGTATGGGAGTGGAATGCCTCATCCTGGGAGCAGATGCGGCAGAGGCGAAGGAATTGGGAATAGGGGATGGCATTTTTACAGGAAGGTGGGTGGGAGGAGGTGTATTCTAGGTAGCTGTGGGAGTCGGTGGGCTTGAAATGGACATCTGTCTCTAGGTGGTTGCCAGCCATGGAGACAGAGAGGTCCAGGAAGGAGAGAGAGGTATTAGAGATAGTCCAGGTGAAAAAAAATCTTTGTAAGTCTTTTCTGCACCCTTTCCTCCGGGGCTTTTAGGGCTGTTTGGCTGAATCACTCCAGGGAATGGACCATGGTCATTCCTGCAAATTGGTCCACTGAAAGTTAAGCAGAGACCACTGCTATTGGAGGGGGTGCTGGAGAACTTAATTGTGAGGGTTGGAGGCAGATTTCTGGGGTGCAGAGGGAATTACAATAGTGAAGGGGAAACTCAGTACATAAAGGAGGGGTTTCAACACAGTATAGAACAGAAATGGCTAATGTCGCAGTGGGTGGGACATCATTGACTGGAAACAGCACCCTGCCCTAATTGGGGGTGGGGGGCCTTTACTGGATCTCTCATTTTTACCTGATGTGCCTGGTATTGGAGAGTGAGGTGAGCAGATGAAGACGTAGGTAGATGGAAACCAAAAGAACTGCAGATGCTGTAAATCAGGATCAAAAACAAAGTTGCTGGAAAAGCTCAGCAGGTCTGGAAGCATCTGTGAAGGAGAAAACAGAGTTAACGTTTCGGGTCTGGTGACCCTTCCCCAGAACTGAACTGCACTTATGTAGATGGGTTCTTCGGTAACTTGGGAAATGTGAGGCCTGTGGGGGTTGACACAGAAGGCTACCAATGAAGTGATGTTTATGTCTGGTTGTTCACTAACTGTAAGGGGCTGACACTGAGACTCACTGTGTGAGGAGAGACCGCTGTTTTCTTCCTTCTCATTGTAAAGCACAAGTGAGTAAGGGATGATACAAATGACTGCCGCCACACCCAGGGTAGGCGGGGTAAGCGTTTTGTTCTGTAAGGGAGGGGGCTTCACTTTCGAGTAAAGTGAGATCTTTTGTAAAAGAAAGCCATTGCTGACCCCTGTGCGGTACAGGTGAAAGACACCAGTGTGCACTACACGTAGGTGATCTTTAGGCATTACCCTCCTGTGAGCAGCCCAGATCCTGGTCCCAAGCACTCCTGAAGGGAACAAATGAATCTCACTAATGCTTGAGGTTCAGGGCAATATTTGGCTCCTTCAAAAAATTGACCCGAGTTGTTAAAATAGCAATCACCAGTGATGGACCCATTGCCTGCAAATGATCCAGAAGCAGATCATTTCACAGCATAGACCACCAACCATCATGTAGTGCTCAGTATGGCTTCGTCTGTACCTTCAGTCTTGTAGTTGTAGTTAGACACACATTCGCAGAATAGGCTGGTGACGAAAAGTCAACATATATTTACCAATTTACATTGAAGTGTCACCCCTGCACTTCTGTGCCCTCAGAAGCTCTTCTTCTTTCTTTCCCTTCCATTATGTCACAGTGCAGTCCACGGTTCTGCAGTTGGCATGGAGGGAGCTTGCTGCAAACTGTAGCCTGTTGGCTTTGGAAATTTGGTCAGGCAACCCTGTGGGTCATGTTAAAACTTAATATATTGGTGTGTAATTGCGCTATGTTGGCCACTGGGGACTCAAGTACTATTTTTTAAGTTATCGCTTCCCAAAGGATCACAATAAGAGACTGAACTATTCCGATGAACTCCAGCTGGACTCCCACGTTCCTTTTAAACATAACCTTTTGCTCACTGACATCCATTGGCCACCAGTTAAGAAACTCCTCGATTTTGAAATTCCCATGCTTGTTTTTGAATCTCTCCATAGTCTCGCTCGCCCCCTATCCTTGTAATCTCTTCTAGTGTCTCAGACATATCTGTGCCCACCCCCCAGCAATTCGGGGCTGTGGATCAATCCTGATTTTAATTGTTCCACCACTGATGGTCAGGCTTTCAGCTGATTAGGCCCTAAGTGTTGAAATTCCCTCCCTAAATCTCTTCACCTTTCTCTCTTTCCACGTTTAAGATAGCCCTTAAATCTGACTTTTTTTAAGGAAGTTTTTACAATTTGCCCTAATATCTTCTTTTGTAGCTCATTGTCAAATTTTGCTTACTAACATGCCTGGGAATCAATCTGGGAGGTTTCATGACATCAGAGGTGCTATATAAATGCAAGTTGGTATTTTTATTTTTGTTACGGTGTTTCTATTTTTAGCACTATGGCTTATCTCTTTAAAAATGAGTGCCAACACAATAATTTGCATGAAACATGTTCACTTTCTGTAGGTTTGATTATAGTTAACTTTGTACCAGGTTCAGTTTTGGTTAGCTCTTCGTAAAATGAGATATTGTAAGAGGTTTTTGTTTAACGAACACTGACCTTCCTGATTCAGACAGTTCTAGATCTAGTGTAGGCAGCTTGAGGCATCACCCAAAACATTTAACCCGAGCAAGAAAGGAAATGATTCACAAATTTACAGATACTTTGTCTTCATTTTGTTTTAAAGTAAGGCATGTGGTGGAGCACTGAACAGCTGAGAGTGTATTTTCTGCTTTAGTTTCATTAATGATTATATGACATCGCATAACAATTTAGTACTTTAATGCAATAAATTAAAAAAAGCAGCAATTTTTTTAAGGAAGAATAGGCCAGGATAAGCCAGCAATAACAGGCCAATCAGTTTAATCTTGATGGCATGAATTTGGGAGAAAATTAATAGTCAGTTGAGAAAAAGAAAATTAGTTGAACAAAATCAGCAGAGATTCACCAGGGCGAATCATGTCTACCTAATTTGTTCGAGGTTTTGATGAAGTAACAGAAGGATTAAGGAGGGTAACGTTGTTGGTGTGGTGGACGTGAACTTGCAAGGGTCATTTGATACATTTGTTGCATAGCAGACACACTGCAGAGTATTGGCTGGATGACAGCAAACACAAAGACACATCCAGAGCCTTTTACAGTCTCAGTAGTACATCTCTGCTCTTGTATTCGAGCCATCTTGAAATAAATGCTGACATTACATTTGCATTCCTAACTGCCAGATGAATCTGCATGTTAACCTTAAGAGAATCTTGAACTCAGACTCCTTTGTCCCTTTGTGCTTCAGATTTCTGAAACCTTTCCCATTTAGAAAATAGTCTACACCTCTAATCTTCCTACCAAGGTGCATAATCTCACACTTTCCCATATTGTTTTCCATCTGCCACTTCTTTGCCCATTTTCCTAGCCTGAAGAGGAAACGAAATTGCACAACTACAGGGAAAAGGCAGGGAAGGGGCATTAGGAGAAATACTCTTACATAGAACTGTCACAGACGTGACAAGCCAATGGCCTTTTTCTGCATTATGATTTGTGCAGGACGTTGGAAGAAGTCGTAACAAGGATGCTACAAGAAATGAAACATTTAGTGTGGTGTCCTATCAGCCACAATGACTTTCAACACTGACAAATAAAACTTATGTCGGCTTCATGCAAATATAAACAAAGAATGAAAATGCCATTCAGCTAAATGAAGCCTAGCTCTCAGTAACCAATAACATGATAGGCCAATAAAAGTATACAGCAGAGAAACAAGGTGTGGGGCTGGATGAACACAGCAGGCCAAGCAGCATCATAGGAGCAGGAAAGCTTGACGTTTCGGGCTTAGACCCTTCATCAGAAATGGGGGAGGGGAAGAGGGTTCTGAAATAAATAGGGAGAGAGGAGGAGGCGGATAGAAGATGGATAGAGGAGAGGATAGGTGGAGAGGAGGCAGACAAGTCGAAGAGGCGGGAATGGAGCCAGTAAAGGTGAGTGTAGGTGGGGAGGTAGGGAGGAGATAGGTCAGTCCAGGGAGGATGGACAGGTCAGGGGGACGGGATGAGGTTAGTAGATACCTCTTATACAGCAGAGAAGGTGACTTTTCAAAGCAAGCTGGACCAATCCAGACAAACCTGCTATTGTTGTGTCTCAGTCATTAGCTGCATCTCTGAGACATAGACTTGGGCACAAAATCCTATGCTGTCACTCCGATGCAGCACTGCCAGCGATGCTGTATTGTGGATGTGACCTTAATCAGAGGCCTGTCAGCCCTCTAAGGTGATGTAAAAGATCCTGTGGCCTCATTTGGAAGAAAGAAAAAAGTAATTTTTGGTGCAAAAACAGAAATTACTGGAGAAACTCAACAGGTCTGGCAGACTTTTTTTTAATGTTCATTCAGCAGTGCTAGCCAGGCCAGCATTTATTGTCCATTCCTAACTGCCCAGAGGGTGGTTAAGAGTCAACTACATTGCTGTGAGTCTAGAGTCACATGCTGGCCAGACCAGGTAAGGATAGCAGTTTCCTTCCCTAAAGGACATTAGTGAACCAGGTGGGTTTTTCCCCTGACAATCAATTCATGGTCATCATTATATTCTTAATTCCAGATTTTTATTGATTTCAAATTCCACCATCTGTAGCTGTGGGATTTAAACCCAGGTCCCCAAAACATTACCTGGGTCTCTGGATTAACAGTGCAGCAACAATACCTCTAGGCCATTGCCTCCCCCTCAGAAGACCAGTCGTCAGGGCTCTCTAGGATATGACCTTGGGACGTCTCACATGTCTGCAATCGACAGGCCCTTAAATGAGAATCACACCGCTAGACCCATGAGCCATTGCTGCATTTATGGAGAGAAAGCAGAGTTAACATTTCAGGTGCAGCGCCCCTTCTTCAGAAATAATTTTAGGTGCCCTGGTCAACATTTCATTCCTGAATTCAAAGATGTTGGAGTCCCAGCTTTCTGACTTTGATCTGCTCAATTTATTCTCAACCCACGCATGGGGCAGGATCTCCCACGAGGTGGTGAGATCTGCAGTGTAGGCTTTGCTTGCTTTTGCTTCCTTCTCTGCTGCCACTCTAACTCATCATGAAGGCATTTTGACTCATTAAAAACAGATTATTTGGTCATTGGTGCATTGTTTCTTTTAGGAGTTTGCTGGGTGCAAATTGATACCATGTTTCCTAGTTTCAAAAGTGATTACAGATCAAAAGTATTTCTTTAGTTGTAAAACATTTGGCATGTCATGAAAGATGCTATATAAATCTAAAGCCTTTTATTCTTTTAAACCAGGATGTAGTGTGTTGATAATGCTATGCGCATTGGGATTTTGAATGGGAGGTAGTACTTGAAACAGATCATGAAAGTTGTCCTCTGCTTGAATTTGCACTCGATAGAAAGTAAATAGACAGGTCAGATATAATGGATGATTTATTCAATACCATCTATTTTGCACTATTTCTCAAGGTTGAAGTTACTCCTCCTCCCACCCACCATGTCCTGCTTCTCAAGGCTTTCGGTGGATAGGCAAATTAAGGGCTGATCTCTTTCTGATTTCTGATTTCTGATGGCAAACCACAACAATCTTTTCAGGGGTGTTGCCTGGGAAGATGCAGTGTGAGGTGTCAAATTTCAAATTCCCAAGTTCTCCTTGTCTTAACCCTTATTTCACAGATTCTTTTTGAATCCTTTGTGTGGATACAAACCTCAGTAGAGAACACATGAACAGATTTACAGGAGAGAAAGAGGCTGTTTAGCCCATCTTCTCTGCCCTAGCTCTTCGAAGCAGCAACTCACTTCAGGTCATTCTTCCACCTTCTCCCATTAACCCTGCGCATTCTTCCTTTTCAAGTGAACCTGCCTCCACCATTTTTGCCAGGAAGTGTGCTCCAGACCTCGACTATTTGTTCCAAGCGGAAGTTTCCTTCTTATTGTTTTTGCTTCTATTACCAATCACTTCCCATCTGCGTACATTTGTTTTGCAATCCTTTCATGAATGAGAATATTTTCGCCTACTTCCTCTGTCCAAACCTGCATGAAATTATGGGGAGGTGGTGGCATAGTGTTAATATCATTGGGATAGTAATCCAAAACCCTAGCTCTAGAGGATTCTTCATGAAAGATGGTAAAATTTGAATTTAATTTAATTGAAAAAAATATCTGGAAATAAAAGCTAGCATAAAGTTGATCGTATAACCATTGCCAATTGTTATGCCTTTTCTAAAAAAGAAATTGTTCTTTGGGAAGGAATATCTGCCATTCTTACCTGGCCCAACCTACATCTGACTCAGACCCACAGCAACTTTCTGACGATTCAGTTCAAGGGGTAATTGGAAATGGGTAATAAACACTGGCGCAGCCAGAGAAGCCCACATCCGCTCAACAAATAGCAATAAAATCTGAATACTTCAATCAAGTTTCTTCTCAAGCTTCTCTTATCCAAGGAAGATTTTGGATAAAATAATTGTAAAGGCTTCTGCTGTGCGATGTGCTTTGCAGTGGAGAGAATGATAATGAGATTGAAAGTGGGTGTTTCCTTGACATGCAACATACAGCATCAACCAAAACAAAGATTTAAAATTTTACATACATACAGCAGAATAAATCTTCTACCTTTAGAACAAAGAACATAGAACAATACAGCGCAGAACAGGCCCTTCGGCCCTCGATGTTGCGCCGACCTGTGAACTAATCTAAGCCCATCCCCCTACACTATCACATCATCATCCATATGCTTATCCAAGGACTGTTTAAATGTCCCTAATGTGGCTGAGTTAATGACATTGGCAGGCAGGGCATTCCACGCCCTTACCACTCTCTGAGTAAAGAACCTGCCTCTGACATCTGTCTTAAATCCATCACACCTCAATTTGCAGCTATGCCCCCTCGTACTATCCGACGTCATCATCCTAAGAAAAAGACTCTCACTGTCCACCCTATCTAATTCTCTGATCATTTTGTATGTCTCTATTAAATCCCCTCTTAGCCTTCTTCTCTCCAATGAGAACAGACCCAAGTCCCTCAGCCTTTCCTCATAAGACCTTCGCTCCAGACCAGGCAACATCCTGGTAAATCTCCTCTGCACCTTTTCCAATGCTTCCACATCCTTCCTGTAATGGGGCGACCAGAACTGTACGCAATATTCCAAGTGAGGCCGCACTAGCGTTTTGTACAGTTGCAGCATGACATCATGGTTCCTGAACTCAGTCCCTCTACCAATGAAACCTAACACACTGTATGCCTTCTTAACAGCACTATCAACCTGGGTGGCAACTTTCAGGGATCAGGCACCAAGATCCCTCTGCACATCCACACTACCAAGAATCTTTCCATTGACCCAGTATTCTGCCTTCCTATTATTCTTCCCAAAGTGCATCACCTCACATTTATCTGCATTGAACTCCATTTGCCACCTTTCAGCCCAATTCTGCAGTTTATCCAAGTCTCCCTGCAACCTGCAACATTCTTCCACACTGTCCACCACTCCACCGACTTTAGTGTCATCTGCAAACTTACTAACCCATCCAGCTATGTCTGCGTCCAAGTCATTTATAAAAATGACAAACAGCAGTGGTCCCAAAACAGATCCTTATGGCACACCACTAGTAAACAGACTCCAGGCTGAATATATTCCATCAACCACCACTCTTTGGCTTCTTTCAGAAAGCCAGTTTCTAATCCAAACTGCTAAATCTCTCTCAATCCCATGCCTCCGCATTTTCTCCAAAAGCCTACCATGTGGAACCTTATCAAAGGCTTTACTGAAGTCCATGTACACCACGTCAACTGCCCTACCCTCATCCACATGCTTGGTCACCTTCTCAAAAAACTCAATGAGGTTTGTGAGACATGACCTGCCCTTGACGAATCCATGTTGACTATCTCCAATCAAATTGTTGCTTGCTAGATGATTATAAATCCTATCTCTTATAATCCTTTCCAAAACTTTTCCTACAACAGATGTAAGGCTCACTGGTCTATAATTACCTGGGTCATCTCTACTGCCCTTCTTGAACAAGGGCACAACATTTGCAATCCTCCAGTCCTCTGGTACTAAACCTGTAGCCAATGACGACTCAAAGATCAAGGCCAAAGGCTCTGCCATCTCCTTCCTAGCTTCCCAGAGAATCCTCGGAAAAATCCCATCCGGCCCAGGGGATTTATCTACCTTCACAACCTTCTAGGATTGATAACACCTCCTCCTTACTAACCTCAATCCTTTCAAGTCTAATAGCCCGTATCTCAGTCTTCTCCTCTACAATATTCTCCTTTTCCCGAGTGAAAACAGATGAGAAATATTTGTTTAGCACCTCTCCGATCTCCACAGGGTCCACACACAACTTCCCACTTCTGTCTTTGACTGGCCCTATTCTTACCCTAGTCATCCTTTTATTCCCCACATACCTATAGAAAGCTTTAGGGTTCTTCTTAATTCTACTGCTAATGACTGCTCATGTCCCCTCCTTGCTCTTCTTAACTCTCTCTTTAAATCCTTCCTAGCTAACCTATAACTCTCCATCGCCTCATCTGAACCATCTCGTTTCAATGTCACATAAGCCTCCCTCTTCCACTTAACAAGAGACACAATTTCTTTTGTAAACCAAGGTTCCCTTACCTTATCACTTCCTCCCTGCTGACAGGGACATACTTATCAAGGACACGCAATATCTGTTCCTTAAACCAGCTCCACATTTCGATTGTCCCCATCCCCTGCATTTTGTTACCTCATTCTATCCCTCCTAAGTCTTGCTTAGTCGCATTATAATTGCCCTTCCCCCATCTATAACTCTTGCCCAGTGGCACATTCCTATCCCTTTCCATCGCTAAACTAAATGTAACCGAATTATGGTCACTCTCTCCAAAGTGCTCACCTACCACCAAATCAAACACCTGGCCTGGTTCATTACCAAGTACCAGATCCAGTGTGGCCTCCCCTCTTGTCGGCCCTTCGACATACTGTGTCAGGAAACACTCCTGCACACATTGGACAAAAACTGATCCATCTGACGTACGAGAGTTATAGCATTTCCAGTCAATGTTGGGGAAGTTAAAGTCTCCCATAATGACCACCTTGTTCCTTTCACTCCTGCCCAGAATCGTTTTGCCGATCCTCTCCTCCACATCCCTGGAACTTTGCGGAGGCCTATAAAAAACTCCCACAGTGTGACCTCTCCTCTCCTGTTTCTGACCTCAGCCCATACCACCTCAGTAGACGAGTCCTCGTCAAAAGTTCTTTCAGCCACCGTTATACTGTCCTTGACTAACAAAGCCACACCTCCCCCTCTTTTACCACCTTCCCTGATCTTTATGAAAGATCTAAACCCTGGAACCTGCAACATCCATTCCTGACCCTGCTTTATCCACGTCTTCGAAATGGGCACAACATCGAAGTCCCAAGTACCTATCCATGCTGCAAGCTCACCTACCTTATTCCAGATACTCCTGGCGTTGAAGTAGACACCCTTCAAACCAGCTTGCTGTCTGCCAGCACACTCCTGTGACGGTGAAATCCTGTCCATGTCCTCCCTACTCTCATCCTCCTGTGTACTGGAACTACACCACAGGTTCCCATGCCCCTGCTGAGCTAGTTTAAATCCACCCGAATAGCACTAGCAAATTTCCCACCCAGGATATTAGTATCCCTCTGGTTCAAGTGAAGACCGTCCTGTTTGTAGAGGTCCCACCTACCCCAGAATGAGCTCCAGTTATCCATATACCTGAAACCCTCCCTCCTGCACCATCCCTGCAGCCACTTGTTCAGCTGATATCTCTCCCTGTTCTTTGCCTCGCTATCACGTGGCACGGGTAACAAACCAGAGATAACAACTCTGTTTGTTCTAGCTCTCAGCTTCCGCCCTAGCTCCCTGAAATCCTGCCTTATATCCCTATCCCTCTTTCTACCTATGTCATTGGTACCTATGTGGACCACACCTTGGGGCTGGTCAGCCTCTCCCTTCAGGACCCCAAAGAAAGACACGATCCGAGACATCACGGACCCTGGCACCTGGAAGGCAACACACCAACCGTGAGTCTCTCTCGTTCCTGCAGAATCTCCTATCTGTCCCCCTAACTATGGAGTCCCCAATGACTAATGCTCTCCTCCTCTTTCCCCTTCCCTTCTGAGCAACAGGGACAGACTCTGCGCCAGAGGCCTGTACCCCATGGCTTACCCCTGGTAAGTCGTCCCCCTCAACAGAATCCAAAATGGTATACCTGTTATTGAGGGGAACGGCCGCAGGGGATCCCCGCACTCTCTGCCTGTTCCCTTTCCATCCCCTGACTGTAACCCATCTATCTTTTTCCTGTACCTGAGGTGTGACTACCTCCCTGTAACTCCTCTGAATCACCCCCTCAGCCTCCCGAATGATCCGAAGTTTATCCAGCTCCAGCTCCAGCAACCGCCCAAATATATTACCTCACTTACTCCACCGTCCCGTGTCTGCTCCTGCTCGACGCGCACTCCGCCTATTCACGAGGTAAATTTTTAAAGGAGAAGCTTACCTTCCCAGGCTGCCCTCGCGCCTCCTTCCGGACCCCTGCCGCTGAAACGGCTGAAAGGCCGCAGTCACGCGAGGTAAGACCTTTATACTCCTGAAGCTTACCTTCCCAGGCTGCCCTCATGCCTCCTTCCGGACTCCCGCCGCTGAAACGACTGAAAGCTAATTGTTAAATTTGTTAAATTGTTAAATTTACATTGTTAAATGCTATGCATTGGCAACAACATCATGCTGGACAAAATGAGTGACAACAAATTACTTCTTCAACAATTGGTAAGATGGTGTAACTTCTTAAGGACACAGAATAGCCATGTTGGCAGTGTCAGAGAGCCATTCAGATAGCCATTACCTCCCTGTGATGATGGGAGGAAAAATGGACAATGACTGAACAATTTGGCTGTCATTAATATTTAGACATCAATGTTATTATATCTACCTGGCTTTAGTATGTAAATGAATTTGTAAGCGTTTTACTTTTCCAGATGGTTATTAACAAAATAAAAATAACCAATTAGTGTATTCTGTCTGCTGAAAGCATTTGGAATGAAGGACTGCCAGACAGCAGAATTACTGGAAACATCAGATAATGAACAACTACCAGTAAGGACGTAATTTAATCAAACCGTTCTGATTATGTCATAGACTGTGAGAGAAAAGCCCTTTCCCATACAAAGTTTGAAACTCAATGTGACTACTTTATATACAATACAATGCATTCTAAACAGCGTATTACTTTTGCAGTAGTGTTCTGACAATATGTTTCAGGTTTGACTGAGAACTGTATGGTGTGCTTACATCTAAGCAGATATATACAGGAGGAGTGATTTAAAAAGTTAAAAGCTTGACCAGGGATGTAGAAGCTTTCGCTAGTTGGTGGGGAGGGGAAGATGGGGCAGACATTAGGAATAACTGAAAGGGAAGGATAGAGCAAGAGATCAGAGGAAACATCATGAATTGAAAAGTGAGAAATGGGGGTGAGAGTAGTAAATGGTAAAGCAATTGAGATGGGGTGGAACTATGAAACTTTATTTTAGCTGTTGGTGTCGTGACTGAACACCCTTTACATTGTAAACATGTTATGTTCTTCTGTCAAGCAAGTCTTCACCTTGATGGTGGAATCTTGCATTTTTTGATTTATACAGTTTTAGTTACCTTGGTAAGAATATAGATGCAGTTAAAAAGGGCTCAGAGATCGGTGATAAATGAACTGTAGAAACCCTAAAATGCAACTAGAGCCCATTCAGTCTGCACCAATCCTCCTAACAGCATCCCAGCACACTGCCCCATCCTCTCATTTACCATGTACAATTCACTTGACCTGTACATTCCTGGACCCTGTGGACAATTGCGCATGACCAATCCACCTGAGCTATGCATCTTTGGATGTGGGAGGAAATCAGAGCACCCAATGGAAACCTACAGATTTCAGACTCTGAGATAATGTGCAAACTCCACACAGACAATTGCGTGAGGGTAGAATTGAACTTGGGTCCCTGGCGCTCTATGGCAGCAGTGCAGGATTCCAAAAACTGGACGGACTAAATTTTTGAAATCATTTAAACTTATTTCCGGCTAAAGTTTTTATTTGTTGAAAAGTAGGATTGAAGGTGCTAACAATATATTTAGCAACAGTACATCATTACTTTCTACTTATGGAAGGAAACGAATGTCCCTTAAAATAGAAAAGTGGTGTATGAGAGAAGAACACAATAAAATAATCATACATATAGTTGGGATACAGCAAGTTTCAACAACTGTTGCTGAAAAAAGCTTGATGTCACAATCTCACTGTAGTTATAATCTCTTTCTTTGAAGTCAACAGAAAATTCTGATTGATGGGGAGTGTGTTAACTGTATATCTAACTTTAATAATAACTATTGCAGGCATTTGGATGGTGTCATGAACCTTGAAGTATGAACCTGAAATAGGTTCAGAACATCTTCTGGACTGACTAATATGGATTCAGTCCACTGTAATATAGAAACATGGTTAAAAATATATAATTATTGTACAGATTGAAGATATTAAGAATCTATTTTCAGTCTTGAGATGACAGTTAAGGTTGGGATCTGTTACTAGTATATTTTTGAATATCATTACCAAGTATGAGCACCTTGTTGTTGCCGTTTCTGTTATTTCATGCAACCATGTTTTGTTCTTTAAATAGGTTTTAACAGCATATGACAATTTTACCTGCCTAGATTTTACTGTGAAAATAGCAATGAGACTGATGGTTCTTGCTGTTATTTACGTGCAAATGTTACAAGTTCAGGCAAGGAGCAGATGTCCTGTTAAAAATAGAAATTTTAAAGTTGCTGTCTTGCATTTATTCTCTCGTGGGAAGTGGACATCTCTGGTTGGGCCAGCATTTATTGCTCATCTCTAGTTGCCCTTGAGAAGGTGGTGGTGAGTTGCCTTGTACCACTAGAGGTTCATGTGCTTTAGGTAAATGCACAATGTCATTAGGGAGGGAATTCTGAGCTGCAACACTTTGCTGTTTACACCATGAATATGGCATCTCACTGTCTGGTTCACAATTAAAATGCATTGAACTCCATACGTTTATTGTATTTGCACATCAAATATGTATTAGACTCCCCATAGAAAATTCAGACCTTTCTCTGCCACACATTTTAACTATTAGATCAATGTTAATTACTAGAAGTCAACTTCTCTGGCACTGAAAGTTAACTATTATCCCAGTATGAAGTGTTGCGCTTTTAGGTTTATCAGAACAACTGGAAATTTTAAAAATGTATTTTCTTTTCCTCTTCCTTTTTTACCCTCCTTTTTTTTTAATCTAAGCCTTCTTTCGCTCTTTTAATTTTCCTTTCGATTTGACATCGAATTCACATGCTCAAATTCTTACCTTTGTTCTTGCACTTTTATTTCACAATCCTTCCATCTGTTTTCAGAAATACGTAGTTACTTGCCCTTTTCATTTAGATCATAAGTGGCCTATAGGACTCATTATGCCATTACGAGTTCACATTTTTAGCAACTTGCCACACAGAAAAATTAAAACCTAATCAGATGACTTCTAGTCGAAACAATTAGGAACCCATGGCTCGGTATCACCTGACTAGGCGATATAATTAAGAAGAGCTAATTTGACTCATCCTACCTTTGTTTCACAGACTGGATACTTCTATCTTATCGCAAGTTCTACCAAACTATTCAACATACAGATGGAGTCAAACCAGATTAGGTTAAAGTTACAGATAAATCTCTTTGAACATTGCATTCAACAAATTCTTCTGGGTAATTGAATAAACTCCAGGATACCATAGTAACATGACAACTTTAAACTATTCAACCCAGACCAGTTGCATTCCTTGCATGACATTTCCATGGCCTTCATTGCTCAGAATAAATCTTGTCCCAAAATATATTTGATAACACAATGCCTTTAGAAATGTCAATCCCATTGTTAGTCAAATGTTTCAATTCATTTTCAAGAAAATAAAAGACTTTGATTTGCATAACACTTTTCATACCTCCATTGTATCCCAAAATACTGCATGTCTAATTAATTACTTTTGAAGTTTAGTTCCTTTTCTTTTGTGAGCAATGACAGCAGAAAATTTTATCTGCTTATAGATCATGTTGATTGAGGGATAAATGTTAGCTAGCACCTTATACTGCCCTTCTTCAAACGGTGCCATGGGATTTGTTTTACAACCATCTGAACAGTTCAGTTTAACATCTCATGCCCAAGCTTAAGCAAAGTATGTTGCATTACATAGACATTGAAACAGAATGACAGGCCATTCAGCTGTGCCAGGTCATGCTAAAGTTTATCTTCAATGTCGGTAGTAGGCCTGTTCTATAGAGCTTACTTTAGGAACTTGAGCACAAACTCATGAAATTCTCAGAGCTGGAGACAAAACCTATAGCATAAATGTCATTTTAAACATTGAGCTCCTCTTACACACCGTTAAATATGAAAGTAACTTCCAGTTGTTCCAGATTTAGGAAGCTTGATAGGAAATTAGCAAACAGGACCACAAAAATAACAATCTCAGGATTACTCCCACTATCATTGGAGAGTATAGAAAGAGGAAGCTAAAACAGAATGAGTAGCTGGAAAAGGTGGTGTTGAGGAGAGGGCTTTGGACAATAGGACTGGTTTAGGGAGAGATTGAACCCCACAGGCTAATTGCACCTAAATAGAGTGGGACTAAGTTCATGGCAGAGATAAAAGGTACTGCAGATGCTGGAGAATCCGAGATAACAAGCATGGGGCTGGATGAACACAGCAGGTCAGGCAGCATCATAGGAGCAGGAAAACTTGACGTTTTGGGCCTAAACCCT
>JAHRHZ010000034.1:25254512-25268252 GCA_024137785.1 Ginglymostoma cirratum | reverse complement strand
ACCCTAGGCCTGAAACGTCAAGTTTTCCTGCTCCTATGATGCTGCTTGACCTGCTGTGTTCATCCAGCCCCATGCTTGTTATCTCAGTAAATTATCTGTGTTTTCTAATTGATTAATTTACATACAAAGCCCATTTAGGGATATGCATGCTATCAAAGGTAATGGGGAGGTAGGGAGACAGGCAGGGGCTAAATTGAAATGGAACTGGAGGGGAGATAAAGCACTGTGCCCCCTATGGTGCCCACCTCTCTAAGGGCATTGAAAGCATTTATGGGCAATGTTTGCTACCTCTCCAAGGACACCCTAGGCATGAATTTAGACATGGAAGAGGGGCATTAGCTAATAGTTATCAGGTCTGACCCTCTCAACAGCCTACTGCTTGGAAATTAGTCAATCACTCAGGCCTTTAATTAGTCAGAAGGTGTTCCATGGACATTTCCAACCAGAACAGTACTGTTAAGGTGACACGAAATAGCTGAAGACATCTTCAATACCAACCCACTGCACTTCTGCCCATCCCTCAACTTACACCAGCATCTCTAGGAAGGGGAGAATTCTACTTAATATCTTGTTACGTGAACAGGTTTACACTGGAATTTCCATTTATTTTTTACTGTTTTTCACTTCACGTAAATCTAACAGGTTATAATGGGTGATGACTGAATATTGAATGTGTCCAATCAGAGCACGTCTTGTCACAGTTCACAGAGTCAAGAGTTTAATGGCAGAGAGGAGGCCATTTGGCCCATTGCATCCCCAATGGCTTTCCAAATGGGCATTTTCATTTAGTGTTACTCTCCTACCTTTTCCTTATAAGCTTGCACATTGTTTCTGGAAAACAATTGACCAATGCACTCTTGAATACCTCAATTTCTCACATCACGTTTGCTAGTTTTGCAAATTACTTTCAATCTGCGCTCTCTCATTCTCGATCCTTTTATGAACGGGAATAGTTTCTCCCTATCTGTTCTATCCTGAACCCTCAGTTTTTATTATAATTGAAACTGTCTATTGACAACAAAATGAAAGCACATTCAAACAGCATTAATATGGAAATTAAGACATATTCCTGTACAATTTAACATTGAATTTGTAATATTTTATTGACCGCTTTACCCTTTTTAAAGGCATTAATAGTGTCTATAAAACAATAAGTAAATTTTATTATGAGTGTAACAACTCATTCCTTTGTAATTGCATGCAATTCAGCAGACTCTAGTCTTAAAACCTCAGAATTAACTTCATTGCTTACCTAAATCTTTTCCCAATATTTTGGTGAATTGCATTTGAAATTTTCAATATAGGTTTATACACATTTAAAGAAACTAGTTTTGCTAAGCTATTAAATGATTCAAATTGCATCTTAATTAGGAACAAAATCAGGAGTTGCTGACAAAGCTCAGCAGGTCTGACAGCATCCGTGAGGAAAAAAATGAGAATTAACATTTTGGATCCGGTGACCCTTCCTCAGAACTGTTCCGAGCTTTTCCAGCAATTTCTGTTTGTGTTCCTGATTTACAGCATCTGCAGTTCTTTCAGTTTTTATTTTGCATCCTAATTAGGCTTAGTTCTAAACAACTCACCATAAAACCATGTTTATTATCAATAAACAGTTACCACATCAAAATCAGATTTGTTTTCTTTCTCTAATTTGTACAGTTTGCACATAATTTCTGATTCCTAGTTCCATCACTCTTTTCCAAGCATCAGAAAGCACTTGCATTTATATAGTGTGTTTGGTGACCTCAGTGTAACATGGGATTTGAATGGATGGATGGCCCAAAGACCATGAAGCAGGGATTCTTTATTTCGTTGGCATAAGGTTAAATAGGGAAGATATTATGCTTATATGGAATTAAGCCTGTGGTTGACATCTGATGAAGAAATCTTTTGTATCTCCGATCCTTTTTCCCATCGGGCCTTCTTCTCCCAAAGACACCCTTTTCTCTGGGGGACAGCCTGATCAACTGCTCCACCAGTTCCTGATTGGTGCCCTCCCACACTGTGGCTACCTGTTGCGAGATGTCCCAATATATCAGGATGTTCTAATGCACTTTTCAGTTAATTAAATAATTTTGAAGTGTTGTCAATCATTCACAGCAAGATCCCAGAACTAGGATTAACAAAGATGATCAGATCCTCAGTTTTAGCTGTTGGTTGAGGGCTTTTGGTGAGAACATCACATCCCTGCTCTTCTTCAAATTGTGCACTGATATCTTTTACATCCATCTAAGGGTGCAAGCTGAGCCTCAGTCTAACACCATTCACCCAGGACTGTACTGAAGTGCCAGCCATGGTTAAGTCTCTGCAATGTGACTTCAGTCAACATCTTTCTGGCCTAGTTGAGTACATTACCACTAAGCCAAGGATGCACATACGTTACCCACTTTTAAAGACATATGTCATTCCTTAGAGTCATAATTTGTGGAGATTCCTTTGGGTGTAGTAACATATGTATTTTGGTGCTGAACTAAACTAAACCTTGGTTTCTGCTAGCACTGATCCAGTACTCATAGGCTCAATGCATTACTTTGGGAGCTGGAGGTGTAATTCTGGCTGATTTTAAAGAGTTCACACTCCATTAGCCAGAATAACTGAGATTTTAGGCAGAATGCTTAAAGCAGCTGTGGGAATTAAATTACTTATTTAAAACATAAAGCAATCTCTGTTAAATGGATAATTTTGACCTCAAAATTCTGGATATTTGTTCAGAATTGCAGAGGTCTGAATAGTTTCTGTTGGCAGCAATTTATAGAATAATCAAATAGGCTTGAATAGAAGAAGGCCATTTGGCACCGAATAAAAGAGTCAGTCCCCTTGCACCACTTCCTCCCTATATCCCTGTAATACGTTTCCTTCAAATATTCATCCAGGTCTGACTTGAAGGTTATCATTGAAACTATACTCACCTTTAAAGCAGTGCATTTCAAATCCTAACTATGCAAATATATTTTTTTCCTCATGTTGTGTCTAGTTTTGTTGCCAGCTCCTTAAATCTGTGCAGAATGATTGTCGAACCTTCAGCTATTGGAAACAACTTCACTTTATTCACATTAAGTATTTCATGATTTGATACATCACTTTCTTGTAAGTAACCTCCTCCCCTTGCAGAGAAATAAGACTAACTTCTCCAGACTGCTGACAGAACTGTGATCCTTCATCCCTGGAAGAATCCTAGTTAGTTTCTTATGTGTCACCCCCAAAGGCTTCACATCCTTCCTAAAGAGTGGTCCCAGAATTGGACACAGTAATTCAGTTACAACAGAACTAATCTTTTACACGTGTTTTGCAAAGCATCCTGCCTATTGAACTTAATGGCTCTATTCATTAAGCCCTGATTATTTGTTAACCTATCTTGTCACCGTCAAGGATTTGTGTACAAACCTTCTCCAGGTCTCTCTTCCTGCATCCCTTAAAAATTGTACTTCACATACATTATTTCAAAAAGGAGAAGCTATTTCAGCTACCCATTAGACTTCTGAACGGCCCTCTCAAATTTCAAATCTAATGTTGATCATGCTTTTTGTGCACCTTCTTTACAGCCATAACTTTGTATTCTTCACTCTGTTCAATCACCCGATTGAATCATCTGGTCTTTATATGGTATGATCTGCCTGTACTGCATGCAAAACAAAACTTTACACTGTACTAGATACATGTGACAATAGTAAATCAAATAATGGTCCAGTGATTTTCCTCTTCATAGAATCCCTACAATGTGGGAGCTGGCCATTCTGAGACCACACCAACCCTCTGAAGAGCAGCCCAGCCCCTACCCTATCCCTGCACTCCCCATAGCTAACCCACCCAGCCTGCACATCCCTGGCCACTATGGGCAACTTAACATCACCATTATACCTAACCTGCACAACTATGGACTGTGGGAGGAAACCAGAGCACCCAGAGGAAACCCATGCAGACACGAGGAGAATGTATTAATTCCACACAGACAGTTGCCTGAGGGTGGGTGGAATTGAACCTGGTTTCCTGGCATAGTAGTACTAACCATTGTGCCAGCATGTTGCCCAAATGTCTTTTAAATACATGTTCCCTTAATTCCCTAGAGCAAATGATCCGAATTGGAAGTGATCAAGAGGAATAATGTAAACTGCAAAGATGAGCAAAATAAATAGAGTATAACTCTGGCATATAGACACAACCAATAAAACTTTCTCCTGGATAGAGAGAATTATCAGAAACCTAGAGGAACTTGTAACTGCTTTTGAAGCATACCCAATGTCTGATGGTAAACTGAATATACTTTAAACTACAGGCAAATAAAGTCATACATAGTCTAGCTTTGAACAAATTTCCATGAGGCTTGTCTAGATCCCTTGCTACCTCTCAGAAAACTTACGGGAATAACCATTTATGTCTTTTCCTTGAGCCAATCTTCTGGTAGAGTTGCATCAGGAAAATGAGACAGCCTCTGCAGAAATTTATGGTGAATGTTTTTCTGAAACTGCTAGTAATTCACCATTCAAACATTACTGCATTCATTGTAAAAACAGCTAATGATACCTTAGGTTAATGAGACCACTCTACTGAAATGAAGAAAAAGAGTCTCAATTGTGATGACAGGGTGATTGAATGCAGTTTGTTGTTGCAGTGAATGATACCATCAGGAATTGGGGTCTTTACCCTGTTGTCCTTTGTAACAAAGCCAGAAAACATTAAATGTGTTATGGATGGGCTCTGATAGGATTTAAATCATCCTCTGCGTGGATTTATTACTCGGATAATGACTTACTTTTGCACAACATCCCATGAGAAATCATCAAAACTTCTACGCTTAACTGCGTCTCGAACAGAATATTACCAATTTGCAGAATTTGCAGTGAAAAAAGCCAGCTTGAGTGGATTATAGCCATACAGAAAACAAAGACCACAGTACATTTCACTATTGTGGTAGTCAAATACAACAATTGCTGAGCTGTTGACTAATCGTGACAAATGATTAGAACAGAAAGAGAAATTGCTGGGAAAACTCAACAGGTCTTGCAGCATCTGTGAAGAGAAATCAGAGTTATCATTTCATGCCCAGTGACCCTTCTTCAAAACAAGTCATTAATCTACAACAACCTAGAAGTGGCACAGGAGAAACATCCCTGATGAGAACTTCAGGAATCATAGAAACCAAAATGAGCTTGTTCTTTACAAGCATGTGTCACAGTTTACATGTATATCGAATTTCAGTGTGTTCTTTTCTGAAAGAATGCATCTAATTTCATTTGCTCCTACCAGCTCTTAAGGAGTCTATTCCATCGATTGACAACTCGCTCACTGAGTGTTTCCAACTGTTGGTTTTAAGTAATTCCCTGATTAAAGTGAAGGCTGTGTCTTGGGGTTCTTCTATGCTGCACAAGGTGGAACATCTAGTCCTAGTTGACATCTGCCAGACATTTCAGAACCTAAAAAAAAGTAATCACCTGTACCTTTCAAACACATTATTTTCAATTTGCTCGTGGAAGTACTGCAGAAGACAATACTTTGCAACTTGACCCTTTTGTCCTATTCAGTACAGACAGTTCTTTTTAGCTACTGGTAAGGAGAAAGGGCTGGTCAAAACTTGAACATATGAGGGCTGATTTAGCAATTGACAGTGGCAGAAAATGGCAGCAGCACATCAATTGCTTAGCGCATGTGGAAATCAATGGAATGGGGCAGCATTAACAACTTCCTCCTCCTTGATCTAAGGCATGCTGAATCACTTGGCATCATACTTTTAGCCTACATCAGTCTAATTCATGAATTGCCATGCTTTAAAAACCAAGATTACCTGAGAAGGAAAGAGGAAGCTATTCCTGTCCAATTAGGGCTATGTGTTGTTGAGGTATAGTGTCGCCATTTTTCGACCAGATACAACTTAGATTTAACATTCCAAGCAAGATAAAAACTTCCAACAATACAGGATTTCCTCAATGCTGAACGCAGCTGTCAACCTGACTTATGTGCTATGAGGCTTGGATTCACATTCAGAAGTGAGAAAACTGGAAACTGAGCCAAGCTGACATATGAGGGGGATATAATCCTTTAGCTCTGTTGATGCTTCATCACTGCATTGTAACATCCTGTGTGCAACCGGGGCACAGCAGGCTTTGGAAAACCACTCTAGAGAATTTAGGGAACCAGGTTCTGGATTGCTGGAACACAGGAATGGAATGTTGGCCCATTAAAGACATAAGAGAAATATTTAAGCATTGAAGGCAGTATAGAGTAGAGCGATTGGGCTGCTTTCTACGTTGATTTTTGCAAGACTGGGAGAAACTTGAACCTTTCAGCTTGGAAGGAGGATAACTGACAGATGATCTCATCCAGGTATGGAAGCTAGAATACCAAATAAAAAGAGTTTAATCTGGAATTTGTTTTAACTTTTTCATTGCTGGCTTCCTAATTGTTCTTGAACTGAATGGCTTACCATTTAAAAGAGTAGATAAGGGACACCCACATTGCTGTGGGTTTGAAGTCACATGTAGGCCTGACGACGTAGGTATAATAGATTTCTTTCCCTAAAGGACGTTCCTAAATTATCAAGCTGTGGATCTGGATATAGTAGGTTGTGAGTGTTTTCTGGTTGTTATAGAGCATCAGCCTCCTCATTTTAAAAGATTCCACATGCAGGTTCTTGAACAAGAGTTGTCACCATTCTGAGAGATACCACACTGTTAAGGACATTTATGATATGCTTTTAATACTTGAAAACTTGGGCTCGAAAGGGGAAGAAAATGGGTTAAACTTCTCATTTTTGTGAAGACTACATTTTAGAATGATCATAAAGTCGTTTTGAGCATTTAGCATTTTGAGAATTTACAAGAAGTGATGTAAATTCAGCTAAATGACCAGTGAGTGACCTGGGGAGTTAGTTGCTAAGATGTTTGCTGACTTGAGTTTTACAACTACCAGAGAGAAAGCGAGAGGAGACAAAAGCAGGTTCACGCAGAAAGAAGTGGCCTAGAACAGCACAGTTGCTGTTATTAGCAGTCACCAAGCAGTCAGGGCTTGGGAGAAGTCCTGAAAAGCTAAGAAGCCAGTGAGAAGAAAGCAAAAGGCCATGGAGATGTCAGAAAGAAAGACATCCTACAAGGCTGTTGAGGTCATGTGTCTTGGGAACCATGTTGCATAGCAACATTGGAATAGGAGTAGGCCGTTCAGCCCATTGAGCAAGTCAGTTAGATCTGACTGATGTCCTACCTCAAGGCCACTTTCCTACATTACCCCTTTATGTACAGAAACCTTTTGATTTCTGTTTTGAAAATGATCAATGATTGCGCTTCTGCAGCTCTCTAGATTGCAAAGATTTACCATCCTCCGAGTTAAGAAAATACTCCTCATCTCAATCTTAATTTTCACTCCTTTGAACCTGAGATTATGTTCCCTTGGATCTAAAGTCACTTTCCAGGGAAAACGTCCTAACAACCTCCACCCTGCCACACCTTGTAAAAACATTACAAATTTCAAAGTGATTATTTCTCATTCTTCAAAACCCTAGGGAGTACAGATCCAACTTCCACAACCTGTCCATATGAAAAAATCCTGTCATCCGATGGTGAACTTCCTTGAACTTCATCTATGGCAGGTGTATCATTCCTTGAGTAAGGAAAACAAAACTGTACGATAGGTGTGGTCCCAGGTATGGTGCGTCTAAGGCTCTAAACAACTGCATCAAGACATTGAGCCATTGAGAAATACAGCATGAAAACAGACTCTTTGGTCTAAGCTGACCAAAAATCCTAAATTAATCTAGTCCCAGTTGCCCGTTTCCCTCTAAACCCTTCCTATTCATATACCCATCCAGATGCCCAATGTTGTAATTGTACCCGCCTCTGCCAATTCCTCTGTCAACTCATTCTTTAGTTTTATACTCAAATCATTTTGAGAAGCATGTCATAGCATAACATTTGACTTCCAAATAGGTTGCTGCATCTGCAGGGCAGCTTTCAGTGACTCATGGACAAGGACAACCAGATGCCTTTGGAGATCTGCACTTCCCAACACTATACCAGACAAGAAAGATTTTGCTATTTTTTGCCCAACATAATTAACGTCACACTTATTCACATATTCCATCTGCCATGGTCTAGATGATTCACTTAGCCTAACCAAATCCTCTTGAAGCTGTCTTGCATCTTCTTCACAACTTGTGTTCCTAAACAGTTTGGTGTCATCAGCAAATTTGAAAATATTATATTTGGTCCCCACATCCAAATGATTGATATCGACTGTGAATAATCATGAACCTAGCACTAACCATTACAATTCCATGCTAGAAAGACTGTCCGTCTTGGGGATGCTGCATTATTCCTATTGTCTGCTTTCTGTCTGTTAGCTGATTCTCAATCCATACTAGCATAGTCCCTCCAATCTCATGAACTTTAATTTTATTTACTAAGTTAGCACTGTTGCCTCACAGCGCCAAGGACCCGGGTTAGATTCCAGCCTCAGGCAACTGTCTGTGTGGAGTTTGCACATTCTTCCCGTGTCTGCATGGGTTTCCTCTGGGTGCTCCAGTTTCCTCCCAAGGTCCAAAGAAATGCAGGCTAGGTGGATTGGCCATGCTAAATTGCCCATAGTGTTCAGGGAGGTGTAGATTAGGTGGGTGATAGGGGGATGGGTCTGGGTGGGATGCTCCGAGGTTCGGTGTGGATTTGTTGGGCCAAAGGGCCCGTTTCCACACTGTAGAGATTCTATGATTCTATGATTCCATGAACCTCTTGTGTGGGACCTTATTAAAATCCTTCTGAATGGCTAGATACTCATTCAGTTACCACCCCATCAATCTACTCTAGACCATCAGTAAAGTGATGGAAGGTGTCATCAACAGTGCTATCAAACAGCCCCCTCTCAGCAATAACCTGCTCAGTGGCACTCAGTTTGGGTTCTACCAGGGCCATTCAGCTCCTGACCTCATTACAGCCTCGGTTCAAACATGGACAAAAGAGCTGAATTCCAGGGGTGCGGAGAAAGTGACAGCCCATGACATCAACCGAATTTGGTAACAACGAGCCCTAGCAAAATTTAAATCAAGCGTCTGGTCCAAATGGAGTCCCCAGCTGTGCACACAGGTCCTGCATGGACCAGCTGACAGAAGTATTTGCAAACATCTTTAATCTGTCCTTACTTCGATCTGAGGTTTTCACCTGCTTCAAGAAGATCACTATCACCCCAGTGCCAAAGAAAAATCAGGCAAACATGCCTTCGTGGACTACTGTCCAGGGTCTCTGACATTCATCTATGAATTCCTTCAAGAGGTTAGTAATGGCACACATCAACTCCAGCCTACCAGGTTGCCATGATCTGCTAAAATTCGCCTACCGTTGCAGTAGGTCCATGGATAATGCCATCTTCCTGGCCTTACCTTCATCCCTGAAACATCTGGACAACAAGGGCACCTATGTCAGACTCCTATTTATTGACTGTAGCTCCACCTTCAACATTGTAATTCCATCCAAACTCCGAGACCTAGGACTCTCTTCCGCCCTCTGCAACTGAATCCTTGACCTACTGATCTACGGACTTCAATCAGTAGAGATTGGCAACAGCATCTCCTCCACTATAATCCTTGACACTGGCACCTTACAAGGCAGCACTCTCAGCCCCTTACTATTCTCATATGTCCACAACTGTGTGGCCAAATTCAGCTCTAACTCGATTTACAAGTTTGCTGATGACACCACCGTGGTGGGTCAGATCTCAAACAACAATGAAACAGAGTACAGGAAGGAGACAGGGAGCTTAGTGACTTGGTGTAAAGACAACAATCTCTCCCTCAGTGTCAGCAAAATGAAGGAGCTGCTCACCGACATCAGGAAGCAGAGTGGCGGATACATCCCTGTGTGCATCAATGGTGCTGAGTTGGAGATGATTGAGAGCTTCAAGTGCCTATGAGTAAATATCACTAACAATCTGTTCTGCTCCACCCCCGTTGACATTATGGTCAAGAAAGCATACCAATAATTCCACTCCCTCCAAAGGCTAAGGAAATTCGGCAAGTACACAATGAATCTTACCAACTTTCATAGATAAACGATAGAAAGCATCCTATCCAGATGCATCACAGCTTGGTATGGCAACTGCTCTGTCCAAAACTGCAAGAAATTAAAGAGAGTCATGAATGCAGCTCAGATCATCACACAAACCAGCCTCCTAACCACGATTCCATCTACATTTCCCATTGCTTCAGGAAAGCAGCCAACATAATTAGACACACCTCCCACAACAGTTAGAACATAGAACATAGAACTGTACAGCCACAATGTTGTGCCGAACTTTTACCCTAAACTTAATGTCTATCTAACCCCCACCCCTATCTTATACTATCATCCATATGCCTATCTAATAGCCACTTAAATGCCCCTAATGAGGCCGACCCCACTACCGTCTCCGGCAATGCATTCCACACCCCTAGCACTCTCTGAGTAAAGAACCTACCTCTGACGTCTCCCCTATATCTACCTCCACTCACTTTAAAATTATGCCCCCTCATAATAGCTACCTCCACCCTAGGAAAAAGTCACTGGCTGTCCACTCTATCTATACCTCTGATCATTTTGTACACCTTTATCAAGTCACCTCTCATCCTTTGTCGTTCTAAAGAGAAAAGCCCTAGTTCTCTCAACCTTTCCTCGTAAGACCTTCCTCCATTCCAGGCAACATCCTGGTAAATCTCCTCTGCACCTTTTCCAAGGCTTCCACATCTTTCCTGTAATGAGGCAACCAGAACTGGACACAATACTCCAGATATGGCCGAACCAGGCTTTTGTATAGCTGGAGCATAACTTCACGGCTCTTGAACTCAATCCCTCTACTAATGAAAGCTAACACATCATATGCCTTCTTAACAACTCTATCCACCTGGGTGGCAGCTTTCAGGGAACTGTGGACATGAACCCCAAGATCTCTCTGTTCCTCCACACTGCCAAGAATCTTTCCGTTAACCCTGTATTCTGCTTTCAAGTTTGTCCTTCCAAAATGAATCACCTCACACTTTCCAGTTTTAAAATCCATCAGTCACTTTTCAGCCCAGGTCTGCATCCTATCAATGTCCCTTTGTAACCTAGAACAGCCCTCCGCACTGTCCACAACTTGACCCACCTTCATATCGTCCGCGAACTTACTAATCCACCCTTCCACTCCCACATCCAAATCATTTACAATAATCGCAAATAGAAGAGGACCCAGAACAGATCCTTGTGGTACACCACGCGTAACTGAGCACCATGTTGAATATTTTCTGTCCACTACCACCCTCTGTCTTCTAAGGGTCAGCCAATTCTGAATCCAATCTGCCACATTTCCCCCTATCCCATGCCTCCTTACTTTCTGCATGAACCTACCACGGGGAACCTTATCAAACGCCTTACTTAAATCCATATATACCACATCCACTGCGCTGCCTTCATCCACGTGTTTGGTCACCTCTTCAAAGAATTCAATAAGGTTTGTGAGGCATGATCTACCCCTCACAAATTCATGTTGACTATCATGAATCAAACTGTGCCTATCCAAGTGATCATAAATCCTATCTCTGAGAGCCCTTTCCAATAATTTGCACACCTCTAATGTAAGACTAACTTGCCTGTAACTTCCAGTGTTATCCCTATTCCCTTTTTTGAACAAGGGAATGACATTTGCCACTCTCCAACCTTCTGGCACTATACCCGTGGACAGTGAGGATGAAAAGATCATCGCCAAAGGCCCTGCGATCTCTTCCCTCGCTTCCCATAGAATCCCTGGATAAATCCCATCAGGCCCGGGGGACTTATCTATCTTCAAGTTCCTCAAAATTCCGAGTACATCTTCCTTACTAACATCTACCTCCTCTAGCCTACCAGCCTTTTTCACACTGTCCTCCCCTAAAGCTAGGTCCCTCTCAGTTGTGAATATCAACTTATACTCTCTTCTATCCTCTTCCATTGGGCAGTAGATACAAAAGTTTGAAAACTTGTATCAACAGATTCAAGAACAGTTTCTTCTTCACTAGTATCATACTTTGCAATGGATGTCCCATATATTAAAGTTGATCTTTCACTGCACTTCACTGTCGCTGTAACATTGTAGGCATTCCGTTCTACTACCCTGACATACTTTTATATAAGGTATGATTTGCTTGTATAGCATGCAAAACAATACTTTTCACTGTATCTCTGTACATTTGACAGTAATAAGTCAATTCAAATCAAATCAATGGGTATCAGGGTGCAAGCTGTCTGCTGATTGGAGCCATATCTGGCACATAGGAAGATGGTTGTGGTTGTTGGAGGCCAGTCATCTGAACTCCAGGAAATTTCAGGCCATCTTTAGCTGTTTCATCGATGACCTTCCCTCCATCGTACGAATAGAAAAGAGGATGTTTGCCGATGATTGCACAATATTCAGCACCATTTGTGACTGTTCAGATACTGAAGCAGTCCATGTTCAAATACAACAAGATCTGGACAATATCCAGGCTTGGGCTGACAAGTGGAAAGTAACATTCATGCCACATAAATGCCAGGCAATGACGATCTCCAAGAAGAGACAATCTAACCTCCACCCCTTGACATTCAGTAGTATTCCCATCACCAAATCCCCCACTATCAACATCCTGGTGGGGGGGGCAGCTTACCATTGACCAGAAACTCAACAGGACTCACCATATAAACACAATGGCTCCAAAAGCAGGCCAGAGGTTAGTAATACTGCGGCAAGTAACTCACTTCCTGACTTCCCAAAGCTTATCCACCATCAAAAAGGCGCAAGTCAGGAGTGTGATGGAATACTTCCCACTTGCCTGGATGAGTGCATCCCCAATAACTCTCAAGAAGCTTGACACCATCCAGGAGAAAACGATGCACTTGATTGGCACCACATCCACACGCATCCATTCCGTCCATCACTAAGACTCAGTAGCAGCAGTGTGTACTATCTACAAGATGCACTGTAGGTTTTTTTCACCAAAAACCTTAGATAGCACTTTTCAACCCATGACCACTTCCCTCTAGGAGGTCAAGGGCAGCAGTCATTCAGGAATACCATCACTTGCAAGTTCTCTTCCAAGCCACTCATCATTTTGGCTTGGAAATATATCACTGTTTATTCAGTGTTGCTGGGTCAAAATCCTGGAATTCCCTCACTAATGGCATTGTACGCCTACCTACAGCACACAGACTGAACGGTTCAAGAAGGCAGCTCACCACCACTTTCTCAAGGGCAACTAGGGGCAGGCAATAAATGCCGGTCAGCCAGTGATGCCCATGTCCCATGAGGGAATAAAAAAAACACTACTTTCAACGCTTCTCCCTTAACAATGCTTCAAGTTACATACTCAAAGGAATCCAAGAAATTTGTGAAACACTAAATAAGAACATAGGAATATAGGAGCATAGAAACAGGAGTAGGGTATTTGTCCCATTGAACCTGCCCTGCTATTCAAAATGATCATGGCTGATTAAATACTTCAATACATTTTACCCAACCATCCCCAAAACCTTGTAGGCCATTGGTAATCATCGGCCCATAAGATATAGGAGCAGAATATAAGATCATTTGGCCAAAAGAGTCTGCTCTGTCTTTTGATCTTGGCTGATAAGTTTCTCTGGGGAGAGATAATAGGAACTGCAGATGCTAGAGAATCCAAGATAACAAGGTGTGGAGCTGGATGAACACAGCAGGTCAAGCAGCATCATAGGAGCAGGAAAGCTTGATGTTTCGGGCAGAGACCCTTCATCAGAAATGGGGGAGGGGAAGAGGGTTCTGAAATAA
>JAHRHZ010000034.1:25232164-25254112 GCA_024137785.1 Ginglymostoma cirratum | reverse complement strand
CTAGACCCTCCATCAGAATTTCTGATGAAGGGTCTAGGCCCGAAATGTCAAGCTTTCTTGCTCCTATGATGCTGCTTGGCCTGCTGTGTTCATCCAGCTCCACACCTTGATAAGTTTCTTTACCCTGTTCTCCTGTCTTCTCCCTGTAATTCTTGATCCCCTTTGATAGAACGAATAAAGCATAGAATATTTTCTAAATGAGTTTAGACCAATCAAGAACTGATCTATCTTTGTCTTGAAGACAGTCAATGACTTGGTCTGCACAGCCCTCTGTGCAATGAGTTCCACAGATCCACCACCCTATGAATGAAGAAATTTTACCTCATTTCAGTTCTAAAGGGTTGTCCCTTTTATCTGAGGCTAATGCCTTTGGGTCTTAGTCTCTCCTACTCATGGAAACATCTTCTCCATGTCCACGCTGTCCAGGCCTTTCAGTATTTTGTAAGTTTCAATCAGATACCCCCTCATCCTTCTAAACTCCATCAAGTACAGACCCAGAATCTTCAAGTCCTCATATGACAAGCCCTTCTTTCCTGGGATCATCCTTGTAAACTTCCACTGAATTTCCTCCAAGAACAACCCATCATTCTTTAGACATGGGCCCAAAACAGCTCACAATATTCCAAATGTAGTCTGAACAGAGCCTTCTACAGCCTCAGCAGTATATCTCTGCTCTTGTATTCTAGCCCTCTTGAAATGAATGTTGACATTGCAATTGCCTTTCTAACAGCTGACTGAACCTACATGTTAACCTTAAGAGAATGTTGAACAAGGACTCCTTAGCCCATTTATGCTTCTAATTTCCAAAGCCTAAGCTCATTTAGAAAATATTCTATGCTGTATTCTTTCTATCAAAGTGCATAATCTCACATGTTCTCACTTTGTATTCCACCAGCCACTTCTTTGCCCAATCTTCTAGCCTGTCCAAGTCTTTCTGCAGCCTCCCTGCTTCGTCAATATTACCTGTTCATCCACCTATCTGTGTCATCTGCAAATTTAGCAACAATGCTCTCAGTACCTTCATCCAGATTATTAATGTATAATGTGAACAGTTGTGGTCCCAACACTAGACTCCTGTGGAACTCTACCAGTCACTGGCTGTCGTCTTGAAAAAGACCCATTTATCACCACTCCATGCCTTCTGTCAGTCAGCTAATCCTCTATCCATGTCAGTACCTTGCCCTCAACAGCATGGATTCTTATTTTATTTAGCTGCCTCCTGTGCATCACCTTATCAAAGCCCCTTGGGAATTCCAAACAGATCATGTCCACTGGTTCAGAGATAGTAGGAACTGCAGATGCTGGAGAATCTGAGATAACAAGGTGTAGAGCTGGATGAACACAGCAGGCCAAGCAGCATCAGAGGGGCAGGAAGGCTGACCCTTCGGAAGGGTCTAGGCCCGAAACGTCAGCCTTCCTGCTCCTCTGATGCTGCTTGGCCTGCTGTGTTCATCCAACTCTACACCTTGTTATCTCATGTCCACTGGTTCGCCTTTGTCTAACTTGTCATTACTTCTTCAAAAAATTCTATCAGATCTGTCAGGTATGACACCCACTTGACAAAGCTGTGATGACTCAGCCCTATTTTACTACAATTTCCAGGTACTCCACACACTCAGCCTTAATAATGGACTCTATAATCTTACCAATGACCGAGGTCAGGCTAACCAGCCTACAGTTTCCTGTCTTCTGCCTCCTTCCCTTCTTAAACAGAGGTGTTACAATTACCATTTTCTAGTCATTTGGACCCTCCCTGAGTTCAGTCATTCCTGAAAGATCACCACCAGTGCTTTCATAATCTCCTCAGCTATACCCTTCAGAACTCTGGGGTGTAGTCCACCTGGTCTGGGTGACTTATCCAACTTCAGCCTTTTCAACTTCCCCAGCACTTTCTACTTAGTGATCACCAGTACACTCACCTCTGCCCCTGACTTCCTTGAATTCTGGTATGAATTCTGGTGCTTTCCACTGTGAAAACTGAATACCTAGACAGTTCTTTCACCATTTCTTTGTTCCCCATTATTACTTCTGCACCCTCATTTTTCAAAGGTCCAATGTCCACTCTTTCCTCTCTGTTACCTTTTATATATGTAAAAGAACTCTTGTAATCTACTTGTATGTTATTGGGTAGCCTACTTTCATAGTTCACCTTCTTCACCCCATATTGATTTTTTTGGTTGCCATCTGCCGGTTTTTAAAGGCTTCCCAATCCGTTGGCTTTCCCCTAATGTTCAGTCTGTTGTATGCTTTTTTTTGCCCTTATGCTATCCCTGACTTCCCTTGTCAGCCCTGGATGCTCGTCCTCCCCTGAGTATATTTATTCTTCCTTCGGATGAATTTCTGCTGTGCCTTCCAAATTACCCACAGAAACTCCTGCCATCGCTGTTGACCATCTTCCCTTCTAGGCTTCCCTTCCAATCAGCTCTGGCCAGCTCCTCCCTTATGTTTTTGTGTTCGCTTTACTCAATTGTAATACTGTTCCATCTGATACTAGCTTTTCGCTCTCAAACTGCAAGGTGAGTTTTATCATCTTATGGTCACTGCCTCGTAGGGTTTCCTTCACTTTATCTCCCTAATCTAATCTGGCTCATTATACATCAACAAATCAGAACTGCTTCTTCCCCATTGGGCTCTCCACAAGCTGCTCCAAAATAATCATCTCGTAGACATTCATCATTTCTGATGAAGGGTCTAGGCCCGAAACGTCAAGTTTTCCTGCTCCTATGATGCTGCTTGACCTGCTGTGTTCATCCAGCCCCATGCTTGTTATCTCGGATTCTCCAGCATCTGCAGTACCTTTTAACTCTCAGTTCTGCGTTGACTGCCCCTTCTCATAATTGTCCCCTTATCTGCTGTGCCTGAAGTTAGATTCCTAACCCTTTCCATAACCTTTGTCCTATTACTTACTTATTCTGGAAACTTTAATAACATTTCCTGGCCCCCCTTTAAATAGTTTAAAGTTCTTGTGACCACCCTATTTAGCCTTTCCATTAGGCCCCTGCTCCCAGAACAGTTAGATGGTACATTTCCTTCCTGTCCCAACACTGATGCTGGAGCCCCATGAAATGAACTCTTTCTTTCCCACACAATTCTGTTAGCTACATATTTACTTCCCTAATTTTCTTATCTCTTTGCAAATTTGCACGTGGCTCAGGTAATAATCAGAGACTACAATCTTTGTGAGGTCCTTGTTTTTAATTTTGTTCCTAATTCCTGATTATCCCTGAAAGTTGCCACCCAGGTTGATAGGGTTGTTAAGAAGGCTTACGGTGTGTTAGGTTTTATTGGTAGAGGGTTTGAGTTTCGGAACCGTGAGGTCATGTTGCAGCTGTACAAAACTCTGGTGCGGCCACACTTGGAGTATTGCGTACAGTTCTGGTCACCGCATTATAGGAAGGATGTGGAAGCATTGGAAAGGGTGCAGAGGAGATTTACCAGGATGTTGCCTGGTATGGAGGGAAGGTCTTATGAGGAAAGGCTGAGGGACTTGAGGCTGTTTTCGTTAGAGAGAAGAAGGTTAAGAGGTGACTTAATAGAGACATACATGATGATCAGAGGATGGGATAGGGTGGACTGTGAGAGCCTTTTTCCCCGGATGGTGACGGCTAGCACAAGGGAGAAATAGCTTTAAATTGAGGGGTGATAGATATAGGACAGATGTCAGGGGTAGATTCTTTACTCAGAGAGTAGTAAGGGCATGGAATGCCTTGCCTGCAGCAGTTGTAGACTCGCCAACTTTAAGGGCATTTAAATGGTTGTTGGATAAACATATGGATGATAATGGAACAGTGTAGGTTAGATGGGCTTCAGATTGGTTTCACAGGTCGGCACAACATCAAGGGCCGAAGGCCCTGTACTGCACTGTAATGTTCTATGTTCTATGTTCCCCAAACAGGACCTACTCTTGCCATGTTATTGGTCCCAACATGGATGACAACACCTCGATCCTCCCCGTCCCACACCAATATCCGTTAAGCTGGTTCAAGATGTCCCTTATCCTGGCACCAGGCAGGCAACACACCAAATGGCACTCTTGATCCTGCTTACAGAGAATGCTATCTGTACCTCTAATTATAGAATTCCCAACCACCACCACTTTTCATTTCGCTCCTGCTCCCCCCCCCTGTTTGAGTGGCCTCCTGTACCACAGTGCAATGGTCAGTTTTTCCATGCTCCCTGCTATCTTTCCTCTCACCCACACAGGGAGCCAGAATCTGATACCTTTTGGACAAGGCCAATACCAGAGGCACCTCCAACACTAAGTTCAAGATTCCTCTACCTGCCCCACTTGTAGTCACATCTTCCTGGCCCTGACCACCAGCCAAATTTAAAATTGTATTAGATCAAAGAAAGTGGCTTATACAAATGCCAGAAAATGTGGGAAACCAGAGGATTGGGAGCAATTTAGGACACAGCAAAGGAAGGCCAAGAACCTGGTAAGGAAAGAGAAAATAAAATATGAATGCAATCTATAGAGAAATATAAAATCAGTGTGTAGATGCTTTTATTAATGTGTTAAAGAGAAAGATTAACGAGGGCAAATAATGGCCCATTATAGGTGGGACAGGACAACACAGAAAAGATGAAGAAACTACACAATTCATGGAATCATAGAATCCTTACAGTGGGAAATCAGGCCATTTGGCCCATTGAGTTCATACCAACTCTCCAAAGAACATCCTGCCCAGACCCACCCCTACCCTATAATCCTGCATTTCCCATGTCTAATCCACCTAGCTTGCACGTCTTTGGACACTATGGACAACTTAGTAAGGCCAATCCATCTCATCTGCACATCTTTGGACTGTGGGAGGAAACCCACACAGACACAATGAGAATGTGCAAACTCCACACAGACAGTCACCCAAGGGTGGAATCAAGCCCAGGTCCCTGGCTCTGTGAGGTAGCAGTGCCAACCACTGAGCCACCATGCTGCCCCTTACTTTGCATATTTCTTCACAGAAGGTATGGAAAATTCCTTGGAAATACTATCTGATCAAGTTCTTGTGAACTAAGGAACTAAAAGAAACTAGTAAGAGTAAAGAAGGGGTACTTGTAAACTTAGCTGGATTGTTGATAAGTTTTCTGAATGAGCTGAGCTTCATCCCAAAGTTTGGCAGGAAATAGCTTCAGTGGATGTGTGGTTGGTTATCTTCATAATCCAATCAATTTTAGCAAGGTTCCTATTGATTGAAAGGCAGCAAGTGTAATCCCATTAGGTGAAAGAGGAAAGGTTGAAAGCTACAAATCTGTTTGTTTGACATCATTTGTAGGAAAAACATCAGAGGTTATCATAAAGGATGTTTCAAAAAAATGACAAAATTGAACAGAGCCAACATGGATTCATGAAAGGGAAATTTTCCAGACTTTTCCCAGATGATGCGTCTGTCCTATGAAGAGAAATTGGGCAAAGTGGGTCTGTAATTTCTAGGATTTCAAAGAATGAGAGGTGAGCTCATTGAACTTACAAAATACTTAAAAAGATAGACAGAGTAAATGCAGATAAGATGTCTCTCCAGTCGGAAATCTAGAACCAGGTGGCACTATTTCAAAATAAAAACGAAGTCACTGAGGTCTGAGATGAGGAATTTTTTGTGAATCTTTGGAACTCCTTTCTACTGAGAACGGTGGAGACTCAGTCTTGGAGTGTGTTTAAGGTTTCTGAATTCTGGGGTGCTTCTTTGTTGCATTAGATTATAACTGGAGTTTGGTGAAACAGAGATGAAATAACCACAGAGGTTGGTATTCCGTCTCCAAGTCACCCCTTTTTTATATGTGACCAGCCAGCTCTGAGTCAGTCCCTGAAATGAGGAGATTCTGAATCTACTGTTTATATCTGTGAGCCAGGGCTCCCTGATTGGCCCAGGTTAACAAACTCAATTGAGGATCTCAGCCTATAAGATCCACCTGGCTCCAATCACTACAATGGAGGGGGTGATCTGTCCATCCTCTTCTCTCATTGGTGAGTACTTTTATTCACTAATAACCAAATAAGGTCTTAGGGAATTTGTGACAGAAAGGGATCAAGGATCCAGTGGGAGAGGACACTGAGACTGAATAGGAAATGATAATCAAGACCGAAGCTCAAAGCATATATACCCAGCTTGGAACCCGGAGGAAGAGAGAGAAAGAAAAAGAATAAGAGCCAGCAGTGGAGGAGACTCAGGCATCAGAAACAGTTAAAAAAAAGTGACATCGCAGGAAAAGCCCTAAGTTCATTAACCATGATTGTTTCACCCCACCCCAACAGGTGTCTGTTGTAGGTGTTGCAGAAATCTTTTAAATACTGGCCATTACCTGCAAAGGTCAAATATTTTAGTGTACTTTCCCAATCTACAATAGCCAACTTATCTCTTATATTCCTGTAGTTTTGGTTCTTTGGATTTAAGACCCTAGTTCCAGAACTATGTCATATTCAAACTGCATGTGAAATCCTACCATTCTATATATTATGTCTCTAAGGTTTTGGAGTAGATCTGTAGCTCGGGTTGTGGTGTTGAGGTTGGTTGGCTCGCCGAGCTGGTTTCTTGTTCCGCAGACATTTCATTACCGTACTTGGTAACATCCTCAGTGCAGCCTCCGATGAAGTGTCGGTGTGTTTTCCTGCCTGGTTTTTAAACTCTGGGGTCCGTTGAGCTGGATTGCCTCACTTCTGGTTATTCCTTCGCAGTGGAGTTTATATGGGGTCGAGTTCTATGTGTTTATTGAGGCTTTCTCTGTGGAGTGCCAGGCTTCTAGGAATTCCCGTGCCTGTCTCTGCTTAGCTTGTCCCAGGATTTTGGTGGACACGACCAATACTCACTCATCTCTATCCACATGGACCACCAATTCGACTGGGACAACACCAAGATCCAGTTATAACTCAATAAACACATAGAACTCGACCCCATATACACTCCACTACGGAGGAAAACCGGAAGTGAGGCAATCCAGCTCAACGGACCCCTGAGTTTAAAAACCAGGCGGGAAAATACACCGACGCTTCATCGGAGGCTGCACTGAGGATGTTACCAAGCACGGTAATGAAACATCTGCGGAACAACAAACCAGCACGGTGAGCTTAAGTTACCTGTTATTACTGGATTACCAACATTATACATGTACCTCCAATTTTCTGATTTATTATGTGCCCAACAATGAGCACTACCAATTGGTTGTTTATAAACAATTCCCAACAATATTTGCTTCCCCTTGCTGATTCTTAACTCCACCCAAAACTGATTCTACATCCTTTGATCTAATTTCCTCTCCTATTAATGTATTGATGTTATCCCTTTTTATGAGAGTTACCCTAACTCCTTTTGCTTTTTGCCTGGCCCTTTTAAACATGGACTATCCTTACAAATTCAATTACCAATTCTCTTCATTCTGTAGCCACATCAGTGAAATGGCATCATCCCCACTTACTTCAATTTCTGATTCTAAATCATTATTCTTTTTATAAATGCAATGTGCATTAAGATAGAGTGCTTTAATTCTGTCTTTTTAAAATCATTTTCCATTTTGATTCTGTTTAATGCTTCTCATTGCTTTGTATATATTCAGTTTTTCCTTATGACTCTTCTACTTGCATATAATAGCTTTGCTTCCCTTGAATGTGAGCTTCTTATTAGGTCCCCATTCCACTGGCAGTATGGTTTACCTGCTTCCACCCTCCTCCCACCTTCCCCCCAACTCTACCATCCCTCCCAGCCATAGCACGTACTAAGTCTCCCTTAAGAACGTTTGTCCCAGTGTTGCTAAGATACAGCCCATGCATTTTGTATAGGTCCCACTTGCCCCAGAGCTGCCCCCAGTGCCTCAGAAATCTGATGATCCCCCTGTCACATCAGCTTTCCAGACACGTATCCAATCACTGAATTCTCCGATTGCTGTGTTCACCAGCATATGAGTTGATGACTTCAGTGAGATCATCACTTTCAATCTCCTTCCAGGCTCCCTCAAGCCTGGTTTCAGGACCTCATCCCTCTTCCTACACAAGCCATTGACACTGATGTAGACCACAACCTCTGGCTGTTCACCCTCCCCTAGAAAACTGTCCTGCAGCTGTTCTGTGATGTCCTGGACCCTGGTACCAGGAAGCAACCTCTAATTTATGTAGCTGGGCAGCCGCACTGACATTCCTCTGAGTCTCTGTGCTCGCCAATCAACATAATGATGCATTGACTCCAGTTTTGGAAGTCACAGTTACATGCAGACCTCAGAAGTCCATGCATGAAAATAACAATTATTGGGAATATAACAAGGGAGACACAATACCATCCTGGAATCACGTCTACGGTCACAGACACTCTGGTCTGTTGAATGGAAACTGATTACAGCCATTCAGACCGAGCAAGAAGTTTTAGTGTGGAGTTAAGGGTGACTATTCACTGAGGTACGAGTGTCTGGAAGAACATTACTGGGGCTAAAGGGATGTATCTTTTTTTCTGATGGTCGTGATGAAAACCTTCCAATAGTTCATGTTGAGTGCTTATGTTAGTCTCTTGTGTAATAAACTTTTATGTTCTTTTGTCAAAAGTACTTCAGCAGCCTCTAATGAATACATTCAGTGACTGACCTCCACATAAGCAAACAAAACAATAAAACTTACGTTCTGTCAAAATTTCACTCTGGGATCTGGCTTGTCCTTGAGAAATTATCAACTGGGTTTATAACAACACACATAGAAAGTGATCCACATGGGGAATTAGGACAAAGGAAATAAAATCTGTGCTTTTTTTAATTAAATGCTTCAAAGATATTATTGTAGACTACTTACTTTCACTCCTGCAGTATTGCACACTTCCATTCCATCTCTGATCCATATTCATCTCTAACCTCAACTATTGTAATGTTCTCCTCACTAATCTCCTGACTTCATTTTCTACAAACTCTCACCTTGTGCAAGGTCTGCTGTTTATGTCCTTGCATCTTGTCCTTTTTTTTGCCATCTGTTTGAGAGATGTGGGCATCACTGGCATGGCGGGTATTCACTGTCCATCCCTAATTGCTCTTGAGAAGGTGTGATGAGACGCATGCTGCAGACTTGCTGCAGTCCTTGATGGGTAGGAACGTTCACAGCGTTGTTACCTTTTCTTCACTAATGGGATGTGGGCATCAATGGCCTGACCAGCAATATATTGCCCATTCCTAGTTTTCCTTGAAAAGGTGATGGTGAGCTGCCTTCTTGAAACACTGCAGTCCATATGCTGAAGATAGATGGGATTTCCAGGATTTGAATCCAAAAATCATGAAGGAATGACAGTATAATTTGCAGTCAGGATGTTCTGAGACTAGGAGGGGAACTTGTAGGTGGTTCTGTTCACATGTATCTGCTTGCCGTTGTTTCTCGTGGTAAATGTTACGTGTTTCGGATGTGCTGTCAAAGGAGTTTTGGTGGGTTGTGGCAATGCGTCTTGTAGATTGTCAATGTGTTTCATGGTGAAGGGAGTGATTGTTGAAAGTGATGGCTGGAATGCCAAGCAAGTGGGCTGCTTTGCCCTGCGTGGTGTTGCATTTCTTGAGTGTTGTTGGAGCTGCACCTATTCAGGCAAATAGGGAGCATTTGCAGGTGATGCGCAGACTTTAGGAAGATAGGAGGTGAGTTACTTCCTGAGAATTTCTAGTACCTGACCGCAGTTTGTGTGATGTTGTGACTGTGATGGGAGGAATGCACTGGTAATCAAGTCCCAATAATCCACAAATCACACCATTCATACAAGCGTTTTGATTCTATCATCAAAGTGGCCAGTTGTTTCACCAAGCTTCTTTAACGAATGCAATAGTTCCATAGACAGATTTTTAATCTGTAAGGAAATCAAGGGAGGAAAGTCAAGTTAAGGGTGATCAGATCAGCCGTGATCTCAAAGAATGGCAAAGCAGGCTCAATGAACTCAATGGTCTACTTCTGCTCATATAGCTTATGATCACAGGATCTTACTCATTATAACTTAAACGTCACTTGTGAAAACAAGTGGCAAAGGTGGTTAATGTTTAAGACATTATCCATAATTAGAACTATATCACCTTTTAACCTCAAAATAGATATATTCACACAGCACAAAAGCCAGCTAAGATATGAAACTTTGAAAAAGGTTTAACAAACTTCAGTTTCGATGGAATTCTAGTTTATTCCACATCTTTGGATAGTGATCACAATTCAGACTTTATAATCAGTTTACTGAACTATGGAAATTTTATTAGAATCCCAAGTATTGACTTGGTTGTGAGGGACTGGAGGTATATTTGCCACAATTTCTGATGGTACAAAGATAGGTTGGAAAGCAATTTGTGAAGACAACATAAGGAGGCTACAAAAAAAAATTAAATTGTAGTGGGCAAAAGTTGTGGCAAATGAAGCATAATGTGGGAAAATGCCAAATTGTCCATTTTGGCAAGAATAAAAAAGAGCATATTATCTAGTTGGTGAGAAAGTGCAGAGCTCTGAGATGCACTGAAATCTGCGTGTCCTAGGGTAGGAATCACAGGTCGGTATGCAAGTACAGTAAGTAATCAGGAAAGCTGGCAGAGTTCTATAAGACCAGAAGACTATAAGTAATAGGAACGGGAGTAACAATTTGACCCCTTGAGCCTGGTCTGCCCTTCAATAAAATTATGGCTGATTTGACATTCCTTATATACACGTTCATATCTTTACATCCACTGCCTTTCCCTGCAACCCTACTGATCAATAATCTAATGTCCTAATATCTAATATTCCTCTACTGATCAAGAATCTATTGACCTCAGCCTTCAATTGGCACCCCTATTCTGTGAGATTATGCCTGTGATCCTGGACTCTTCCAAAAGGGGAAACATTCTCTCAGCATTTACATTGTCAAGCCCCTTAGGAATCCATTATGTTTCAATGTGATCACCTCTCATTCTTCTATATTCCAGTGAGTAGAGTCCCAACCTGTTTAGCCTTTGCTCCTAAGACAATTCCTCCATACCAGGAATCATCTTAGTGAACCTTCTATGGTGGCCACCAGTGAAACAACATTGTTCCTTAAACAAATACTACAGATGTGGTCTCACCAGCACCTTGTAGAGTTACATTAAGACTTCTCTACTGTTATACTTTAACCCTCTTGAAATGAGGGCCAACATTCCTTTGGCCTTTCTAAGTACCTGATACACCTGTGTGCTAGCTTTCTGTGTAAGTATCCACAAGTCCCTTTGTGTTGCAGTTTCCTGCAGCTTTTCTCTGTTTGAATATTATGCTGTTCCTTAGTTTTCTCTTCCAAAATGAACAATTTCATATTTTCCCGCATTATACACCATTTGCTGACTTTTTGCCTATTTAACTATCAATCTCTGTATGTAAAGTGTTTGTGTCCCTCTCACAGACTGCCTTTCCACTCATATTTGTGTCTGTTGCAAATGTGGCTACAGTATGTTCATTTCCTTCCTTATAGTTAATCACAAGGGAAATTGAACACAAAAGTAGAGAGATTATGATTCACTTATTCAGGACATTGGTACAACTGCATCTGAAGCACGGAGTACAGAACTGGTCTCCATATTTACCAAAGATGTTAATGTATTGGAAGCAGTTCACAGAAGGTTTTACTAGACTAATATCTAGAATGAGCCCTATTAGGAATGCCTATATCGTCTGGAATTTAGAAGAATCAGAGGTGACTGAATTGAAACATTTGAGATCCCGAGAAGACTTAACTGGGTGGACAGAGGAAGGAAATTTCTTCTTGTGGGAGAATCTGCATCTGGGGTCATTGCTTAAAAATAAGTGGGTGGTTTATTTAATTGAAGATGAGGAAACTTTTTTCTTCGCTCAGAGGGTTGTGAGTCTTTGGAATGCTCTTCTACATAAGGTGACAGATGCAGAGCCTTTCAATTTTTTTTTAAGGCAGGAGTAGATAGATTTTTGATTACCAAGGGGATGAAAGATATGCGGGAATATAAAGTTGAGGTTAAAATCCGATCTGCCATAATCTTATTGAACATGGAGCAGGTTCAAAGGGCCGAATGGCCTACTCTTGTTCCTTATTCATATTTTATAAATGTGGGGCTTGTATGATGGTGAAACGTTAGACAGGCTAGACTTGTGTGACCTGCTGTGGGTTGACCCACAATGCCATTAGGAAGGGAATTCTGGGATTTTGACCCAGCGACAGTGAAGAAATGCTGATATATTTTGAAGTCAGGATGGTGAGTGTCTTGGAGGGGATCTTGGAGGTGGTGGTGTTGCCATATATATGCTGCCTTGTCCTTCTAGATGGAAGAGGTTGTGCATTTGGAAGGTGCTTCCGGAGGAGCCTTGGTGAATTTCTGCAGTGCATATTGTAGATAGTACACACTGCTGCTACTGAGCATTGGTGGTGGATGGAGTGGATGCTTGTGGATGTGGTGCTAATCAAGCCGGCTGCTTTGTGCTGGATGGTGTCAAGCTTCTTGAGTGTTGTTGGGGCTGCACTCATCCAGGCAAATGGAGAGTATTCCATCATACTCCTGACCTGTGCCTTGTAGATGGTGAACAGGCTTTGAGGAGTCAGGAGGTGAGTTACTTGCCAGTATTCCTAGCTTCTGAACTGCTTTTGTAGCCACTGCATTTATGTGGTGAGTCCAGTTGAGTTTCTGATCAATAATAACTCCCAGGATGTTGTTAATGGGATATTCAGTGATGGCAACACCATTGAATGTCAAGGGGCGGTGGTTAGATTGTCAATTATTGGTGATGGTCATAACCTGGCATTTGTCTGGCACGAATGTTACTTGCCACTCGTCAGCCCAAACCTGGATATTGTCCAGATCTGTTTGCATTTGGACATGGACTGCTTCAGGGCCTGAGGAGTCGCGAATGGTGCCGAACGTTGTGCAATCATCGGTGAACATCCCCACTTTGGATCTTATTATGGAGGGAAGGTCATTGATGAAGCAGCTGAAGATGGTTGGGCCTAGGACACTACCCTAAGGAACTCCTGCAGAGATGTCCTGGAGCTGAGAACACTGACTCCAACAACCACGACCATCTTCCTATGTGTCAGGTATAACTCCAACCTCTGGAGATTTTGTCCCCTGATACCCATTGATTCCAATTTTGCTTGGGCTCCTTGATGCCACACTGTAGCCTTGATATCAAGGGCTGTCATTCTCACCTCACCTCTGGAATTCAGCTCTTTTGTCCATGTTTGAATCAAGGCTGTAATGAGATCAGGAGCTGGGTGGCCCTGGCGGAACCCAAATGGGCATCACTGAGCAGGTTATTTCTGAGTAGATGCTGCTTGATAACACTGTTGATGGCATCTTCCGTCACTTTACTGATGATCGAGAGTACACTCTTGGGGCAGTAATTAGCTCGTTTGGATTTGTCCTGCAGTTTATGTACAGGACATACTTGGGCAATTTTCCACATTGTCAGGTAGATGCCAGTTTTGTAACTGTACTGGAACAGCTTGGCTGGGGGAGCAACAAGTTCTGGAGCACAAGTCTTCAGTACTATTGCCGGAATGTTGTCAGGGTCCATAGCCTTTGCAGTATCCAGTGCCTCCAACCTTTTCTTGATATTATGTGCAGTGAATCAGATTGGCTGAAGACTGGTATCTGTAATGCTGGGGACCACTGGAGGAGGCCGAGATGGATCATCCACTCGGCACTTCTGGCTGAAGATTGCTGCAAATGCATCAGCCTTATCTTTTGCACTGAGGGACTGGGCTCTTCCATCATTGAGGATGGGGATATTTGTGGAGCCTCCTCCTGCAGTGAGTTGTTTAATCACCCACCGCCATTCACGACTGGATGTGGCAGGACTGCAGAGCTTAGACCTGATCTGTTGGTTGTGGGATCGCTTAGCTCTGTCTATCACTTGCTGCTTTCGCTGTTTGGTGTGCAAGCAGTCATGTTTGGTGGCTTCATCAGGTTGGAATTCCCCACCCAGAGTGCATTTTGTGCCCTTGACATCCTCAGTGCTTCCTCTAAGTTTTGTTCAACATTGAGGAGTACTGATTCATCAGTTGAGGGAGGACGGTATGTGGTAATCAGCAGGAGGTTCCCTTGCCCATGTTCACCCTGAAGCCATGACACTTCATGGAATCCTGGAGTCAATGTTGAGGACTCCTACAGCAACACCCTCCTAACTGTATACCACTGCGCCGCCCCCTCGGCTCAGTCTGTCCTGCCAGTGGGACAGGACATATCCAGGGACGGTGATGGTGGCGTCTGGGACATTGTCTGCAAGGGATGATTCTGTGAGTATGACTATATCTGGCTGTTGCTTGACTAGTCTGTGAGACAGCTCTCCCAATTTTGGACTAACCCCCAGATGTTAATAAGGAGGAATTTACAGGGTCAATAGGGCTGTTTCTGCCGTTGTCTTTTCCAGTGCCCAGATCGATGCCAGATGATCCATACAGTTATGCGTTTCCTGTTGTAGGAGGATCTAGAATTAGGGATTGCAGTTTCAATGAGGAGATGCATTGTTAAAACAGGTGAGGGGAATTTCCTTCCTCTCAGAGGTCATGAGTCTTCTTTCTAGAAAGATGGTGGAAGCAGAGTCTTTGAATATTTTTCAGGCGGGGAGAGAGATTTTTGGCAACATTATCAGAGATAGGTGCAAATGTGGATTAGTGGCTGCAAACAACTCTGCCATGACATCATTATTGAATAGTGGTGCAGGCTCGAAGTGCCTCCTCCTTGCTTGCATGTTGGTATATTGGGGCTTCAAGGTGCCACGTTCATCAAATGCTATCTTGAAGACAAGAACAGGGACCATCATTTTCCCTCAAGCTCACCTCCTTTGCCTATACTTGGGCCAAGGCTGGAATGAAGTTGGGGTGAAGTGGCCCTGGTAAAACCCAAACTGAGTATCAGTGAGCAGGTTGTTTCTGAGTCAGTGCTGCTTGATAACTCTGCAGTTGACCCCTTCTCTTGTTTTGCTGCAGATCGAGAGTAAACTGATAGGGTGGTAATTGGCTAGATTGGATTTGTCCTGCCTCTTGTGTACAGGATGTACCTTGGCAATGTTCCATATCGTCAGGTAGCTGATGACGTTGTAATGGTTGTTGAACAGTTTGGTGAGTTGGAGCGCAGAAAATCCTGGAGCACTAGCTTTCAGTACAATTGTCAAACTGTTGTCAGAGTGTACTACCTCTGCAGTCGCCAGTGCATTCAGCCATTTCTTGGTTTCATGTAAAGTAGTCAAACTGGCAGAAGGCTCGTGACTGTGATACTGAGGACCTCAGGAGGAGGCTGGGATGGATTATTGGCACAGAATGTCTGGTTGATGGTGGATGCAAAAACTTCAGCCCTGTCTTTTGTACTCATGTGATGGGCTCTCTCCTCATTAAGGATGATGTCATTTGTGAAGCCATCCCCACAGGTGGGTTACTAATTGCCTATCGTCTCACTGAATATGGCAGGACTGCAGATGTTAGATTTGATCCATTTGTTGTAGGTCACTCATCCCTGTCTATCACTTGTTGTTTATGCTGTTTAGCAAGTCCTGTCTTATAGCTTCACCAAATTGATCTCATATTTTTAAGAACGCTGGATGCTGTTCCTGACGTCCTCCTGCACTCTTTATTGATCCAAGAATGATCTCTGGCTTGGTGATAATAGTGGAATGAGGGATATTCAGGGCCATGGGGTTACAGAATGTCTTCGAATGCATTTCTGCCATCAATAGCCCTGCATGAATACCCAGCCTTGAAGCGCTCGCTTTGTTTGAAATCTATCCTATTTAGCATAGTGGTAGTGGCACACAAAACAATGGAATGTATCCTCAATGCGAAGCTGGCACTTGGTCTCCACAAAGACAATGCGGTGCTCACTCCGAGTAATACTATCGTGAACAGATGCATCCACAGCTGGCAGATTGGTTAGAACTAGGTCAAGTATGGATCTTCCTCTTGTTAGTTCCCTCACTACCTACCTCAGGTCTGTTCTTGCAGTTATGTCTCAGCTAGATTAGTCAGTGCTAGTGCTGCCGAATCACTATTGGTGACCATTTGAAGACCCCCCCCCCACCCAAACTATACAAATTCTGTGCCCTTGCCACTCTCAGTGCCTCCTGCAGGTGGTGTTCAATGCAAAGGAAAGGTCATTTATCAGCTGGATGAAGGTGGGGCGGGGGGGGTAGGAGGGTGAAGGGCACGAATAGTAGCAATCAGCAGATTTTCTTGACCACATTTAACTGATGCTTGAGACTTTATGAGTGACTACAGTATCATTACTGAGCGTTCTCAGGTCAACTCCATCTTGATTGTATACCAGTGTGCTACCATTTCTAGTGGGGCTGCCTGTCTCTGAGGCAGCATGTATCCAGGGATTGTGATGGTGGTGCCTGGGATGTCGCATGTAAAATATAGGTCCTTGAGTATGACTACATCAGGCTGTTACTTCACCAGTCTTTGGGACTACAATTAAATAGTTGACTTGGTTACATTAGAGGGCAGTAAACAGCCAACAACATTGCTGTGTGTCTGGAGTCACATCTAGGTTAGGCTGGCTACGGTTAACAGTTTTTATCTCTGACGGGGCATTAATGAACCAAATGGGTTTTTATAACAATACTGTAACGTAACAATTACTGCAACTGATGTTGCTTTTTGTTACAGATTTATTTGGTTAACAAAATTTAAATTGCCAGGCATGCGGTGGGATTTGAACTCCTGCTTCTGGATTGTCAGTCCTGGGGCCTCTGAACTATTAGTCTAGTAATGTAGCCATAATGTTCTAATGATGACAAATATTGCATCAATCCAATATGGGATTTTGATCAGTTTGGGACTTTTTACATTGATGCTGCTCGTAGAAATGGCAGCTATGATAAGGGAGCTCTATGGACTGAAAAGTGTTCTTCACAAGCTTGTGATTTTAGAATCCTAGAATTAGAATTTAGAATAATGTCTGGAATTTCATCCAACTACCATTGCTCATGCACCACCCTCAATAATTCAGATTAACACACTATTTACTGAGAACAGGGCAATGATTGACAGTTTTTTTTTTCTCTGGCAGAACTGTTATTCAATTCTTCTTGCATAAATCCAACTGCAGAGAGTTCACTGTCAGATGCCACTTTTCTTGGTGGCCATGGGAAGAAGATGCCTAAACACATCAAGCTATTTCACTAGATTACAGGATGATGTGAGGGCATTGTTCTATCAGCAGCTAATTTCTTTGCTCTTTTGTTGGACAATCTGGCAAATTAGACATTTATTTGCTGGGATTAATCCCTGAATAATCCAGGAAAAGTCCTTAATTTAATTTACTTGCTAATTGTTTTTGAGATTTTCAGGATGGGTGTAGAAATAAAAGAAATAAAAAGCGGGGAAGCCATTGTGAAAACCCTTCTGTTTAATACACAGCATAGAAATATATACATATCACAGATCTTCCTTTGATAAAATACAAACAAATATGAAAATTACAAAGAAAGAGAGGACGTTCAACTTCTCTTTAAGGTGGTTTCACTGTCTTAAATCCAAACTTTCTCAGGGGGTCTCTATTATTTTCATTTAAGACCTCCAGACATTATTGCCCAAACTCGAGCAGGAAAGGCTTACGGTGATGAGACAGCATTTTTATCGTTGCTATTTTTACATTATGGAACACTATTTCAAAAGTCCTTGTTGGAATGTCTAGTACTATTTGAAGGGCAATGGTTTAACATTTTCAATCCAATTTACTAGAAGTATTTATCTTACATTCCAGGTGACATTAAGTGCCTTCCATTTCCAAACTTTATTGTCCAATTTTTTTTGAGATTGCTGTTGCAAATAAAACGTTAATGATACTCAATGTTTGGAATATCAATGGAAACTCTTGGAGCCATTCCCTGTCCACACACACAGTGGATTTTCTCATTAACTCAATGCTCCATGCTACCTTTCTGTTCTTCACGAGTATTTCAGGTAGGGTTTTTACCAAGGGCTACTTTTGAGCCTCACAGTCTGTTCTTCTCATGCTGTGTTTTAGTTACACATTTCTAGGCAATTAAAATGGCAACGAAGCACTTTCCCACAGGGACCCTTTTGACTACGTTATGGAGACTGAGTTAGCTCTGTCTCCTAATTGTATTTCTTTGATTTCACTTACTGAACTGCAAGAGAGGGAGAGACAGAGAGGAAACATTCATCACTCTCAACATTCATCAGTCAGTAAAGTCATCAATGGTGGGCCGCATATACTGGACAGCAAGTCTTAACGTTCCATATGGATTACTAAACAGTTTTACAAATCCTACAGAATGCTATTTGAATACTGTTTCCAGTCATAAATAATACACTATTTTCTCCATTTTTTTTTTAAATTCCCCCCCCTATATCTTACTTTGGATCATGCCTTTCACCCATTAAGATAAGTTAACAGCATACAGTGACATATAATGTTAAAAACCTTTCTCAGCAATACAGCAGGAATTTCAGTATAGATTCCTGTTGCAAGAATGCTGTTTGCAATCACACAAGACAAAGTGACAAATTAGTCATTTGAATCAGCAGTGTTCCATAATAACCTGTCGAAAAAAAAAGTGTTTGTTCCAGATCCTTTTAGCATCCAGTCATGTTTTAAAATTTTAAAAGATTTAAATACTGATTTGTGGCACTATTAATGGCCTCATTGTTTATTGACAATTAATACAGCAACATTTCCAACAGCTCATCTGTTTTGGTGTGACTTAGTGTTACTGTTACATATCATGAACTCTCACCCTGCTGAATGCCAGGAATAGCTAGTATGGTGATTAACATGGTCTTAGTGGTCAATTTATAGAAATTACAGGACACTGCAGCTCACGAGTAGACTGGACTCTGAGGTCCCACTACAACAAACCACAAATAGAGTGCTGTAGGAAAAGATTAAATTTAATTGAATCTTTGGAAGGCAGTAGTCATAGATTTAAGTACAAGATACAACACAACAGTGTGAATTGTCTAGGCTTTCTGTGTGTCAAGAATACAAACATTTTCAGTTAAGGCTTTTTCTTCTCTTCAGTTTCAAAGCAACGATTTACTCAAGCAATAATGCCAATAAAATGTTTTTTTTATAGGAAAAACAGTCCAGAAGAGAAACTTTCACAGCGATACAAAACGTGAAACAATACCATACAAGAAACATGTCAACCATATAATTATAGATATCTTTAATAACTTTTCAATAACAAAACCTTTTTTTTCTTTTTTTTGTTTAAACTAATATTGCATAAACAGAAATAATGTAGAATCAAATCTGTCTCTAACACTGTTCTTTCAGCACACTCTCCTAACAGAGAAGGAAAAAAAAATCAACCTTGTGGCGTGTATTTCAGTGCAAGCAATTGTAAATCCAGGCCACTGGCCCGAAGCCAATCACAATGTTATCAGCACACAGACAGTTGCCCTGTGTAGCATGTCACCAAATCATATCATTTACTCTTGTTATAAAGGTCACAGCCCCCTCAGCGTCCAATGAGGCTTAATGCTAATTTTTCTCAAAGTAGGAAGAGGGTGGGAAAAATCAATATACTGTATACTCAAAGTATAAAATCTGGACTAATATACAAAAACATAGGTTTTTAAAGCCCTTTGGAAACATATTTTATGAAGCTAAGTCATTATACAAATAGAATGATACAAATTTATAACTCTTTACAGAAAACGATAAATACTTGTAAAATGATCTCACTTGGTCTCAACACCAGCATTTGTTTATTTAAAACTTTAATTTAAAAATTAAAAAGCCGACTGTACATAATTCTTTTTTTTTTACATAGCATCCCGTTTGATTGCTTTATCAGTTGCTCCTGAGAAAAGCTTGGCTCAGTCACAGACCAGCATTATCCAGAGCTCTTCTTGTCTTTCCTAAGACAAACAACTATACAAAAAAAACTCAAAGAATTCCACAGTTTCAGACATTCTTCCGCAGCCTCTTTAAAGCCTTCGAGTGCTTCTTTCTCACGCCTCTGAGTATGAGTTCTGTGAGCTCAGTTTGTCCTTTTTCAGTTTCACTCCATCCACCAGTTCGAAATTGTAACTCTCGAGAGCAGAAAGATTCCTTTCAGCCAGAGCACTGTGCCAACAGGCACAGTATAGGACAACTCCGCAGATAGCTCCCAGAATGACACCCAGTGCACTCATAGCTATGATTGTAATAAGGATAGGGTCAAGAGTCTTCAGTACATTTCCAGAATTCTCAAAAAAGGTTTTGTCAGTGGGATCCTCAGGGTTCACAGCTGAAATTTTTAAAAAAAGTACATTAATAACCATTCAAAAACCTAGTCTTTTGGGTTATTCACAGAAACAGAGAAAATAGGAGCATGAGTAGGCCATTCAGCCCATCATTCATTTGCCACCATTCAACATCGTTTTATCTGATCCCCGATCTCTGCACCATCTGCTTAAGGACTATAATGCTGAACTTTTCATTTCTTTATTTTTTTTAAACTTATTCCTAAGATTTTGTACCTGGGTACCCTGTACCTAAGATGGTGTGAAAGACTGTCATAATGAACATTTTATTTCCTTACTTTTCGAATTTATTCCTAAGATCCTGTACACCAAATATGGCACTGTAAGTGATGAAGGGTTTAGGCCCGAAACGTCAAGTTTTCCTGCTCCTATGATGCTGCTTGACCTGCTGTGTTCATCCAGCCCCATGCTTGTTATCATGGCACTGTAAGTGGTGACTTTGTAAACTTTTCACTACACTGATGTGAGTACATGTGACAATAAACCTCATTATCATCCTACTCATGCTATTTCCTCATATTCCTTGAAGCCATTAGTGAGCGGAAATCTATCTATTACTTTGTTGAATGTAGTCAGTTACTTGGCCTCCACAGCTTTATGTGGTGGAGAATTCTACAGGGTCAACTTACTTCAGTCCTAAATGGTCTACCCTGTATCCTGATAATGGAATAGGCTAAATGTACAAGTTTCACTCTAATGTTTTGTGGGTCTCAGCTAGTGATAGTAAATTATATGATTACATTTTTGGAGATCAGTTAAATACAACACTTCCTCAGGGATGCATTTCCCTATTTGTTGTGTGTGCTTTTTTTGTAGGGATAAAGAGAAAGGATGACACTGTTGCAACCTGGACCACAACTCCTGTTCGAGTACCCAGTGTCAAGATCATACTCTTCTGGGTCAACTGTGGTACACGTTCAATGTAATGCTCCTTCTGCTCCAGAAATGTGCTTTAAATCCCAATCACCAGCAAGACACCCAATATTGCATCGTTGAAATTGTTTTCATTTCCCACACCAACCTCACTCTTTGCGTGAGATATATATTAAAGCTGATTTTTTCAGTGAAAGCCCACACCCACTAAGTTGGGGCATTCAAAGATCATTTCCTGTATGGTTATACAGCTAGCACAGACTAAATTCCATGAACACAGTGATCACAATCAATGTTTAACTGATCATTCTAGGCTGAATTTGAAACTCATGAGGATGATTTTGCCCAGACACTGGACATAGTCACACTGTAAGCACAGGAACTGGACAAAGCTATTAAAACCTACCCAAGTCTATTCCATCTCTTCATTAACAATGGAAACTCTATCTTTTCCCATCAAACAATGTTCAAAGGGAAAGCACTGAAAATAAATACTCAAGGAAATCTGCTGATTTTTGTTTATAATGCTCATTACACATAACGATCAGATAAAATCCTCCCACAGATCCCAGAAGTGTTAGAATGATGTCTAACTGTGGCATGCAAACAATGCATAGGTGAGTGTAGGTGGGGAGGTCGGGAGGAGATAGGTCAGTCCAGGGATGATGGACAGGTTAAGGGGGCGGGATGAGGTTAGTAGGTGGGAGATGGGGGTGCGGCTTGAGGTGGGAGAAGGGGATAGGTGAGAGGAAGAACAGGCTAGGGAAGCGGAGACGAGCTGGGCTGGTTTTGGGATGCGGATGGGGGAGGGGAGATTTTGAAGCTTGTGAAATTCACATTGATACCATTGGGCTGCAGGGTTCCCAGGCTAAATATGAGTTGCTGTTCCCGCAGCCTTCGGGTGGCA
>JAHRHZ010000034.1:25200066-25231764 GCA_024137785.1 Ginglymostoma cirratum | reverse complement strand
TGCCACCCGAAGGCTGCGGGAACAGCAACTCATATTTAGCCTGGGAACCCTGCAGCCCAATGGTATCAATGTGGATTTCACAAGCTTCAAAATCTCCCCTCCCCCATCTGCATCCCAAAACCAGCCCAGCTCATCTCCGCCTCCCTAACCTGTTTTTCCTCTCACCTATCCCCTTCTCCCACCTCAAGCCGCACCCCCATCTCCCACCTACTAACCTCATCCCGCCCCCTTAACCTGTCCATCATCCCTGGACTGACCTATCTCCTCCCTACCCCCCCACCTACACTCACCTTTACTGGCTCCATCCCCGCCTCTTCAACTTGTCTGCCTCCTCTCCATCTATCCTCTCCTCTATCCATCTTCTATCCGCCTCCATCTCACTGCCTATTTATTTCAGAACCCCTCTTCCCCTCCCCCATTTCTGATGAAGGGTCTAGGCCCGAAACGTCAATCTTTCCTGCTTCTATGGTGCTGCTTGGACTGCTGTGTTCATCCAGCTCTACACCTTGTTATGTCGGATTCTCCAGCATCTGCAGTTCCTATTATCTCTGCTACGCTCTCCAAAGAATGGTTCATTTTGTTTTAAAACATTTTAATGAAAACTTTAACTTCAAACATTTTTCACATTGTTTTTCTTAAAACAGCAACATCCTAAGAGGATCAGCTGAGCTGCCTTTAAAGGAAGTTGGGTAAAATGGAGTTATGCTACAGATTCTGTATAGTTGAATCGATCAGCAGAACAGGCTTGAGGGACTGAAGGGTCTCTTCCTGTTCCTATGACCATTCATATGACTGATTGAGCATGTCCTTCTCTTTAACCATTGAGGACTGCTCTAATTATAGCTCTTCCAATCTTGGCCAGAGAAGCAATGTTTGGGAAAAGTGTAGGAACATTAAGTGGGGACAGTACTTGTACATACCTAACATGAATCCTAATAAAACCTGAAAGAACTGCGATGCTGTAAATCAGGAACAAAACAAAGTTGCTGGAAAAGCTCAGCAGATCTGGCAACATCTGTGAAGAAAAAATCTGAGTTTTAACGTTTCTGGTCCAGTGAACCTTCCTCAGAACTGATGGTGGTTGGGAAAACGTCAGTTTCCTAATAACTTATATTTTCCTTTTACTTTCCCAGCACAATTGATTTTTTATTTCCCTATCCAATTGACTAACTTGCCTGAAGGTGTAAGATGTAACGTTGAATGTTTTTCAGGATTAATTTCTTACAACTAACGTAAAGGTTGACAAGCTAAAGAAAATGTAACTGGCCATGGGTTCAGGAGCATTTAAAACTGTTTTTAAGCACCAATACAAATCTTCATCTTGCAATATCTGTGCTTTGGGTAATAAACATGCTAAAGTTCCGTCTCATTTGCTACATTTGCTGTTAAAGAAACTTACCAGTGGGAAAGATTGCTACAGAACCATCCGAACCTGGAAAGACATCCCTGGGAGCTATAGAAAGTTAAAACATCCCATCAGCATCAGCGATGTTTTCTGAAAGTTTCATGCTTTAAATTTCTTCTCTGCAGAGCCACCTTCTAAATACCTCTAATTAAATCCCATCTTAAATTAGATGGTACCCATTAGTGCAGATTGCTGGTTTAGCAGCTAATTCTGTGCCAGTGAACGGTATAGATGTTTCTTTTATATGCAGTCCAAACAGAGTCTGCCTACTCATGGAGTCAATTCCATTAGTTTAATCTCCAGTGTAAATACTCCCTGATCTACAAAGGTTGGCATTCAAGAATTCTCAATACTCATCCAGCCTCACATTTAAATTATTCAAGTCAGGGTTACTGTTCCCCAAACTTGCATTCTTCCACCTAATAGCTGAGAATTGCTAGACTTCAAACTACATTCAATCTCTATAGCCATTTCTGATCTCAGCCAAATAACTTGGAGAGGTTAATGAACACCATCATGTTTTTGTTGGGAGTCTGCTGTACCTGAATGGAGCACATAATTTTTAGGGTCCAAGTGGTGTACTTTTTTCTTATTAAGTCAAACATTATGTTTTGTTTTTACCAATGTTTCATCCAATAAATGTCATTCTTGAAGTATGGTGGGCTCATTACATGGTTACTATGTACAATTCTCCTTCTCAACATCCCCCCTTCGCTTGAGCATGGTGATCGTCAGGTCAAACCACCACCAGTCATCTCTCTCTGTAATGAGAGAGCTGTCCTATCATCTGAGAGGACTGGTGACTTCACTTTTTTACATGACATACTTTAGATTAATCAGGAATAAAAATCAAAAGTGGAACTACTCTTCCCACTATCTACGAACAACACTGAAGACTACTGTTGACAAATAAGAAAGTGTGCAAGGTTACACTTAATGAAGGCAAGATACTCTGAGAATCTACTCTGACTCTGACCCTCTCATGCAGTGGGCAGCTTATTGGAAAATCATAGATTTGCTGCCCACCATTTTATTTCCCTATTGCAATTAATGAATAGAAGATTGAAGGCTAAGCACACCTGTTATTGGCTAAAGTTACCCAATGAGTATAAGACTATGTCAGTAGTGCACAGCCTGGCAGAGTTTTTGCCTGAGGGCTCCGGTCTGTATATAAATCAGAAAGGCACATATTGCAGAACACTTACCCATGCAATCGATCGCATTCCGGCTGCTTACTATCTCCACATCATGCACTGCCACGCCTCCCTGCATTCCTCTTCCAACCATTACTTCCAGGCCCACCTTTGAAAAAACATGCTTTAACCACCTGAACAAAGCATATACTATAGCCATTTCATCATAAATTGATGATTCTTTCAAAAGTCAAAAGTAGTGTAGATAATAATGGAAATCTTCTGCAAAATTTCTCAAGTTGACGAAGTCAAAAACATCTGGACACCAATTCCAAATCCCACTCTACATTATTCAAATCTGACTGGTGGTTTTCTAACAGCCTGACAACTGGAACCATGTTGTTGGAAATCTCCCACTTTGCTACATTTTTTTGCCCATGCCTTTTAACTTCATTCTTTTGTTCACTTGTTTCTTCTGTTAGGAAAGTTATCAACATCATACTGAGTTTGGCATTTGTCCCAGCTATCCAGTGTTCTGATCAAACAACTACCCTTCTGCTAATCCATGTTAATTTGCCACCTGAAAGTCACATTTTGATAAAATGAGCTCCGAAATCTATACTTCAATGTTTAATGCGGACCATGCTTTCTCACAATTCTATTTATACTGAATGGACCAGACTGGACCCCCTCAAAATATTTTAAGAAGGAAGCCTGGACCCTAACATCTTATTTTTAAGGCACATGTAAAGTGCCATAGTCCAGTTGCAATGTGACTGGTCAAACTACTCAACGTTAACCAAAACACAATTTATTGAAACACTGTAGTTAAAATACAACTAAAGAAAGAAGAATTTAGAATAATTTAACTCTATTGGGAACTTAACAGAATAACAGATATTGTAACTATTACTAATAGAGTGTTCAAATATAGCAACATTCCATAAACACAGCCTTTGGCAAAAAGGCAAATTCAGAAAAAAACAGATTTTGTCTCACATGCAATCTAGCAGCCTAGGAAGACAAACCCCCAGCTTTTGGTTGTAATCGAGAGGGTAGAAAATGACTTTCACTTCTTCAAGCCTACAGCAGCAACCGCCTAAAGTTAAACCTAAAAACTAAGAAAAAATAGAAATCATGGTCTGTGAGAGCTGGCCACAACCATCCAGGCTGCTCCTATTGTTCTGACTTTTAAAAAAAAAACCTCACAAGCTGTTTACTCTAGTGATTTTGGTAGATGCTTGTCACCTTTGCCTGACAACCTCTTTTCAAAAAAAAGAACAAAATAACTTCTTCATGCCATAGCATTGTCACAACACAAGTGACAACGTCTCTGATTTTCTCCTTGTGTGTGTGAAGAGATTTGAACTTGTGGTATATATATGACTGAACTGGGTGCTGCTCTGGCGTGTTGAAAACAGTTAACTTTCATAAACAGTTTCAGAAGCTGTGTAATGTTGTAACAAACTCTCAAAGTTACCTGAGAGTTGTCTAGCGATCGAGGAAGGAGCACCCGACCTTCTTGCCAATGGTTGCCCTGTGATCCTCTCATGGTCCATAGGACCTCAGGCTTGACATCAACTGATAGTTTTCTCTGGATCACATTTAAACTGCTGCCATGCATTCCACGGATTTGGTACCAAAAGACCAAACAACGTCCCGAATGGATGGGTAATAATTGAGGGCTCCAGAGTCGGGCAACTTGTCCTTCTTTCTGTCCAATTATTTCAGTATAAATAAAATGGTCTTTCCCTGCAAGGACAAGTAAACATTAAATCTTTCAAACAGCTGTCAGTTACAATGCACAAGAATGTATAGGATGAGAGAAAAACAATTCCACTGCCTCCACTTGTGTGCATTATATCTCCCATGAACTACCAGTCAATGTCTTGATCAGAAATTCCACCTGCTCCCTGAACTCCAGATCTCCATGTCTCTGAATGGTTATCAATTTCCAGTTGTTCACTGCTCAAACCTCGATCTGTTGCTTTTCACAGGGAACATTTCCTCTCTCTCCGCTTCAGCTGCACAGATTGATTGTGAAGCATTTGATCATCTCAATCTGTAACTATTTCTGGAACTATTGCAGCTGCTCCTGATGAGATAGCTTGCATGGTGTTGATCTGCATTCGAGTTAAACCTCACCCAAGCTCTACAAAGCCTGCTTTTCCAGGGACACTGCTGGTCGGTAATGAGCAATTTCACTCATGTACCAGGGATACTGTATGTTCCAATCACTTCCCCAGGTAAGATAGCTAACTCAGCATAGAGTTGTAGATTAAACCTGACAGCTTCATCTGTATGAACCAGCCGGTCATTTAACCAGTTGAAACACTAAAATAATTACTTTGCAGTTCAATGCTGAATTTTTTTTCCCCAAAAAAAAAGGAAACTTCACCTTGCAGCAAATAGCCAGTTGGAAATCTGCAGTCATCCCAATTTGGATTTTTTGAATGTGAATGTTCCCATTATAAGATACAGCATATTGTGTCCCAGGTTATTATCAGTTCTGATTGATCAAGAGAAACATGGGTATCTGATCACAAACAAAAGCATAGTACTGTGGCTATGGAGATTCAATGTAAAAACAGAAATTGCTGGAGAAACCCAGAAGGTGCTGCAACCTCTTCAGAGATGGAAACAGAGTTGAGGGTTCGAGTCCAATTTAGCTCTCCTTCATGATGCTTCACACTTGCTGCTAGAACTGCTATGTTTCTCCAGTGCTTTCAGTTTTTAATTAAAGTATCTCATAGATTCTCCAAACAACATTTCATACTCAATCATCTCTTTTGTCTAAGCAATGGGCAGCAACTTCCAATCAAGTAGCACCTTGAACAAGGCACTTCACAGGAAAGTTACTAAACAAAATTTGATACAGTGTCACTTAAGATGATATTGGAACCAAAAGCCTGGCCAACAAGAGTTTCTTAAAAGAAGGAGGTGAGGTGGAGAGATGATGAGATTTACTGTGGGATTCCAAGAGTCTAGAGTGCTGAAGGCTCACTGGCACTGGCGTACTGATGAAAATCCAGAATGCACAAAAGGCCAGATTTGAAGGAACACCAATATTTGGCAAAATTGTTGGGTTGGAGGAGATGACAGAGATAGGGAGAGGCCAGGACATGGAGGGATCAGTATATAAGGACGAGAATTTTGCAATTGAGTTATTGCTGGATTGAGAGCCAATGTAGATGAACCTGCACCACATGGACCGCAGCTTTTCAGGAAGGTAGCTCACCATCGCCTTCTCAAGGGAAGTCAGGGATGGGGCAAGAAATGCTGGCTTTGCCAGTAAAGTTCACATCCCACCAACAACAAAAAGCACAAGGTAATGGCTGAACAGAACTTAGTGCAAGTGAGGACATGGACAGGAGAACTTTGGAAGAATTCAAGTTTATACAGGATGGAAAGTGAAAAGCCAGCCAGGAGAGCATTAGAGCAATCAAGTCAGAGATGTCAAGTACATGGATGAGAGTTTCAGCAGCAGAAGAACTGAGACAGCACTGAGGATAGTTATCTTAAGACAGTCTTCCAGTAGTGAAATAAATTGATATTAAATGGATCACGAAGCTCAGAACATCACCTCGCAAGTCTTACCCATTGTATAATTCCCTGTGGGTCCTGTATTAGTGGATTCACCTTTCCCTGAATGTACTTTCCATAGAAAGTCTGCAGATTTATCGAGGTGCCAATCGCAGAAACTCTTCAGGGCTATGCTCCCAAACTTGCAGTTGAATCCGGGCACCTCATCAAAGGGGGAGAAGACTGCTGCAATACAAAACAGAACATACAGTTGAAGAGGGTAGGTACACACCACTGTATACGGTGAAGCAGTGAGGAGAACCTCGGGTTAGCTCATTCTTCATCTAGGTTCAATATTACATGGTCTCCTCAGGATCCCAACAATCATTGACCCGATTTTATGAATACAATTCAATCACTACGTGCAAGATTTCTGCCTACTCACAGAGAGAAGGCTGCATGACTTTAATGTCAAGAGTAACCATGGCAACCACAAATAACTCTGCGGCACCAATTCAGTGTTATAGATTTTCAGTGCCACTGTGTTGTTTTTGTCATGAAAGTTTCAACTTGCCTTGTCATTTTTATCACAGAATGATTACACTGCAGGAGGAGGCCATTTGGTCCATCATGCCTGTACTGGCTTTATTATCTAATGCCAATCTCTTGCTTTTTTCCCCCCTATCCCTGCATACCATTATTATCCCAAAAACCAGCCAATGCTCTCTTGAATGCATCAATTGAGCATGCCTCCACCACATTTCCAGGCATGTGGTACCATCTTTCAATGATGTGAGTCCGGTATTTCTAATAGTGCCTTCTCCCCATACCTGCGTGAATTTCCTCCAACTGCTCCGGTTTCCTCCCACGGTTGAAAAAATGTGCAGGTTAGGTGGGCTGGTTATGCTAAATTGCCCACAGTGTCTAGTGTGGAAAATGCAGGGATAGGGCAGGGGGTGGGTCTGGGTGGGATGCTTTTTGGAGGGCTGCTGAGGACTCAATGGGCTGAATGGCCTGCTTCCACACTGTAGGGATTCTATGTTTCTGACTGAACAGGCTGGACAGCTTAATTATAATCATGAGAACATGCAGGGCTCATTGTAAATGGCACAGTTTGAGTCAAATGCTGCATTGTCTTGCGACCAAAAACATCCACATTCAACTGATGATAGCATGGCAGCCATTTTAGAAGCACAATTTACGTGTTGCATACATTGATAAATCAAAAATGTGAGGGCAGGAAGAACAACAAGAGACTACGCCAGGAAAATAGTACAATTTTGAAGAGGGTGGGAAGGGCAAGTAAAGAGACTGGAACTGCTTGTCAACAAATCGTTGACGATGGGAGGATGGTTTAACAAGCAGTTAATAAACCATGTGGGATCTTGGCCATTATTAATAGAGGAGATGGTTAAATCTTAACTTCCAAAATGGTGGTGTTTGGTTCAGAAGCAGAGTTAAAATTGAGAAAACCTGAAACAGAAACCGAAACCAACTACTTCCAAGTTTAATGGAGGTGAGATGATGGCAAGTGACCAAACAGCTCACGATAAGGGCGATTGGTCACTTAAATGTTATAATTCAAGTGTGCACTCCTCTTTCTACCATTATTTTAAGTGTCTCACAAAACCTGGCAGATGAAAGGAGGTGAGAGGGCTGCGTTTGTGAGGTAAGTGGAATGGGAGAAGGAATGTTTCCCTCAAACCCAGGATCTAGCTGGTTCCCTTGTCCCTGCAAATGGGACACTATTCTCATCACTGAATCATCTCTAACTCGCCTCTCATGGCAACAGCATCCCTGTGAATGGATTGCCCTTTGACCATCATCCCTGCCGTGATTGGATTCCTGCCCTATCCAATGGGAACACACACCCGCTACCCTCAATGCTGTGATTGGGCCATCCTCCAACCATCACTGCCACTACTCCCACCCACCCCGCTACTAAACCTCCAGTTTCCAGGACAACTGAATCAAAGCCTCGTGATGTAGAATCTCTCACCCGATCAGCCTGCAGGCAGAAAACCGACAGTGAAAAACGGCACAATATTTAAGAAAACCACACTTCTTGGTTTTCTAACCTCAGAACAGCCGCCCTACACCACCTTGGGCCCTGACTCTCACATCTGCCTCCTCCCATATTCTAGGCCACAGAAGGCAGGAAGCTACACTATAAAACTCCAATTCGAACCCAGATAGAATACCGTGTCTCAATCTGGGCACCAGACGTCAGTAAGGATGAGAAAGCTTTGGACAAGTTTGTAAAAGAGATTTACTAGAATGGTTCCAGGGCCATGGAATTATAGTTACATGGATAGAATAGAGCAGCAGCTAAAGTCATTCTCCTTCCGGCAAAGAATTCTAAGACGAGATTTGGTAAGATTCACTAAAATCATGAAACATTTAGATCGAGTAAATAAAATGAAATTGGTTTCAGCGACTGAGAAGATGATAACCAAACGGCAGGGATTTAAGGTGATTAGCCCCAAAGAATCTAACATAACATGAAAACAAAACTTCGTCTAAGCAACAAGTATTTAGGATTTAGAATACACTGCCTGTTGGATGGTGGATATAAATTCAATTGCCACCTTAAAAAGTAAATGATAAATACTGGGATGAGAAAAAAAATGAAGGGGTCTGAAGGCAGCGGGACTTACTGGGTTGGTCTTTGACAAAGCCAGCACAAATTTAATGGGGCCGAATGGCTTCCTTGTATGCTACACTATTTTATCAATCCGTATTGCACAATCAATAAAATTCTTATATTATAATTTTAAAAACCTGTAATGAGGCCAGGGAATAACTATTTTTCATCTACTGTCTACCAAAGTGCCTCTTAAAAGGTGATGACTGACTAGTTTCCAATTTCACTGACATTAATACATTCCAGATTCTAATAACCAGTTGTATGAAACAAAAAAAAATACAAACCTCTCCCTTAAAGCCTTTAGCAGTAATTCTGATTTATGTCCCCGCATTACTGATTTACTGATCAGTGGGAAAAAGGCTTTCACTTTTTATGTTCAGACCCTGTCAAAACTTTGATTAGATCTCCCTTGACCTTCTCTCCTGTGGTGATTGCAGCACCTCGCAGTCTCTCAGGGCTGTCAATAGTACAGTTAAAGGATGGCTTGACAGTTTCCTTTAGCATAGACTCATAAATCTAAACCAATTTGCCGAGGGACCACCAGGAAAATGGCACCTATAAAGACTGGGACGAGAACTCTTTTGGTCAGCCTGTGTTGCAATGTTGTACACGTTGCTGAGGAGGAATTCCATTGTTCAGTGGTACCTGCACAACTATAGCCACATTCTTTGAGATTTAGAAATAGGATTACTGAGGGGAAGGACTTTTTTTTTATTCATTCACGGGATGAGGGCATCACGATCTAGGCCAGCATTTATTGCCCATCCCTAATTGCCCAGAGTGCGGTTAAGAGTCAACCACATTGCTGCGTCTGGAATCCCATGTAGGCCAGAACAGATACGGATGGCAATTTCCTTCCCTAAAGGACATTAGTGAACCAGATGGGTTTCTTTGCCGGACAATCGACAATGGATTCATGGTAATCATTAGACTCTTAATTCCAGTTTTTTGAATTCAAATTCCACCATCTGCCGAGGTGAGATTTGAACCTGTGTCCCCACAACCTTACTTGGGTCCCTGGATTAACAGTCCAGTGATAATACCACTAAGGTCATCACCTCTCCCCTCAGGGTAGAAATGAAAATCTCAAGATTCACTCAACTGACTCTATCGATTTGCAGCCTCCTGCCATGCCACAAATCCTACTGAGGTATTCTTGCAGCTGGAAGCTGGTTAGGCCCGATGGGTGAATAGGGACTGGGGACGAATGGACCAAACTGAGGCTCGTATCTCATTGAAACAGAACTGGCCGCCAGCCTGCCCCACATGGGCATCTTGGTGTGGCTCATTGAATTTGTGCCAGTGCAACATTATATGACCCTGAACAGCAAAGGTGGTGGGATCTGGGGAAATAGAGAGGGATGTAGTGGAGGGTAAATGTTGATCACAGTCATGTTGTGGGGGGAGGGCAGTGCTCAGTGATGAATGGAGCTGGAATGGCAGTGACCCAGTTTTTTTTTATATGATCTTACTCACCATCATCGCTCAAAAATAATTATTAATAACTTAACATTGAGGCCTACCACATATTAGCGAGCAAAGCAAATGACATTCCCAGTAAACTGCAAAATAGACTTAAAGGCAGTCAGCAGTGGGTAGTGTGGGTAGTGTCCAGGAGGCCCAGGATGGACATGTCGTCTGAGGAATGGGATGGGGAGTTGAAATGGTTCGCAACTGGGAGGTGCAGTTGTTTGCACCTCAATCTCTATCAATCCTATCTACTAACCTCATCCCGCCCCCTTGACCTGTCCGTCCTCCCTGGACTGACCTATCTCCTCCCTAACCCCCACCTACACTCACCTTTCCTGGCTCCATCCCCGCCTTTTCGACTTGTCTGCCTCCTCTCCACCTATCCTCTCGTCTATCCATCTTCTATCCGCCTCCCCCTCTCTCCCTATTTATTTCAGAACAGTCTTCCCCTCCCCCATTTCTGATGAAGGGTCTAGGCCTGAAACATCAAGCTTTCCTGCTCCTATGATGCTGCTTGGCCTGCTGTGTTCATCCAGCCCCATGCTTGTTATCTCGAGTTGGCCATGCTAAATTGTCTGCAGTGTCCAGGGATATGCAGTCTAGGGGGACTGGCCATGGTAAATGCGGAATTATGGGGATAGGATAGGGATCTGGGGGGAATGCTGTTCAGGGCATTGGTGTGGACTGAAGGGGCCAAATGGCTTCTTTCTACCTGTACAGGTTCTATGAGTCACTGAGCTCCTCCAGGAGATAGGACAATGCTGCATCTGTCTAATAAACCAGAGACACGATGGGTGGTGATGGGGCAAGAAATCAGCATTGGGTTTATCTCATTAACACCATGCCCTGGACCAATCCTTTCACCTATACCCCACCGCACGGCATCCTGACTGGCAACTGTATTATCATTCCTTCACTGTCACTGGGTCAAAAGCCTAGAGTTCTCTCCAGAACAGTAGTGTGAGTCTACCTACAGCACATGAGCTGCAGTGGTTCAAGACAACAGCTCACCACCACCTTCTGAAGGGCAACTAGGAATGGGTAATAGATGCTCACCAGCGAGCAACACCCATGTCCCTTGAATGAATGAGGAACCAAAGAACTCTCTCAATTCCGGGTGTGTGAAAGGAGTAATTTGCAACCAGCCCCCTGTCTTTCCTTACACTGCTTACCAGTCAGACTGTCTCCATAATCTCAAGATGATTAGTTTATTTCACTCAATGAAATATTACTCCTCCAGAAAGCTGCTGGTAAAAATTACCAGAAATTTCTGGAAACATATGTAATATTAGAGATGTATTTAACTTAAAAGGCATTAAATAAATTTCCATCAGAAGCTCTCAACTGCAAAGCTATTTAGTGTTCATTCACCTCCCACTTCAAGCTACCAAAAAGTGAAGAATCATCTTTGGTATCGTCTATATTGTAATAGATTTTTCCTTAAACATGTAATAGATTATTTTAATGCACTGTTAATATAATATTAAGGCTGACCTATATAAAAATCAATTTGAAAGTTAGATGTTTTTAAGCATTTTACATCTAACTTCATTTATTACTAGTCAATATATACTTCAGTGAAGTACCTATCACTATATTCGGAAACCTATTATGCAGTATATCTTTAGGACATGGTAGAACAATTAGAAAGGAATCTCTTGGACAACTAGACTTGCTACTTCAGCCAGGGATTCTTCTCACTTGGCTACAGATTACACGGTGAAATCATGGGCCAGGTAGTCCTTGATGGGCAAGTTGTGGGAATCTTTATGGTTTCCTTTGTGTTTTGGATGATAAAGTGCATATTACCCGTAGTCACCAAATCACAGATATTGCCTAACAGCACCAAATATCTTGGGGCTAAGAAACAACGGAAATTCTCTTAGGCTCCTTTGACAGTATTTTCCAAACCCATGACCACTTCCATCTAGAAGGGCAAGGGCAGCAGATACATGGGAACACCACCGCCTTCAAGTTCCCCTCCAAGTCACTCACCATCCGGACTTGGAAATACATCACTGTTGCTGGGTCAAAATCTGGGAATTATGTCCCTAATAACATTGTGAGTCTACCTACACCAAATGGACTGCAGCAGATCAAGAAGCCAGTTTCCCAGGGTAATGAAGAACGGGCAGTGACTGCACCATATCCCCGACTGAAGGTAAAAAGGTTTGGGACACCACATTTCCAAACAACTTGCCTTTGAAACATTGTTGGGTGGGGATCCCCTGGAAGTGTTGACACATTCCTGATTGTGCCCTGGCCTAATTTCCAAAGGACAACATTAGCTACCCAAAAGATAACAATGCTGTCATGGCAAACATTGTTTTCATTGGTATACTGGGCGGGTAAGTCAACAAACATGGAAATCTGATGGCAGAAAGTCAGAAATGAAGTGATCTCCTAACCTCGGATCCCACTGAGGGAGCTGTCAGGTCCCAGGACTGCAGACTGTAAATTTAAGCCCTGTCTGGTGAGAATTTATACCATGTGCCAGGTAAACAAGAAATGTATGATTTTCTCACTTGTTTGATTTGGAGTTTCTTAACAAACTAGTGTCTTCTCGTGTGTCAAAGAAATTAAAATGAACTGTGAAATATATCACATTGTTCAATGCATCAACAGTTTAGGGCTCAGGATTTTTCTTTACTTGTAACCAAAGTCTTTGGTCCATCTACCCATCTTTGATACTTAGGAACTGCCAATCTTCCTTGTGGGACACGCCACTCAGTGGAACTGGAGCACTATGTAAAATGTTTCTCCCTGCTTTAAATAGAAGGCAGAAGTATATCACACATACCTGTGAATTGGGTGCCTGCTAGTATCACAGATGCTAATTTCTAGGTTTACATATATTGGCACAAAGGATATTTTCAACTCTCAATTATAATCGTCATCAACACTTCTGAAGAAAATTACCATGATAATTGGGTAATTTATATTCAAAAACATCTACTAATTGAAGGCTTCTATTCGCAATGTGCTGAGAATTGCTTATATTTTGTTTAAACCCACCCTTGTCCTTGGGGAATGGAGTTCCCTCCCTCTTTTTTTCTCTCGCTCTGTGTACACTTGGGGGCAGTGGAGAGCTGAAATACAGGTCACTGTCTTAGGTTCCTGTTGACACAATGTGAATTGACTTGAGGTCGTACTAGCACATTTCAATAAGCGGATGTTTCTTGAAGTGAAACACGGAACTAGGCATATGGGGCAGACTATTTTGCATCACTGGTAAGCCTTATTGAAATTTGGAAGTGCTTCAAGTGATGCTTTTACCTCACCAATCACAGAGCTGCTGCTTCTGGCGCAACAGATTTTAAAAAAATAACTTGCAGAACATTGTACTACGCCGAAAATTAGCTCCTTAAAATACTGTGATACATTGACCTGTTGCTACTCATATTGTCACTTCATGAAGTGCAGTTCAGGCAGTCACTGGCCTCCCGTCACAAGCATAGCCTCTGTATTTGTTGGTCCAAGCAGCTTTCAGAGGCCGCGATGTCTCCTGACCATGACCTGACCCAACATTTGAAGCCAAGACCTTAGTTCACATTGCAGCACTTTGAAAATAACTCACCACCCCCACCCAACCCATCAAAAGGTCACTTCTGGACAACATTGGGGTCATCAGCTGCATACATTTTTAGTGAATGACTTGCTTTCAGGCTGAGTCTCTGATTTTGCAGATGATTGAAAGAACTGTTTAAAGTTGGTCACTTATTATTCTGTCGCATTTATAGGGAGAAGCACACAATGGGTGATGTGCTGAAAAATATATCATCCCCACATTGTGACAGTGCATTCAGCAGCCGGCTCTATACACACTGTTGAATGAGGTCTTTCGGCAATCACGTAATAACAGAAATCACATTGTGCACTGGACTGCCACAGGATTAAAGCTGAAACTCCCTCAAGGCTCACTGATACCCCTTTCATAAGCTGGCTTCAATTATCGAGGGAGTATTGGATACTCGGGCTTTCAAGCACATTCTCAATATTATAGTCACAAAATAAACAGAAATTGCTGGAAAAACTCAGCAGGTGTGGCAGCATCTGCAGAAAGAAATCAGAGTTAATGTTTTGGGTCCATTGATCCTTCTTCAGACCTGTTCTGAGGAGGGGTCACTAGACCCAAAACATTAACTCTGATTTTTTCCCACAGATGCTGCCAGACCTGCTGAGTTTTTCTGGCAATTTCTGTCTTTGTTTTTGATTTCCAGAATCTGCAGTTGTTTCAGTTTTTTGCTCACTATCATGGTACTATTTTAGTAAAATGGACGAAGATTTACATTATAAAGGAGTTAATGCAGGGTTTAGGATGGACAATTTGTTCCTTCCTCTGTACACTTTACGGCTGAAAGGACCAGGTTAACCAATGTATAAATATACACATTTAAATGCCTGCATCTGAAAACACACTGACCTACTTGAAGGCACTTATTACTAATACTGCGTTGCACAGTCTCAACTGATAGGTGTTAAGATCCATACATGTCCTTTATAAAGCTTTTCAATGAATTTTCATCAGCAGCTAAGAGAACATCAGAAGCCTAACCATCAGCTCAGCTTGGACCTTGACCTTATCATGTTCCCTATTAGGCTTTAAACTCTCAAAACAAATCTAGGGAATGTACTTATTAAACTTTTCACGTAACAAGAGAAACATGACATTTTAAACTTGATTGAATCTGCTGATAGAACTTTGAAGTAAATACAATAATATAAAGCATGATCCCTCTTTCCCAGATGGAAACTTGTATCTCTGAACACAATACAGCACTGCAGCTTCTTGGCACAGTGTGCGTGAGGTCCTCAACATCAATCTTTCAAAAGACACACCTCTGCCAAGACAGAGGTAAACTGGTTCTCTTGTGTATAGTAGATGGGGAATAAAGCATATTTATTTATCATGTCTCTTTACTGCTTTGAGAAATACGGCATCAATTGCTCACATTTGCCTAGTGTTCTCATTGAATTTTATGCTGTAGGAGACGATTCTGCCTGTCACAGTTGTACAAGTCCCTTTTAAAAATTATTTCTGGATTCGACTTTCACCATCTTTTTCAAGTATAGAGTTTCAGATCCTGATAGTGCTGAATTAGAAAGATTCTTTTTATCATCTCTTCAGGTCTTTTCTAAGTTTGGGTTTTAACACATCTACCAGAGGAAATAGCTTTTCTCTATCTATTCCACTTACTTTAAGACCTCTATCTTGTCACTTCTTCATCTTCTGTGTTGAAAACTGAATAGTCTGCACCTTCCCAATGTCTCCTCATCACTACAAACTTCTTCCTTGGCTTTTACATTTGTTCTGAAGTGCACTGTTCGGAATTGTTCACAATACTCTAGCTGAGACCTAACCAGGGATTCATAAGGTTGGAAGATTATCACTGAAATATCACACCAAATGCCATGAGGTCTTATCTTGTGAGGCACCTTATCAAATATCTTTTGGAAATCTAAATACACTACGTGTATTGGTTCCCCTTGATCCACTTAAAATTAAGTTAAACCTGAGTTTTCCAGACCCTTTCTTTTCCTCTCTGTTAGCACTGCTTTGTTTCTGATCCTGTCCATGAACACAAAAGTACATTTGCACTGATTTTAATGACAAACTTCCAGTGCAGGCCTATTAATAAAATAACATGCTGGCATCACACAACTTTAGGTAAATGGAATAAAATTATTACATTTACAACTTGGATTAGGCACCAGTACCATTTTAAATGAAAACTTTAAAGAAAGTTCATTTCTTCAAATTGGCAAAACTGGTTCTAATTCTGAAGGGAATTTGGAAGACATAGGAAACAGGTGCAAAATGTAAAACAAAGCTGGACGTCTTTAAAAGAAAGGGGACATCAGTACTTACCATTTTTGAAGTAAACAGGAACAGTCATAAAACAGGGTGTTCTTTCAGTTAGTATTATGGATATCAATAATTGGCTCAGGTTGCATTTAATATATTAATATTGATCTATAACGCTGATCAAGAAAGGGGCAACAATGAGGCACATCATAGATAAAATCTGTGACAAGAGCCACTTTTAAACCAGTTAGTGGGAGTGACTCATTGTGAAGTGCATTCTTTTGAATGTTCTACTATTACTGTGTCAATGTTTACTTTTCATCCCAAGGTCACCTGTGCTACCCTTGCCAGACCTTCGTAAAAAAATACTTCAGCAATGAACTGAGTTGGATCAAATTACTGGCTGCATTCCGTCATGCAGCCTAGAAACGTGAGCAACAGTCACCATGAAAGGACCCGTTAGAGGAGCTTATGTAAATCATTCAAACCGCATTTAAAATGTCACAGAAAGAAAACACAGGCAGGCACTTATGCAGCACTGTAAAACCGATACTTGTGCCTTTGCTGGTTTCTGTTCATTCGTGAGCCATATTTAATGGAGCACCATCTGTCATCATTGTGTGAGGTATAAAAATACAGGATTGCAAAAGGAAATGATTACTTGATGTTTTGTGTCTGGGGAGGCAGAGTAATAGTCTGGTAATATGACTGGTCTAGTCATCTAGACCCTAGCCACATTCTGGGAGATGGATTTGAATCCTGCTATGGTACACGGTGAAATCTGAATTCAATAAGAATATGAAATTAAAATCTAGCCTAAAATCATGCATGGGAGGAGTACAACCAGAGACCATCACAGAATTGTTATGAGGCCATTCAGCCCATTGTGCCTGCACCAGCTTGTTAAATGAGCATTGTTACCTAGTGCCAATTTCCTGCTTTTTTGCCCTAATAAAGGCTAAGTTCCAAGAAATCCATAAGAAATTCCCCAATTAGTGGTGAGAATATGGACTTAGCTACAACAGGGAACGGTTCAAGAAAATAGCATAGGTATGCCTAAGGTAAGCTTTAGGTGCATGTGATGGAGAAGGGAATAGATGGTTACACTGATTAGGTTTGGATGAGAAAAGAGGGGAGCAGGATTGGCTGGACCACAAAATCCAGCAGGGACTAGTTGGCCAAATGGCCTGTTTCTGTATCTACTCTGTAATCCTTCACAGGTCTTCTAGGCTATAAGATCACAAGACCAATTTAAGAAGTACTGTCTAGTTTTATAGTAGATTTGAATACGTGAAAGCTGCACTCAGTGCAATGGATAGAACGCAATGCATTTTACATCTCGGCAACATTTAAACAATGTCTTTGCAATCGTTTATTCTTGCTGTATACCCACAATTATATCCTATGATTCTGTGTTATTTGTAGGAGTTAGCCCAGACTCTGTGGGCTGAATGGCTTTCCTCTGTTTTGTACCAATCCTTGATTAGCAAACCGGACTATGCAGAACCTGGATCCTATATTTTGATGCCTCTCAGTACCGAAGGCGATGGTGTGACACAACTCCACAGAGCCCCCAGTGTTCTTTCAGCAATCCGTTATTTGGGATCTGCTTGTAAGGAGATGTTTGGGAATGGTAAGGAATCCTGTCCTGATTTATAAACATGGATCACAAACACATTGTCATTGGGGAACTGAAAAGGATTGTCTTCGATTCTGTTTTATCCTTAATGAACAGCAGCCTCTGAAGATGCTTCTCATGTTGATGAATAACAAAGACTTTAGTTTGATTTATTCTTTAATCAGTGTCAATAAGTTGCTAAAAGAAAGGCAGTCCTTCCCTTTATTTCTGAAAGGTGAGGCTATCCCAATTATTTTAAACAATAAGTTGAGTACCACTAGACCAGATCATATTCAAGTTTTCAATAAGGAGTTAGGCATAGCTCTTGTGGCTAAAGGGATCAAAGGGTACAGGGAGAAAACGGGAACAGGGGACTGAGGTGGATGTTCAGTCATGATCCCACTGAATGGTGCAGCAGGCTTGAAGGGCCAAATGGCCTACTCCTTGTCCTATTTCCTATGTTTCTTTATCCAGGTGTAAGGGAGAGGATAACGGGGAGGATAATGCGACTTAATCAAATTAAGTCTCTGCCTTTGCCGTGCTGCGCTGAAATTTCCTGTGGTATTCCCTGCTAGTGTGAGGGATATAACAGACTCACTGCTGACTGATGGGAAGAGGCATTTGTGACCTTCCATCTGGTCCAACCTCCAGGTGTGATAGTTTGGAGGGATGGCTGAAGATATTTGACACAATGGGTTCCCAGGCGCTCGAAGCAGGACCACTAGCAGGTGAAAGAACGAGCAACTGAGCAAGTCATTTTCTGCACCACTTCTTCAGCGAAATGCACGACAGGTCCTGAGACATTCTGATGCTTGCTCTCCAGTTCTGTGCCGGATGTACGCTATTGCCATGAAACTGTTGTGGATGTGTCCCCTCAGAATCGGCCCGTGTCCTCTTCTCTCGGTCAAGGACACAACATCTTCCTGCTACATCAGATTACCCCCATTCCACCATCGCTTTTGCTTTTCCTGACTGTGTCCAGGGGAAAGAAAGGCCAGAGACACAGATGGGTATTTTACACAGGATTCTTGGATCCAGCACATGGATCAGGAGGATTCAGTCAGGACGACACACTTAACCAATTTAGTGCTGCTGCCGAATAAATGGTAGGAATGACAAACTTATTGATTGATTAGCAGTAAATGTAGTCTCTTTATTTTTAAGTCAAAGCTAATTGCATTTTGTCTTTCCATTTAATATGTATTTGGCAGGAGGTAACTATTAACTCAGAAAAGTTGACGAGCTTTTTTTAAATCAATGGAGTCAATATAAAGTTGGTTGAATTCTAAAGCAGACAGACAGACTTGATCCTGTTAGTTCCCATTTGAGGTGGTAGCTTAACATTGCTAAAGAAAAGCTAAGTGGGAGCAGAGGATTGATATATGATAGCATTTCTTTAAATTCATTCACAGGGTGTGGGTGTCGCTGGCTGGGTCAGCATTTCTTGCCCATCCCTCATTGCCCAGTGAGCAGTTCAGAATCAACTGGGAAGCAATGGCCCAGTGGTATTATTGCTGAGCTGTTAATCCAGCAACCCAGATAACGTTCTGGGACCCAGGTTCAAATCCCACCACTGCAGATGGTGAAATTTGAATTCAATAAATATCTGGAATTAAGAATTTAATGATGACTGTGAATTGATTGTCAGGAAAAACCCATCTGGTTCACTAATGCCCTTCAGGGAAGGAAACTGCCCATCCTTACCTGGTCTGGCCTACACATGACTCCAGACCCACAGTAATGTGGCTGACTCTTAACTGCTCTCTGGGCAACAAGTGCTGCCTAGCAGTGACACCCTCATCCTGTGAATGAATAAAGAAGAATAAACCATGTTGTTGTGGGTCTGGAGTCACATGTAGGGCAAACCAGAAAAGGATGGCAGATTTCCTTTCCTAAAGGGCATCAGTGAATCAAATGGATTTTTTATGACAATTGGCAGAGGTTATAGTTGACAATGGCTAATTTTTCATTCCAGATTTTTGAAAAATTCTATTCAGATTTCACCATCGACCATAATGGAATTCAAACTCATATCCCCAGAATATTAACCTTGGGCACAGTGCTTACTAGTCTAGTGACATGACTACTAAAAGCTCAACCTCCTCAAACTAGAGTGAATGTGTTTCAAGATGCTCTTCCCTTTGCCTGTGCTTAACACAGATGGACTGAGGGAATGTGTGGTGTTGAAGGAATATTATGGGCAGAATGTAATGTAGGTGAAGACATTCTCAGCCGTATGCTGGAGCACTATGGCTCACCTCTTTTCGGGAAGGACCTTTGCATTACAGGACAGTGCCTGGCCTCCCCTGGGATCAAGGACCCCAGCAACTGAGGTACCGGCCACTAGGAGGTGCCTTTCACCTCTTCATTGCCCTGCAGCAATACTGGCCAGGGAGTGGGGTGGGGGGTGGCTCCTGCTGTTAATTCCACCCCCACACCCTCCTCATTACCTGAGGCCCAAGATCACTGAAGGTGAGGGAGGATAGATGGAAGGAGGGAGGGAGGCTCACTGTGGGTGCTAGGGATTGGCAACAACAGCTCTCACCAGTGACCCTGGGATTAATGTCTTTGCTAACACAGCGAAGGGAGTAGCGTAGTACAAGATCAGGAAGTGTTTATGTAATCACCTCTCTGTTAGTAACCTCGACCCTTCTGTCTCTGAGTATCCCTTTGCAGCAAGAAAGCACAGAAAAAAATTCATGAGAAAGTTGTTGAAGAAAATATTGGCAAGCAAGGGCAACATTGCTGGGTAGGAGATTTTCTTTATATTAGCCCAAAGAATTGGACTGCAAGTGATGTGATTTAAATTTCTACCACAAAAAGTACATTACCTTCATGCCACTCGATATAACTAAGCAGGGGAGCAAGATGAAGAGATGCCGTAATAGCCAAGTTAGTGGCAGAATTGTATATTTCTTGAGCTTCCATGTTTAATTGCACATCGCCCACTTGGCTGAAGCTACAGTGGTGGGCGCTATTAGTCTGGCTGCCAAGAGGTTCTGGGCCTAGTTGGTGCTGTCAGGGTCCTGCCACACAGCAGACAGCAACACCATACCCCCCAAACCCCCCAGGCATATTGGCAGAATCTAGCAGACCTCCGCTGCTGGAAAGACTTATTGCTTTTCAAAGAAAAAAAGATCTTCCCTGGCAGGGGCTGTAACCCGCTGGGTTTGCAGAGACTACAGGAGATCTTGTGCTGATGACCAGTGCAGTACAAAACCAACATAGTAGTAGCTAATGGAGCGCAGACCATTGTCCCATTTACATTCAATGAATTAAAGACATAGGAGTGGCTAATAAGACACTCCACATACAAGAATGTGCGATTCCACAAGTACATTGAGGAGCTTTTTCCTTTGCACAAAACCTGCTGAAGTGTAAGCCCACAGCTACTTTCTTAACATTTGTAAAATGCAGGATATTTCTTTTTCTTATTTTTCTCTGTTCTACTATGCATCCACCTCACTTCACTAACACTCAGCATCATTAGTCAGGCGCACAGGAAAATGTGTCACAGGCCTTTTCACAGCATTTCGGTTCACAGATAAACCCAGACTTATCATAGGAAACAGCCTCACTTTGATACACAGCAAATTAACAAAGCATTGTTTGGCTGTGGCTAATTTTGGAAATATTCATAAATGTTTATGCACGTAGGTATTAGATAAGTCAGCCAGACCAGCATGAAATGAAATTATTGTACGGTTAAACTTAATGCTTTTCCCTGCTCCTAAAATAAGTCACATTTGGTTGAGCCAACATGATTTAAAGTCCACGTATCTCCTGGATGTAAATGTGGCAATTGGCAGCACGCAGGGAGCCTGACATGTTCCTGTTTGACAAACAGGAGGTGTGATTCCAAGCAATAAGAGAGGATTTACTTTTCCATAATTTCCCTCCTAGAAGCCTGGCTAAGGATGAGTGAAAGTCATATAATATTTTATTTCTAAGTTTGAGTCTCCAACAAGAGTTGAATCTGTTACCATGGTAACATGAATCTCCTTATTCCACCAGCAGAGCACTTTAGGTCTTCTGTTCCTTCTGGTAACCATAAATAGATCTACGAAGCTGAATCACCAATCTAGTCCTTCAGGAATTGTTTTCCTGTGATTGGAATTAAGTTTGTTATTGAAGGAGAGCAAGGAGAACTTCGCTCAGATTTGACCTATATTGTACCTACTCTTCGAGTGTTTAGTACTGACAGCCAGTGCCCCTTAACTGAAAGAAATGACCCTACACTCGCACCACGGAGTAAATTTTCCATGTTCCTCTCCCACACCGATTCCGTAATCTCCACTGAAGATCAGCATGTTCACATTATTACAACTGGCTTGGATGCATTGGTGACAGTGGCGTGGGGGAATGACCAAGAAAATTCAACACGTTCTTGGGGATTTTTACCTCTTAAACAGTTAGGTGGAGATTTCGCTACTGAATCTTTCTTCAATCTCAAGGGGCATTTTTGGAGCTTGTTGTTTCTGCTGTGCCCTTCCATGTTTGCTGGAATGTCCTTCAAACCATCAACATGTTTCCCCGCATGTGAACATTAACTTTGAGCAAACATGCTCCTTACCTGGGTACCCGGGTATTTCAGGTAACGTTGGTTCTTCTGTTCCTAGGGCTGTGTTGCCACCTGTGAAAGAGAACTAAGATCAGAAATCGGCTGCAGAGCATGAATATTGATGGAGCGTCACACTGTCCAGGCCTTTGTCTCCAATCTGGTTCTAATGAACATACCATGCCACAGCACAGAATGTGGACAAACATTGCTCTGTTAGGATAAATGAAATATCACTGCAGAATTGAAATTCTGAGCTTTTGCAGTCTCCTTTTTAATACACAATAATGACCGATACATGTGCCTACTTTGATAGGCCAGTCTCATAGCTAGAAATAAATGCTGGCTGGTGAGAGAATAGAGGCCAGGGAGGGGAGTAATTGAGTGCAGCAAGGATGGTAGGGAGCTGGTCTTCTGGGAATTCAAAATGTACTTTTTAGAACCCATAGAGACATTATTTATTGCATTGGATTAAGTGAGAAGGCCAAAGAAAAGGGAACATCTTTTAAATGCCTCCTGCTTCTTTGTTTTGTTTACTTTAATACAAAGTTGAGGATAGATATTTCCAGCGTTCTGTACACACGTGTAGAATCATTGCAAAACTCTTATTAGGGGCAAAAATGTCAACAGGTCACTCGCACATGATACAAAATAGCAGTTTCTCAGAGATTTCCATCTCCTACAAATATCAGCGATGCCACTGAAGAATTTTAAAATGCTCCCTTTGTTATAATGCCTTCCGTTAGAAAGAAGTGATAAGAAATTTTTAAAGTGCTAGACCTTCTCAAGCAAAACAGTAACTTGTTTGAATATATCGGCATAAAGAGGAATATTTATTGAACACAGAATTGCTCTGCAGTTGACTGGAGATTATTTATCTGTAAAGCTGCCACAATAATGCCAAGAAGCAGTTTCAATGGCTTGCTCTGGCTCTCACACAATACTGTTGTAAGCTGTCAGCTTACCAACAATACAACAGCAACACTATACCTTCAGAACTGCAGTGCGAAATAAAAATAAGTCCACCTCAGTTACTGTCAATCTGCATTTCACAGATGAAAACAATTTTTAATTCAAGAGCAGGAAATCCGCATAAATAAAGCTGGTGCTTATCGACAAGAAGGGGGAGGCCACTGGGTAGGTTGGAGACACCACTGAAGGAGAAAAAAAACAGATCAGCCAGGGCTCTCACTCCTGATTTTCATCCACAAACCACCAGCTTTTCTTTAAAAACCTGTCCGCACCTGACAGTAATGAAACAAAGACAACTTGCAGTTGTCATTCTGTCAATTCTGGAAACAGGGTACAGCCCAAGGCAACTGTAACCATGACAGATAAGATGAAAGTCTGAGGAGTTAACACACATCCTCAGTAGAGGCACAAGCTTAGATATGGAAAAAGAACGATCTTGTTGGTGTTTGTCAAGCTCTATGGTCCCTACCAGCTGATCCAAATCGAGATTACTTGTTGCCACAGTGGGTCAGTGGAGGGTGGCAATTAACACTGCTGCCTCACAGCGCCAGGAACCCAGGTTCGATTCCACCCTCGGGTGACTCTCTGTGTGGAGTTTGCACATTCTCCCCTTGTCTGTGCAGGCTCCCTCTGGGTTCATGGCTTCCTCCCACAGTCCAAAGACGTGCAGGTTAGGTGGACTGACTATGCTAAATTGCCCCATAGTGTCCGGAAATGTGTAGGCTAGGTGGGTTAGCCATGGGAAATGCAGGGTTACAAGCATAGATTGGGGGGTGGGTCTGGATGGGATGTTCTTGGGAGGGTTGGTATGGGCTGAATGGCCTGCGCCTGCACCAGGGATACTATGATATCCCAAACTGACCTTGAGAAGGAGGGCATGGTGGCTCAGTGGTTAGCACTGCTGCCTCACAGCACCAGGGACCCAGGTTCAAATCTACCCTTGGGTGACTGTCTGTGTGGAGTGTGCACATTCTCCTTGTTTCAGTTGGGTGCTCTGGTTTCCTCCCACAGTCCAAAGATATACAAGCTAACATTGACCACGCTAAATTGCACATAGTATTCAGAGACGTGTAGGTTAGGTGTGTGAGCCATAGGAAATGCAGGGTTACAGGAATATGGTAATGGATGGGTCTGGGTGGGATGGTCTTTGGAGGGTCAGTGTGGGCTTGTTGGGCTGAATGGCCTGTTTCCACATTGTAGGCATTCTAAGAAGTTGTTGCTGTGCTTCTGTAGTCTGTCACTGCGAATTAGTGTGGGATTATTCTACAACTCTTGCATTTCAAAGAAGCTTATGATTTGTTTTGGATGTGGAGGTGGGGAGTTTTGCTGTGGGGAAGCAGGTGGGATTAGGTGTGGGTTGTGGGAGTATTCACTGTCTGACTGGAAGCCAAGTCTTTCACTCAGGCTGACCTCTGGCTGGGGACCTCCCACTGATGCCACACACACACAGGCACAGAGGCGATGGAGTTAAAGCCCTCCAGTGTGTGGCGAATCCCGACTTCCAACTTTCCCGTGTGCATGCTGACCCTCCCTTGCAGCACTCCTGCCAGCTCTAAAATTTAACAGTTTCCCCAAGGAGGCTGACTGTGTAGGTTTAGAACAGCGATCTGAAACACAATGCTCCAAATGAGAATTTGGACTCATTCAGAAGTATATCCTTTCCCTGAGTGTTAACAATAATTTAAGCCATTGATTGTAAGCTTGCACCAAATGCTTTATTGCCAGTTTATTGCTTGTTTATTTATTCTTCCGTAGTGATGCTGTGGTTTCTAATAAGGAAGAACGTACACTGAAGGATTAGTGCCAATTAGTAGGTGGAAAGTGTTGATAGTGACAGATTTGTAAGGATAAGCTGTTTATTAGTTGGATGAGCCACATGTGTTTTTGAGGTTTTTGGCTCATTAACAGTGGCGCACAGAGGAAGCGAGCGAGAAAGGTTACAGTGGTGGTGTGCGGAAAAGTTATGCACCTGTAAAGTCGAAGCCATCACCTGTTCCACTGTGGCAGTTCCCAAATTCTTCGTCACACTCATCTGAATCCAACGTTGGTGGGGAGGTTGGGACTGTGATTAGAAGACAAAAACATTAAGAGTTTGCAATTCTTATTTGTAACTCTAAAAGTATGCATTGACCATCGCATTTGTAAACTCGAGCAACATTGACAGGCTCTTGTGATGCAGTGGTGGTGACCCCCATCTCTGGACGAAGAGGTCCAGGTTCAAGTCCTACCTGCTCCACAGGTACGTAATGACATCTCTGAACAGGTTGACTAGAAATACCTGTTGGTGATGCCCTTTCTTTTGGCACAATTTTGAAAAAGAGCAGGACAGCTCTCCCCAGTGTCTTGAACAATATATACTCTGCAACAAACATCACCAAATAAGCAAATTATCTGGTCATCAGCTCGCAAAAGATAAAGAGAGCGCATTGACTTAAAGATACACTTTTCACTGCATCTCCCGAGACATATGTGACAATAAACCTACTTCTAATTCAATAATTCATCGTCTTTAATTCATGAATCATTCACTCATCCATAAAGTGCTGTGTAAAGGAAGCAAGGGTGATTTGAGAAAAAAAACTTTTTCCCCAGTGAGTGGTTACGGCATGGAATGTACTGCCTGGAAATGTGGTAGTAGCAGGTTCAACTGAGGCATTGGATGATTACTAAGATAGTGGGGAAAGGTTAGGAATTTGGCACGAGGTAATAGAGCCAATGCAGTCGTGATGGGCTGGTTGGCCGACTTCTGCATTGGAACAATTCTGTGATCATCACAACAATGTTGGCTTACTGTGTACAAACTGCCTGCCACAGTTCCTTCACGACAATAAGGACAGCATTTACTGGCTGCTGGATGGCCTGTGCATGTGAAAGGTGCTACATGATTGTAGATTTTTTTAAAAAATTCATTTTATGGAATGTGGCATCACTGGCTGGCCAGCATTTCTTGCCCGTCCTTAGATGCCCTTAAGAAGGTGGTGGTGAGCTGCCTTCTTGAACCGTTGTAGTCCACCTGCTGTTGGTTGACCCACAATGCCACTAGGGAGGGAATTCCAGGATTTTGACCCAGTGACAGTGAAGGAACTGTGATATATTTCCAAGTCAGGATGGTGAGTGGCATGAGGGGAACTTGAAGACAGTGGTGTTCCCATATATCCGTTGCCGTTGTCCTTCTAGATGGAAGTGAATCGTAGGTTTGGAAGGTGCTGTCTGAGGATCTTTGGTGAATTTCTGCAGTGTATCTTGTAGATAGTACACACTGCTGCTACTGAGTGTCGGTGGTGGAGAGAGTGGATGCTTGTGGATGTGGTGCCAATCAAGCCGGCTGCTTTGTCCTTGATGGTGTCAAGCTTCTTGAGTGTTGCTGGGGCTGCACTCATCCAGGCAAGTGGGGAGTATTCCATCACACTCCAGACTTGTGCCTTGTAGTTGGTGGACATGGTTTGAGGCGTCAGGAGGTGAATTACTCGCCACAGTATTCCTAGCTTCTGACCTGCTCTTGTAACCATTGCATTTATAGGGTGAGTCCAGTTGAGTTTCTGATCAATAATAACTCCCAGGATGTTGACAGTGGAGGATTCAGTGATGGTAACATCATTGAATGTCAAGGGGCAACTGGTGATGGTCATAGCCTGGCATTTGTGTGGCACGAATGTTACTTGCCATTTGTCAGCCCAAGCCTGGATTTTGTTTGGATCTTGTTGCATGGGAACATGGACTGCTTCAGTGCCTGAGGAGTCGCAAACGGTGCTGAACATTTTGTAATCATTGGTGAACATCCCCACTTCTGACCTTATGATGGAGGGAAGGTCATTGATGAAGCAGCTGAAGATGGTTCGGCCGAGGACACTACCCTGAGGAACTCCTGCAGAGATGTCCTGGAGCTGAGAACACTGACTTCCAACAACCACGGCCATTTTCCTATGTGTCAGGTATGACTCAAACCATTAAAGAGTTTGCCTCCGATACCCACTGATTCCAGTTTTGCTTGGGCTCCTTGATGCCACACTCGGTCAAATGTAGCCTTGAAATCAAGGGCTGTCATTCTCACCTCACTTCTGGAATTCAGCTCTTTTGTCCACGTTTGAACCGAGGCTGTAATGAGGTCAGGAGCTGAGTGGCCCTGGTGGAACCCAAATGGGCATCACTGAGCAGGTTATTGCTGAGCAGGTGCTGCTTGATAGCGCTGTTGATGACACCTTCAATCACTTTACTGATGATCGAGAGTAGACTGATGGGGCGGTAATTGGCCGGGTTGGACTTGTTCTGCTTTTTGTGTACAGGGCATACTTGGGCAATTTGCCACATTGTAGACACCAGTGTTGTAACTCTATTGGAAGAGCTTGGCTAAGGGAGCAGCAAGTTCTGGAGCACAAGTCTTCAGTACTAGTGCCAGAATGTTGTTAGGGCCCATAGTCTTTGCAGTATTCAGTGCCTCCAACCTTTTCTTGATATTATGTGGGGTGAATCGAATTGGCTGAAGACTGGTATCGAAACTGCTGGGGACTACTGGAGGAGGCCGAGTAAGATCATCGACTTGGCACTTCTGGCTGAAGATTGTAGCAAAAGCTTCAGCCTTATTTTTTGTACTATGTGCTGGGCTCTTCCATCATTGAGGATGGGGACATTTGTGGAGCCTCCTCCTCCTCTTTCATTTGAATTGAAGATCCTGACTCACACTTGGCTGAGATCAGCTGATTCACTGGAGATCGTATATGGGACCCTCCCAAGTCTCCATGGTACAAATAAATCACTGGATAAACTCACTAAGCTGTCAGTACAGCTTCCGTGGGATATTTTTCATTAATACTTTCAGTCAGGGTGGTCACCCGAATGTCCCCAAGTCTTAAACAAATATGTTGTGTGTAAACTTGCTTTCCATTCAGAATGTCATTTCACTGAAGTGCTTCGTATTTCCCAGAATATAAATCTACTGAGGTGGCGTTGGTTAGGAGCAAGAAAACAGCACAATATCTGCAGTGTTTACAGATGGATTGGTATAATAGACTGTGCAGCTGAGCAGAGAGATTTGACTATTAAGGGTTAAATTATACCTGCCTGCCAAAATCAGAAATATGTTAACATGCTTTACCGTTCATAAGATTTTAGTGGAATTCACCATATGGTAAACAGATAGAGTAAATGCACTGATATCCTACTGTTATTTTACTGTTTAATGTTTTCATAATTGCCGGTGTTAATATGCTCATTAAATAGGACAACGAACTGTGCCTGGATGACAGTCACACTATTTTCCTCAACGGACCACATTGCAACTAAACTCTCTGACACTGTTTCACTCGAGTAGGTCTCTAAAGAAAAGGATCCTCGAGTGGTTTGAATTACACAATTATTCCAGCGATGCACAGCTCGGTAGAGTGAGCAGTAGAACTAAGGACATACCTCATGTAGCAGTGCGTTCTGATAGCTGATGAGGTTTGAAATGGGGAATTGATTGGTAAAATGCTGTGGATTTTACAATGTAGTTATCTACACTGTTGGTGTTGAACCATTAGTGAAGTTGCTGCACCAGTCTGTCAAAATGTCCACTGAAGAGGCACCAAACTCTCAGGTGCTGAATTCAATTGAATTAGCTTTATTGTCACATGTACTCACATGAGTACAGTGAAAGGTTTACAAGTCGCCTCTTACTGCACCATCTTAGGTACAGATTCTTCAGAACAAGTTCTGATCTACTTTTATTGTTTTCTAATAGAATCATACTGCATTTTAGCCAATCATGAAATGCTGACAGCTAGAATAACAATACCTGAGTTTAACTATTTTTCACTCATTACTACCACTCTAGAATTACTTTTAACATTCAAGGGGCTCCAATTTAAATGACTGCCTGATTGAAGTTGCTGATACGACCAATGTTGGGATGTTCAATTCTAAAAGATCATAATAAGTATAAACTGGACCATTATAATGGCACAGGACAAATACATCACTACAGATCCTGAGGACTCCCAGCCCTACCCGCTGCCACCCCTCTAACCTGTCCCTCACATAGAACAGCATAAAAACACATTTGGAATTGAATCTGCATCCTATATTCTAATCTTTAAACACGTGGAAAACATTTGGGCAATTGTGGGATGCAAATCCCGAGTCTTGCTCTGACTTAGCACTATTTTCTGTTGGGAATTTTGATTATACATTTTTACACTCCTGCTTTTACTTAAAATGAATTTACAAGAAAATGCACAATTTACTTATACAGTTCAGTGATATACAATGTACCCAGTGTGGCACACAACTCCTCATTTAAATAAGATCTTACAGACATGAAGCTGGAGTGAAGATTCACGATAACATTAACATGAATTTAAAGTTTAAGAAGTAAAAGAAATAAGAACATACAGGGCTTTTTGTAGCTTCAGGAAGTCCCAAGTTTCTTTATAACCAGACACATCCTTCTGCAACGCTGTCATAGCTTTAATATCAAAACTGCAGCAGCTACCTGATGAAACCAATGACCGGATAAGTTGGTGATGTTCACTTAGGAATTAATCTTGACCAGGTCACTGAGAGTCCCTGTTCTTTTTCGAATAGAGCAGCATAATCATCTATACCTACCTGAAAAGCTAGTCATAGCCTCACTTTAAGATCTCATTCTAAAGATAGCACCTCTGACTGTGCTCCACTTCTTCAGCGCTGCAGTGCACCGACTTGTCAGCCTAATATTGTTTGTTTATGACTGGATTGAGACTTGAAACTACAGCTTCTGACTCAGAGGTGAGAATGCTATCGCTAAGCCAAGGCTGGCACGATCAAAATCGCTATGAGGGAAGATTACAGTCATCAGAGAAGGTGAAAGGAGATTTTTAAAAAGATTTTCAGAATTTGGAAAGGTTTTAGCAAAGTAGTAAAACATTATTTTTGCTGTTGGCCAAAGTGTACTGAGGGGACAAGATCATTAGCAGGAGAATAAACGGTGACGTTAAAGTCTCAGTATCTAATTTTGATGGTGAATGAGTAGAATTATGCCATTCATATTTCTTAGTCAATAATAGGAACTGGAAGCAAAAGACAGAAGATAAACATTGATATGTTTTGAATATTTCTGTTGTTATCTGTAGAAACTTAGGATCAAATAGCCGGATTTGAGAGCACAACAACCTGTAGTTAAACCTACGGTCATCGTGCAGTCCAGCAAGGTAAGCAATTAGAATAACTACTACAGTTAACTTGAACAGACTGACACTTATGTTGAAACTGCATCCATAGGAATTTCATACAAAATTCATTAACATTTTTGTAAGTTCATATTGCATAAGGACAATATTATCTGATAAGTGGAGTCACACACAAAGAAAATAGCAATCACGTTTGGCTTTACAGTCAAAATACCAACATGCTTTCATCAATGTTTGATACATTACATCTTCTAGTGCAAATGAGAACTTTTTCTAAAATTGTCTCATTGTTGTAAATGATTGCAGCGGTAAAAAAGGCAAAAATATTACATCTGTATCAGGCACTGCTTTTCAAATACCCCTATTTGTAAAGTTTATACAAGCTTTCGAACATCAATATTCCAACCAATAACATAAATCTACTGAACCATATATCCTCCAGGCAAACTCCTTTACAACCAATGGAACACCTGCACTAATGAATGATGAAGGTAGATTACGAATCGCCAGCTCTTACTGACACACAAAAGAAGTAAACGATTCTTTAACTGTGAATGGGACTTTCAATTTCAAGCATTTCATCTTGTTTCAATCCTCCAGCCCACCCCTAAGGGCAGTTCCTGTTGATAGACACACCAAGCAATCAAGTCATGGAGAATTTTTAAAAGTCTTGGTACCTTCAATATCACAGCCCAGCAGCTCCATACGTAGTCCCAGCCCAGCTGCCGATGCTCGCTCAGGGTAGATACGAATGTATCTTGTTAACAATGGTTCAAATTTCCGAATTTCTGGCGTATCATAGTTGGTATTTCCTTCAAATGTCTAGACAATATGAAAAGAAATACACAGACATTAGCTGAATCCATTAACAGAAACACACACCAGAGATAAAATCTGCTCATTTCTCAGACAAAAATATGAGCTGCATTGGTATTATCTGCATTACATTTTCATAACTTAGTGGCATGTGTGATTACAATGTTGCTCCCAATTTTCAAAAATTGACAGTTTGAATATAAATCTGGAATTACATACAACAGATGTTGAAATTATTCAACGAATCTTATGCAATTTGACAAGGAAACCAACATAAATTGAAAAATAAGTACTGACACACAATGGAAAAGCCACACATCAAGTGGTGAGCTTTTCCTGTGTTATTTCTTAACAATAACTGTAAATCAACAAATGTGGTCCCAGCGATTTCTCTCAAAAATTCAAACCAAACACAGATTGCCAGCAACTATCACCAACTTAGGAGCAGAACATATCCTACTGGCAAATGGGCATGCTTTATGCCCGAAGGAGTGACAACACACACACACACACACACACACACACACACACACACACACACACACACACACACACACACACACACACACACACACACACACACACACACACACACACACACACACACAC
>JAHRHZ010000034.1:25165825-25199966 GCA_024137785.1 Ginglymostoma cirratum | reverse complement strand
CGCACACACACACACACACACACACACACACACACACACACACACACACACACACACACACACACACACACACGACCCGAAACCGTAACTCTGATGTCTGTCCAAAAATGCTGCCAGACCTTCTGAGCTGTTCCAGCCATTTCTGTTTTTGTTTCTGATTTACAGCATCCACAATTCTTTCAGTTTTTATTTGACATATACCAATTTCTACCCTTATTTAAGAAAACTTTCCACAATTCGATAAATTGCCAGAGAAGAGTAAACAAGAGATATTTTCACATTACAGTGAATTTGGTAGACTATCATGCCTAATATTTACAATATGGTACAAATTTTGTTTAAACTGTCATTATTTTACTACATTCTTGGGCGATATTAGGTTACTGCAACTTCTGACTGAAATTTATACACCTGTCCTGCAACTATTTCTCTTGCGTCATTTTCTCAAGCATTCCCTAAACATCAATACTACCTCGAGGAAGGGTATTTTATTGTCATTCCCTTTGACAACTATTGCAGTAATATGCAAGAGTCAAGCTGTGAGGCACTGAAAACTGCTCACATGCATGAAAACGAAATAAACCATACCATTTTCCTGTCACTCCAGGTCCTATTCTACCCTGATGTGGAGGTGCTGGTGTTGGACTGGAATAAGACCATAACACCATAAGACCATAAGACAGAGGAGTGGAAATTAGGCTATTCAGCCCATTGAGTCTTCTCCACCATTCAATCATGGCTGATAAGTATCTCAACCCCATTGTCCCGCTTTCTCCCTGTAACCCTTGATCACCCTTGACAATCAAGAACCTATCTACCTCCGTCTTAAATATGCTCAATGACCTGGCCTAGTGAATTCCATAGGTTCACTACTCTCTGGCTGAAGGATGGGCAAAGTGAAAAGACACACAACATCAGGTTACAGTCCAGCAGGTTTATCTGAAATCATAAGCTTTCGAAATGTTGCCCCTTTGTCGGGTGAACTGTGTCTGCTGTGTACATGGTGGTGGTGTTCCCATATGTGATGGTAAATCACCAAACCTTAAACAGACCATCATTCGCAGCAAACTACCCAACCTTCAGGACAATATTGATCACAACACCACACAACCCTGCCAGGGCAGCCTCTGCAAGACATGCCAGATCACTGACATGGATGCCACCAACTCACGTGGGAACATCATCCACCACAGACATGGCAGATACTCATGTGACTTGGCCAATGTTGTCTATCTCATACACCGCAGGCAAGGATGCCCTGAGGCATGGTATATCAACGAGACCATGCAGACACAAGACAACGGATGAATGGACACTGCCCAACAATCGCCAGACAGGAATGTTCCCTCTCACTCAGGGAACACTTCAGTGGTCAAGGACATTCAGCCTCCGATCTTTGGGTAAATGTCCTCCAAGGCGGCCTTCGGGATACACAACAAAACAGAATCGCCAAGCAGAGACTGATAGCCAAATCTGTACTCATGAAGACAGCCTTAACTGTGATCTTGGGTTCATGTCACATTACACGTAGCCACACCATAGTGTGTAAAATTTTTCTTACTGTCCTGTTTTGACACCATCACCTGATAATTTGTTATGATCTCTCTACCTTAATTAGTTTGTACAGGTTTGGATTACATGGTACTTTGGTTAAAACCGCAGCACGTGACTTTTATACCTATCATGACATTCCAGCCATTTGGTTTGTCTCCAACATCACCTTATTTTTAATGTTTTGTAATTATCTCTCTGTCTTAATTAACTGGATTACAGGTCATCCCTTCACTTTTATTCAGCTGTTGACACTTTACTCACACTGTCTGACACTTTTGTTCACCTGCAGAGACTTAACATTCAACTCCTCAACACTCCACTCACACCAATCATATGATCTTTTGATCTCTCTGCTATAAAGTCTGTGCCTGTGTGCCTCTCTGCACTTCACCCAACAAAGGGGCAGCGCTTCGAAAGATTGAGATTTCAAATATACCTGTTGGACTGTAACCTGGTGTCATGTGACTTCTGACCACCCTAAAATCCGAATTGATACAGAGTCTTCTGTTTTACTAAAGAAGCATTTCGCATTTTCAGGTGTAATGCAAAGAACAAAGTGCCGTTTGTCTGTGGTAGCGATGTTCTGTTGTAGAGAAGAGACTAATATATACTGACTGGGAAGAGAAATGGGCAGTAATTCTTTGTAATGTAAAAATGTTCACCATTTTATATATTGGAAACATGGCAAATGTGACACAAGGCTCTTGACATAGTGCGGCATATTGTGTCTTTGTGTATTGTATAGTGTGTCTTTATTGTAAAAGGACTTGGGGTGGCACAGCGGCTCAGTGGTTAGCACTGCTGCCTTATAGCACCAGGGACCCAGGTTTGATCCCAGCCTTGGGCAACTGTCTGCGTGGAGTTTACACATTCTCCTCGTGTCTGCGGGGGTTTCCTCTTGGTGCTCCGGTTTCCTCCCACAGTCCAAAGATGTATAGGTTAGGTGGATTGGCCATGGGAAATGCAGGGTTAGGGTAGGTGAGGGGGTGGTGGGTCTGGATGGGATGATCTTTGAAGGGTTGGTGTGAACTCAATGGGCCAACTGGGTTGCTGCTGTATTCTACGAATTCTATGTTTATTTTTGTGGCAGCATGATGGCACTCTTTAGAATTCAGTGTCTTGCTTCGACTTCTAAAAGACATATTTGTGTCTAAAGCTGTGATCCCAGTTTACTTACCTTTGGTTTGGAGCTGCCAGGATTTGTTACCAACTTCCAGTCTGATCCATTTGTGCTGTAGCCGAGCTTGAACTTCCGCATGAACACCTTATTGTCCCTCAGCTTGACACCCTGAATGATCAAGCTGCGCACGTCTTTCTCCACTCCCAGGTCTATCTCGATCCATTCGTTATTGTAAGATGGAAGGCTCTGTTTTAGTGCCCAGCCAGCTCGGCTAGTGAGGAGCCGCGCGTGTTCAGGTCCCCAGTATCGGTCCATGGAGGATGAGGCAGTGATCTGGTTATCAGAGATCAGTCCTGAGACCATTCCTAGCATTCCAGAGCAGGGATAATCTGCAAGACAAAAATAATCAGTTATCAGAGAGCGATAAGGTAAAATTTTACTATGAAGGTACACTTAGGTATGATCCCAGTATGAAAAATTATGACAAAATAAATATCAAATATTAAACTGAAGCTGAGTGCAAACCTATTAGCAAGGAGAGGAATGACCAATGCAGCTACAAAATTCTGTGACACTTCCTACCAGTTGAATGCCAAATATCAATCTCATTGTAATAATTGGGCAATTGTGTGATTCAGCGAAGAACAAGGTCCTTTAGCCCATCATGCTTGCCCTGGCTCAATGATCCTGTCCAGCTGTATTATCTAGTGCCAATCTTGTGCCTTTCACCATATTCCTGCACATCATGGTTATCCAAAAAAAAGTCCAATGCCCTCTTGAATGCCTCAATTGAACCTGCCTCCACCGTATTTCCAGGAATTGCATTTCAGTCTAACAACTCACTGTGTGAAAAACATTTTTCTCAACATCGCCCTTGCTTTGTTTGAATATGATGTTAAATCTATGCCCTCTTGTTTTTGTTCCTTTTATAAATGGAAACAGCTTCACCGATACACTCTGTACAGCCTGCTCACATGTAATAGTGGTTAAGAAATAGTCACAGCAAGTATGTTATTTTGATTCTCTTAAAGGCATCTCATCCTTCATTCTATTCTGCTCACGGCTAATTTGTTTAACTTAGATGATTCTTTGCATATACACTGACTAATTCACAGCACATCTCAATTATTCAGGCATGCTGGCTGAGGTGCTCTTTTGTTATCTTTTGAGATTGAGCAGATTCCAATAACAACCGAAGGATTCCAATAATAACAAATGTGATACCCTCCTATCTCCTCACTGTTTAAGGCCCCAAACAGGTAGAGCAGCCATTTACTTGTACTTCTATCAACTTAATCTATTGTATTCAGTGTTCACAAGGGGTCTTCATTACACTGGGGAGACCAAATGCAGATTATGTGACCTCTTTGACAGATATGTCAAATCAATTGGTAAGCATGACCTGAGCCTCCGGTTGCTAGCCATTTAAACTCACCACTTTGCTCTCTCTCTCTCTCTCTCACTCTCACACACACACTTCTCTAACCTAGGCCTGTTGCAGTGAAACTCAATACAAGTTTGAGTAAAGCCACCTCATCTTCCAATTAGACACTTTGCATAGCCTTCTTGACTCAACACTGAGTTCAGCAATTTGAGACAATGAATCCTCTCCCCGAAACTGATGATTTATTTTGTCACGTGGAGAACTTCATTTTGTTTGTCATGCTTTTGCTTTCAGACAAAGTTTTCAATTATTCACACACAGTAATGTTTTGTTTTTCTGCAACCACCATTACCACTTCCTTTGGCCATTTGTTTCACAACGTCACATCACTTAATATCTCTCAGCCTCTATCCTGTCCCAGGCCTTCCCTACTGTTTCTCTTGCCCCTCACAACAGTATTAAACATATGACCAGAGGAGTTCAGAGTTGGAGTAGGCCACTTGGGTCCCTCAAACCCGCTCCAGCATTCAACAAGATCACAGCTGACCTGACCATTCAACATTCCTAACCCTGATTAAATTTTCACACCCTTCGCATTCAAACCGATCATATTGTTACCTTCCTTCAGCTTTTATAAAGACTTACATGTGACTCGAAATATTAACTCTGTTTCTCTCATCACAGATGCTGTCAGAACTGCTGTGCATTTCCAACATTTTCTGTTTGCATTCCAATGATAACACGTTGTTAACAGAAGAGATGCCTTATTATCTGGAGCTGTTTAAATGATTGATTACATTGGAGCTTTGCAATATAAATGGTAATTCATTATACGTCAATGATATCTAAGCCTTTTTGCAGGTGTTTTTAGAATTATATACAGTTTTATCATAGACTCATATAATATTATGAGCTGTTCTGCTAATTAACAAGGCTGTACTGAAGAGTGACCATTGATCGTATCTCAGACGTGAAAATGAGAGTAATTGTTGCTTGCAGGGCTTCAGTGGAGTCTTGTCTGAGCTCCTTGTCAGAACAGTATACTTCACAAGTTTTACATCCACGCAAACAATCCAACAAGGTGAGGGGAATGATTTAATGAACACTGGACTCAGCAAAACATTAAGGCCAGTCTTTTTCCATTTAAATTAACATTTAACGCTTAACGTTCTGAATGGCATCAATTGGGTGGAGCGGGAATTCTGCCCCCTCGGTCAGGAGGAAATCTGGCCACAGACAGCTGATAGCCATCTGATTGGCTGGCAGCTCTGTAGGGCGTGGAAGCTGCTATCAGAGTGGTATATCCACTGCTGGAACTACAAGCCAAGGCACCAGTCTACGTGCTTGGTAGACATAGAGTCTTGCAGTGTGGACAGGGAGAGAGGCCTGGGCAGGAAGTGGTTGGTGGTGAGGGAAAGTATGGGCCATGATGATAAGACCAGGTAGAGAGAGATAGTACCTCGGAGAGGGTTGGAATAGGGGCAATGTCGGGGGTATTTTCCAGTCTGAGATCAGGATGATCTACCAGGCTTACCCACCATCCCTGAACTCCTCCTGCCAACCAAAGCATTGCGCCCTGGTGCGAAGTGCTCATTAAGTGGCTAATAGTCGGTATTTTGGGTAATGGCTGTGTATACACATTGTTTGAAGTACATCATTACAACAAGAAGATCTATCATTGTGCACAAGGTTGTCAGGTCCATAAGGAAATGGCTAAAGATTCAAACATGTCTGTTTGTTCTCTATTTACTCATGGGATCTGGAAATCGCTGGCTGGGTCAGCATTTATTACCCTTTCTTAGTTGCCCTTGAGAAAGGTGAGCTGCCTTCTTGAACCGCTGCAGGCTGTATCCTGTAGGTAGACCCACAATGCTGTTAGGGAGTAAGTTCCAGGATTTTGACCCGATATACTGAAGATATGGTAATATGTCTCCAGGTCAGGATGGTGTGGCTTGGAGACGAACTTCTAGACGGTTGTATTCCCATGGGTCTGCTTCCTTTATCTTTCTAGATGGAAGTGGTTGTGGGTTGGAAGGTTTGGATTCTCTCTTGTTGGTGATAGTCATTACCTCACACTTATGTGGTATGAAACTCGATCACCACTAGTCAGCTTAAGCCTGAATATTGCAGCATTTGAACATGGACTAATTCAGTATCTGAGGAGTTGTGAATGGTGCTGAACATTGTGCAATCATTGGTGAGCATCCCCACTTCTGAGCTTATAATGGAGGGAAGGTCATTGATGAAGCAACTGAAAATGGTTGGACCTAGAATACTACCCTGAGGAACTCCTGCAGAGATGTCTTGGAGTTGAGATGACTGACCTGCAACAACTGCAGCATTGCTTTTTTGTGCTAGATATGACTCCAACAGCAGAATGTTTCAGTCCTGGTTCCCACAGAATTTATCTCGATCTCCTGATACCACGCTTGGTCTAATGTGGCCCTGTTGTCAAAGGCAGTCACTCTCACAGTACATTTAGAATTCAGCTCTTTTCTCCATGTTTGAACCAAGGCTGTAATGAGATCAGGAGCTGAGTGGCCCTGGTGGAACCCAAACCGGGTGTCACTGAGCAGGTTATTGCTGAGTAGGTGCTGCTTGATAGCACTGTTGATGACACCTTCCATCAATTTTACTGATGATAGAGAGTAGACTAATAGGGCGATAATTGGTCGGGTTGGAATTGTCCTGTTTTTTGTATGGAGGACACGCCTGGACAATCTTTCACATTGTGTTGTAACTCTACTGGAAGAGCTTGGCTATGAGAGCAGCAAGTTCTGGAGCACAATTCTTCAGTACTATTGCTGGAATTTAGTCAGGGCCCATAGCTTTTGCAGTGTGTACTGCCTCCAAATGTTTCCTGATATGGCACGGAGTGAATATAATTGGCTGAAGACTGGCACTTGTGATGCTAGGGACCTCTGGAGGAGGCTCACATCAGTAACCCTGTGAGTAACTGATAAGATTTCCAATTTGTGCCTGATAATGAGTAGCTTTACTCTGAAACCCACATGCCCCTGAAGCTGATTCAAGGTTGCTGACCCTTCAAGGATGACAACCTTGTGACAACATTTCACACGGACAGTGATTTGACTTTGCCTCTGCTGAGGGAAGTCATTGGGGTTGAGTGAGCTCACCATGCTATTGATTGTTTTATCTGGTGGGAGATCAAGAGAACCTCTAATGTCTTTACTTAATCACGGTAAATCACTCTGGAATTACTTTGATTCAGTTATGAGTTGTGGGTGCTGCCAGTTGAGTTAATATTTATTGCCAATCCCAAATTGCCCTGAATCAGGTGGTAGACTGCCTCTTGAATTTGGGCCGTATGGACGCCCATCGTGTTATTCAGGAGAAACTTGCAGGATTGGACCCAGTGACAATTAAGCAGTGGCAACATTTTTCCAAGTCAGGATGGTGTGTGGTTTGAGGGGAAACCTGTAAGTTGTGGTGTTCCTGTGCATCTGCTGCCCTTCCCCTTTTAGGTGGTACACTTCACAGGATTGGAAGGTGTTGTCAGAGAAGCCTTGGTGAATTTCTGCAGTGCATTTTGTAAAAGGTACACACTGCCTGTACTGAGCATTGGCAGTGAATGTTGAAAGAGGTGTTGCAGAACATTACACCTTCGCTTACATTTAGCAATCTGAGGCTTATTTTGACAATTCTTTCTGAATTGCAGAATTGTTTCTCTGTCAGAATTTTTTTACAAGTCTGCCAACTTCTTTGAAACTCTTTGCTCAATTTGTTATATTGGCATGGATAAGGCACAATTATAAGTGTCAGGTGGGAAGTTTATGCACCCCACCAGACTCGACAGGTTTTACCCGTGGAACTGAAGACAGAAACAGATTGAATTTTTACAGCATTTCTAACAGCCTCAGTATTTTACAAAATACTTAATGGCCAATTATTGCTGCACAGGCCAGCTGCAACGTAGAGAAACATGGCAGCCAGTTTATGCACAGTGTGCTCTCTCAAACAACAAGGGGTAAATGTTAACTAGGACACTGGGAGAACATTCCCCACCTGGTTGTAGATAATTCGCCACCCAATGCTCCACCAAATAACTGGTCTTAGCTGGACTGTAGCGCAAATTTTACCAGCACATTGCACAACAACCTGTACATTGTCTAATCTTGTCAAACTCCAGCAGTGCCCTGTGCAAGTTTTGGGTTCAGACTGGCAGAGTTCTATGGGTGAGATGACAATGTCTCAATGGATTACATGGGGAGACGGAGCAAGCTTCATCTTGCCAAACTGAAGTTCTCCAGTTTAGTACTGCTTCCCACACCTTCTTCCCATCATCCTACTGCTCCAAAGTTGTCAAGCCTCCAGAGCTGTGAGAATGAGGGGATGGTGAGGGGCAGACACTTACAAGAATGAAGATCAGCAAAGCACAGGAACAGGCCCTTCTGCCCTGCAGGTCTGCACCGACATGACACTTTCCTAAACTGAAACCATTTTGCTTCTGTGCAGTCCTCCAGGCGATGGCCAAGTGGTGTTACCGCTAGACTTTTAATCCAGAGACCCAGGTAACATTCTGGGGGCCCAGGTTTGAATCCTGCCAAGGCAGGTGGTAGGATATGAATTTGATAATAAAAAAAATTCTGGAATTAAGAATCTACTGATGACCATGAAATCATTGTCAATTCTCAGAAAAACCCACCTGGTTCACTAATGTCCTTCAGGGAAGAAAACAGCCATCCTCACCTGGTCTGGCCTACATGTGTCTGCAGACCACAGCAATGCAGTTGACTCTCAATTGCCCTCTGAAGTTGTCCAGGAAGCCACTCAGTTGTACCAATCACTACAAAGTCTCAAAGAAATGAAACCAGACGAATTATCTGGCATCAACCTAGGCACCAGAAAAGACAACGGCAGAAACAGCTCTGTCAACCCTGCAAAGTCCTCCTCACTAACATTTGGGGCCTAGTGCCAAAATTGGGACTAGTCAAGCAATAGCCTGACATAGTCATACTCTCAGAATCATACCTTACAGACAATGTCCCAGACAGCGCCATCACCATCCCTGGATAGGTCCTGTCCCACCGGCAGGGCAGACCGAGCAGAGGTGGCAGCGCAGTGGTATACAGTTGGGAGGGTGTTGCTCTAGGAGTCCTCAACATTGACTTCAGATCCCATGAAGTCTCATGGCTTCAGGTTAAACATGGGGAAGGAAACATCCTGCTGATTACCACATACCATCCTCCCTCAGCTAATGAATCAGTACTCCTCCATGTTGAACAACACTTAGAGGAAGCACAGTCCTTTGGGTGGGGGATTCTAATGATTCTAATGGCTTGGCAGCAGTACTACTGATCGAGCTGGTTACGTCCTAAAGGATGCAGCTGTTCGACTGAGTCTGCAGCAGGTGGTGAGAGAACCAACAAGAGGGTAAAGCACACTTGACCCCATCCTTCCAAATCTGCCAGCTGCAGTTGCATCTGTCTATGACAATATCGGTAAGTGTGACCATCGCACAGTCCTTGTGGAGACAAAGTCCTGCCTTCACATTGAGAACAACCTCCATCGTGTTGTGTGGCACTATCACCGTGCTAAATGGGACAGACTTCGCACAAATCTAGCAACTCAAGACTGGGCATCCACGAGGCACTGTGGGGTACTGCAAAGGCTATACACCCTGATAACATTCCACCAAGAGGACTGAAGACTTGTGCTCCAGAACCTGTCACTCCCCTAGCCAAGCTGTTCCAGTACAGTTACAACACTGGTATCTATCCAACAATGTGGAATATTGCCCAAGTATGTCCTGTATATAAAAAGCAGGACAAATCCAACCCAGCCAATTATTGCCCCGTCAATGTACTGTCGATCACCAGTAAAGTGATAAAAACAGTGCTATCAAGCAGCATCTACTCAGCAATAACCTGCTCAGTGACACCCAGTTTGGGTTCCGCCTGACCTCAGCTCCTGACCTCATTGCAGCCTCGGTTCAAACATGGACAGGAGAGCTGAATTCTAGAGGTGAGGTGAGAGTGACAGCCCCTGACATCAAAGCTGCATTCGACTGAGTGTGGCATCAAGGAGCCCGAGCAGAACTGGAATCAACGGGCATCGCGGGCAAACTCTCCGGTGGTTAGGGTCATACTTGACACATATGAAGATGGTTGTCGTTGTTGGCGGTCAGTCATCTCAGCTCCAGGACATCTCTCCAGGAGTTCCTCAGGGTAGTGTCCCGGGCCCAACCATCTTCAGCTGCTATGTCAATGACCTTCCCTCCATCATAAGGTCAGAAGTGGGGATGTTTGCCAGTGAGTACAGAATGTTCAGGACCATTTGCAACTCCTCACATACTGAAGCAGTCAGTATTTTTGGGACTGGTTTCAGACCTACAGGATTGAGCAGCTCCTCTGTGACACTCTGAACCCTGGCACTGAGGCGGAAACACACCCTCCTGGAGTCATGTTTCATTGAACTTAAATTCAATTAATAACACTGGTATAAACTGTTAGTCTCGTTAACAATGACTATTGCAAAAGCCCATCTGATTCAGTCAAATCTTTCAGGACGGGAAATCTCTAACTTCATCTAATCTGGCCTACATTTGACTCCAGCTCCACGCATCTGTGGATGATTCTGAAATGCCCTCTGAAATGGCCTCGCAAGTTACTCAGTTGTAGGCAGCTCACTGCCACTTGCTCAAGGGAAACTAATGGTGGATAGTAGATGCTGGCCTAGTCAGTAACACTTACATCTTAAGTGTGAATTTTTTTTTGTTTCATTCGTCAGTAACTTGTTTCTGGGATTTCTAAACATGGTGAACACTGTTTCCTCCTTCAGTCGATACTCAACTGGCTAAAAATCAAGTTGTGGAAAAGATGGTTGGTATTGTAGAAAACAGTTAGTTCTTTGTAAGTGGAGTTTATGGTTTGTCTGAGTGAGCAAACTATTATTAACATTCAGATTTCTCACAAGTTGACTCTTTACCTGTAATCTTGCATCCATATAGCTCAAACCGAAGTGCAACACCACCCTGCCATGTCTGTGGCCTTATGCGAACGTATCGTGTCAAGATTGTCTGAGGAAACTGCCTTAAAGCAATGTCTTTGGGATTGGTGTTGCCTTGAAATATCTGTAAACATGAAAGAGAAGATCACAGATCAGGCAAGTTGCCTATTCTTCATATTTGTTCCACTCTGTCCCACAATGACTCATGTTAAGGACGTGACTCTAAGGGATAGTAAGACTCTAAGGGCGCTTCTTTCAGCACCCAGCAACCTAGACTGTGGAGCAGTTTTTCAGTCAAACCTGTTCCCACCCGATAGTCATACTTGCCTGTAGGAGTCACGTGATTATATCCAGGAGCAGGAATCCTAGCTGTCTTTGCTCCTCTCTACACCAAAACATGAAAGCCAAACTGCAGTATCCATATCATTGACACTGGAAATTGAGAACAACAGTAGACTGTGTGCTATAAGAACTGTAATTCCATGGAGAATGTGATATGTGACAAGGACTCAATGAGGTGGATGAACCACCCTTGGTTAACAATCAAACCAAAAACTAAGACAGACAAAGCTATGAAAACCAATGGTAGGCCAGAGGATCGGACCATTTTTACGAATTGTCAACAGACTAAAAAGCTAAGAAAAAGAGAAAAAAATTGAACATGAAAATAAATCACCAAGAAATATAAAAGTAAACAGCCAAGAGCTTCTAATGGTATATAAAAGGAGTAGCTAAAGTGAGTGCAGGATCCTTGAGGGATGCAACTGTGGAATTGATAAAGGAAAATAGGGAAATGGCAAATATTTTAAACTAATATTTTACATCAGCCATCGTCGTGAAAGACATGACAGATATCCCAAAGATAACCGATAAACAAGATACTAATGGGAGAAGAGATATTATAACAATCCCTATCAAGAGGAACAAAGTAGTTGACAAACTAATGGGACTGAGGACAGACAAGACACCTGGACCTGATGGCCTCATCCAAGAGTTTTAATGTAAGTGTCTGTAGAGATGGTGGAGACATTGATCAAAATATTCCAGAACTCACTGGATTCCGGGATGGGAGGGGTTCCACCAGATTGGAAAACTGCAAATGTGGCACTCTGTTCAAGAAGTGAGGGAGACAGAGAACTATTGTCCAGTTAGTTTAATATGTGTCATTAGGAAAATTCTACAAGTCCATTACTAAGGGAGAAGTTGCAAGACACTTAGAAAAGCTTAACACAATCAAACACAGTCAGCATGTTTTTGTGAAAAGGAAATTGTTTATTTGAATTTCTAGAAGACATTCGGTAAGGTACCACATTAAAAGGTTACTGTATCTGATAGGAGCTCCTAATATTGGGGGTAATGTATTTGCACGAATTGAGGATTGGTCAACACACAAAAGATACAGAGTCAGGACTAACGGGTTTTTTTTCAGTTTGAAAAGACATAAGCAGTGGGGTCCTGCAACGATCGGTCCTAGAGCCTTAATTATTTATGATGTACATTAATGACTTTGTGGAAGGTCAGAGTGACAGAGGAATCTGGGTGTTCTTGCAAATGAAACAAAAAGGTTAGTGTGCAGTTGCAGCAAGTAATTAAGAAGGTAAATTGAACTTTGGCCTTTATTGCTAGGACGTTGGAGCTTAAAAGTATGGAAGGTTTGTTACAACTGTACAGGGTGATTTTGAAGTCGCACCTGGACTACTGTGTACAGTTCTGCTCCCTGCTTTTAAAAATAGGGAAGTATTGGTATTGGAGGCAGTTCAAAAGAGATTTACTAGGTTAATTCATAGGATGAAGGGTTTGACTTATCAAGAATGGCTAAGGAGGCTAGGTCTTTATTCATTAAAGTTTAGAAGAATGATAGGAAATCTTATTGAAACATATAAGAATCTGAGGAGCTTCAGAGGGTTGGTGTTGAGAAGATGTTTCCACTGGTAGGGGAATCTTGAACAAAGGAACATTGTCCCCGTATTCAAAAACACTCGTTTAATACTGAAATCACAGATCATTGAATCCCTGCAGTGTGGAAACAGGCCTTTCGGCCCAACAAGTCCACACCGCCCCACCGAACAGCATCCCACCCCCTACCCACTCTCCGACATTTTCCATGTATAACCCACCTAACCTAAATATTCCTGAGCACTACGGGCAATTTAGCATGGCCAATCCACCTAGCCTGCACATCTTTGGACTGTGGGAGGATACCGGAGCACCCGGAGGAAACCCACACAGACACAGGCCTGAGGGTGGAATCGAACCCACTGAGCTACCGTGCCACTCTTGTGAAGGAATTTTTTTCTCTCAGAGGGTAATGAATGTCTGGAATTCTCTACCCAGAGAGTTGTGGATCCCAGATCACTGCAAATATAAATAGAGGAGGTAGATAGATATTTGAGATATCAAGGAGTTGAGGGCTATGAAGAAATGGCATTAAAGAGGAGTTGTGGCCTGTGGCAGATCAATTATAGAATGACAGGACATACTTGAACAGCTGATTGGCCTATTCCTGCTCCTAGGTCTTGAGTTTTGCTATGTTTATGTATGGCTAAAGCACTCAGGTCTCAGCAAGCAATAATTAGTGATTCCTAACTTTTAATGAGCCAGAAAATGTAGGAGTGCTACTTGTAGGCTCACTACCAACACTCTTATTCGGTGTAGTCAAATATTACCAGAAATGGGAATAAGGAACTGGATCCCCCCTGTGAATGTAAAAGTCTTCCCAAATTGGCCTAACTTTGTGAGAATCATAGTATTTTTAACTTGAGGCATTAAACAGCAACAAAGTTTAGTAGCATAGAACTTGAATATAGTTAAAAACATAGAAATGTTGTCAAAGCTTTTTGCCATCTGATCATCAGGACAAACACAAGAATGCCAAAATTCAAATGATCATAACAACTTATGCCAAAAGAGAAAAGGGCTGCCAACTGGTTGGCAAGTAGACTCTGATTGGTTGAGGCACTGCCATGGAGAAAGCATCAGGAACTATGAGCTTCCGATGCTTCTGGGTAATTACCAAGATGGTGGAGTAACTCTGACATTCTTCTTCAAAATAGCCTCACAGGACTTTTTATGTTTACCTGAGAAGGTACTGAATTAACACCTCATCCAAAAGATGGCGCCTTTGGCAGAGCAGCTCTCCTGCACTGGAGTGAGAGCCTTGATCTCTGTGGTCAAATCTCCGGAGTTGAACTTGGAACTTTGTGGCTCAGAGGCAACATGCAACCAACTGAACCTCAGCTGATACTCACTGTATCTTAAATTAATCAAATTTAAGAGAAAAGGAGAAAACTCAGTGAAAGGAAAAATTTAGAGAACATTTTAATTTTAATTTGCTGCCAGTACCAATAATTACTGTCTTTACTGTGAGGTGGTGGTTATGATAGATATTCCCAAAGTTGCTCAACTGGGCAACAGAATGCCCTTCAATGCCCCATATAACTCTGATAATTTCAACATTTCACTTCTAATGCAGCTCAGAATGCAATTTAGCATTGCGGATAGAGATCTATTGAAGTCTACCCTGAGGCAAAGAGACTTCTTTTTTGTTTGACGTATTTAACAGTCAGCAGTAAAAATTAGATCTTTATCAGTCACTGCTAAAACTTATTTTGGATTTTAGTCTTCAGAGGAAAGAATAGTGTTTAGGGCTAAAAGACTTTCTTTGTACAATCAGCATTGAGGATTCTCAGCTTTTTTCATGTCTTTAGTGTGTTGTTGAAGTGTGATTACTTTAGGATATATTGTCCACTATCTTGAAGCTTTATCAGCTGTGGCGGAACTCAAATCCCAGGCTGGATAAGGATCTCTATTTATAGTTAACTGTATTGCTGCGGAGACGTGCACAAAACTCCAGCCGGGCAATGGTTTACTTTTACTTCTCTGTACAGCTGTTCATGATACTGGAGCAGTGAGGTTTTGCATTAATACCACAGAATGTCAGCAGTCACGTCAACAATGTTCAAGTCTTTTTTTCATTATAACATAGTCCAAATAATCAATTGTCTTTTCTTGACAAGGAAACATTTCAATTAATGAAGTAGTTAAATATAATATTGAAACGGGTCATTTGAAATTAATTTGAATAGTTTTTTTTCACTTGGTAGGACAATAATGGCAGAGTAGAAGTTAATTGACTCAGAATACACAACAACTTACATAGAAATCTTAACAATCAGTTTTTTTACACTAATTTACACCATGTGTTTATATATTCACCCAGTTTAGCAGACCAGCAATAAAACACTGTATCCCAATTTCACAACTTTATGAAATACTGTATATTCCTCTTCACAGTAGAACCTGTGATAATCAGAATCATAACATGCACATTTGACATGCACATTGATGCTGCTAGGATTATTCTGGACCTAATTTTCAATTCTATCCCTTGTTTGAGTTATGACAATACTCATAACATACCAACAAGAATAAGAAAATTGATTTTCTCAATCCTGAGCAACCACAAAAAGTCCAAACATTGAAATAATGCCAAAAGAATTAATACGTGAACAACCCAGGGACTACATTGTTTTGATGTCAACCACATGAAATTGAAATGGTATCTCAGTCTGTGATGCTGCTCCTCAATAATTACGGAATAAAATCTTTAACTGAAAATGCTGGGAAAACTCCACATTCAATTTGAAATATTAACTTGGTTTTTCTGCCCACAGCTGCTGCCAGACCTGCTGAGCATTTTCAGATCTTGCTGTGTTTTCAGGTCATATTTCCAGCATCCACATTATTTTGCTTCAAAAATCTTTCACTCTGTTGCACCTTAATATGCTGAAATTTAACCGTCTCAATTAGTTGCAGTGGGGTGGCAAAGCAATAAATTTTATCGACTTGAACTAGGCCATTGGTCTGGAAATTGAGTTCAATGCTCAGCACGGTAGCTCGGAAGTATGAACTCAGTTTAGAAAGGTAATCTGGAAATAAAAATCTGGCATCAGTAAAAGTGATCATAAAGCTATTAAATTATTGAAAATATCCAGCTAATATCTCCTAAGGGACTTGAACTTACCATTTTTTTTGATTTAGCCAACACCATTCCACATCATCATAGTTCACTTTCAAGTGACTATCAAGCTACCCACCATCACATTCTCAGTACAACTCCCGGTGGACAATAAATACCTCTCTTGATTTTAATTGACTGAAAAGTGATTACGGGACTGCAGAATGGTTACAGTCCACCAAATTACCGCCAGTGAACTGAAGACAGAAAAGACAGAGTGAGCAGAGAGAACTCATTTGGGCTGTTTCTCTAAAAGACAGGTATGGTTATGTTCACTCAGTTGGCTGACGCTTACAGCTTGGCTCAGCTGCTTATAGTCTCATGTTCTAGTCAGTAGACTGTGGGTTTTTCTCCCCGTCCAGGAGTTGAGCCCTTAATTCAAACTGAAATTTGAATACAGTAGGAAGGAGGTGATTCCTCCACCCACCCCTCCATGAATTGTCACTTTGAGATGCCGGAGAGACTTGTGCACCCGACTGATGTTGTTGTGAGCCCCTAGTTTCTGGTAGGACCACCCTTGGCAGCAGAGTCAGGGGCTGGCGCACAGTCCTTTGCCCAAAAACAAGCAAACATTGTGGCGTAGACGGGAGAAATACATTGGCAAGGTGATTATCGGGGTCTCATATGTCTGTAAAATCAGACCACCAACCCATCAAGGTCATGCGAACCATGATAGGTTCCCAAAGTCCTTTACATTGAGCAAAGTCATGTGCAGGCTTTGACCAGAGAGATAAAGGAGCGCATGTGGTGTAAAGAGAATGCCCCAAATCCAAGAATTTGCTGATGATCATGGCAAAGTTTTTTTGTAGCCATCAGGACCATCTTTGAGCAGGATAGTAGTTCTCTTCCTGTAGGTGGCAATGGCCTTCTTCAACACTGGAAATAACACTTTCAACACCTCTTCAACCAGGCTATCTAGCCCCATTACCTTGCACTGAATCTGTTACTGAATCACCATCAGTGGGAAAACTGCAATAAGCAATTAACCAGATGAAGAACAACAAAGCCTGCAGCCCTGATGTATTCAAGCTAAGGTCTTCAAAGGTAATGAACTTCTGCTCACATTCAGATTCTACGCCTTACTACCACAGATTTCGGACGAAGAAGAACTCCCCTCCCTACTTCAGAAACGCAACAATAACAACTTCCTTCAAGAAGGAAGATAAATCATTCTGTGGAAACAATCAAATTATTTCCCTCTTCTCCACACCAGGGAAAATCCTGACACACATTCTCCTGAATCACCTCCTTCCTGCGACTGAGGAAATCCTGCCAGAGATGTAGTGTGGCTTCAGATATTCCAGAGGAACCTCTGGCTTTTGTTGTTAGACAAATCCGACAGAAATATTGAGAACACCGCCAGGAACTCTTTACTGTGTTCATCAATATGACTAAAACATCTGACCAAGTACACTTACAACCTACTTGTCACCAACTATTCACTTCCACAATGATCGACTGTCCACTGGCTAGATGTCAGCAAGGTAGAAAATGTTTTAACCTCAGTCACCTCTGTGTGAAAAAGTAAGCTGACCAGCAATGACAACGTGACCTACAGTTTGCAGATCACTGTTGCGTCCTTGCTCATCCACAGCAGAGTTTCAAGCCAACCTCAATCTCTTCAATTCTCTGGGCAATAAACTCGGCCTGGTTTGAATTTTTTCTTCATTTCTCATGTAACAGGTGTGTTACTGGCTGGGCCAGCATTTATTGACCATCCCTAATTGCCCTGAGAAGGTATTAGTGAGCTGCCTTCTTGAACCGCTGCTGTCCGTGTGCTGTGGGCTGACCCACAATGCCTTTGGGGAGGGAATTCCAGGACTTTGACTCAGCGACAGAGAAGGAATGGCTGTATGTTTCCAAGTCAGGATGATGAGTGGCTTGGAGGGCAACTTGTGGGTGGTGGTGTTCTCAGGTATCTGCAGCCCACACAATGTTACCAACAGAAAACTCACATCAACACACTCCTGGTTAGTCAAATATTCAACTTGGGAATATGGTGAGCACTTCCTCTGTCTTGCCTCTCTCAAAACTCAACCAGGGACAATGAAATGCCACAGTGGACTAGATGTACTTTGATAAACTACTGCAGTGTGTTGTTTGACAACAATGACTTCAGCAAGTCAACAAAAGTCATATTATATTGTCAGTTGTCATCATCACACTCAAGTATTGCCGTGAAAACTAGATTGCATATCAGTGAGCGATAAGAGTGCTGGTGAAATGCCACCAGCAATATTATCACCACATTCTCCAGATTCAATGGAAGGATCTAATGCTTGGTCCTCCTCGAATCCATCTCCATTCAGGCAAAACTCTTGTAAAATCAACAATGATGGACTGATTAGTGAGTCTGCCTAGTCAAAAGGTTTCTTGCCCCGCTGAGTCCTCCATTTTGAACTCTCAAATGGACTGTGTTCCAGTGGGGAAATGAAGAAAACACTTCAATGATTCTCTGCAGCTCTCCTTGATGGTGGCAGCGTTGCCATTAATGACGGGAAAGAGCACGCCAACAATCTTTCAAAATGGTGACTTGTTCATCAAACTACCTCACGTTTGGAGTCACAGATAGGGCAGAGTGGTGTCACAGAGCAACTCCTGCACTCTAGATCCCAATGTCTTGTGGTAAATCTTGGCCCACATTTCCAAAGATCTGCTGATCGAGAATTGGCCTATGTAGTCTATTTAGTAAACTCATGACTAGGTGTAATCCTCGAATCAAAGGACAGTCACTGCTGCTGCCAATGAAGGAAGTGTTGAGTTGGTACATTCTTTGGATGAGCTATTAAAATAAGGCTCAAACTGTTTCCTCTGCAGACTAAGGAAGATCCAAATATTCAACATTCAAAAGAGACAATCAGGGAGTTCTTCATATGCCCTTTTGCCATTGAGGTGCTCTTTCTCTGCTAACATCAATATAACAGAAGCATTTTCATATACCATTACAGATAGAGTGAACTTCACAAAGACTCCAAACATTGTAATTCTATAGGGATTGTTTGAAACAATTACCATTTCATAATGATTTGTTTGGAAACAATCCAAATTGATTAAAACTATTACCTCGAATCTTTTTGCACAATAAAGTGGTCCTGAAATTCCCATGAAAGCTTTCAACATCCAAGATGATACAACCAGAACTTCTAAACTATTTTAAGGGACATTTTGGTAATAACTCTTTACTTCACAGAGCATTTCAGTCGAGGCTACCTTTCATTTAATTACATCAAATTCAAGGGTTTACAGGTGGCAATAGTTTATTCAACTGAAAGGATTTGCGAATGATCTGTTTAATGATTCACATTAGGATTTAAGCTTATTTTACATGTTATGCGTCTGTTAGAACAGCAAACAGAGGGAGGCCATATGAATGGATTAGGTACCTGCTGACTGATATTGGAACTGTCATTTCCAAGGTATGTATTGTAGAAGTGCGATCAATTTTAAATTAGGCCACTTTTCTTCAGCAAATGTTCCTTGTTAATGTTCTCATATGAGAAATCTGATGGATTCTTGGTTTGCAGAAAGGAAGTGTGAACAACTCTTGTGAGTTAAGTTGACTGAATGTTCTTTGCTGTAGATCAAAATGACATAATTCCCAGTCTTAAAAATGAAACCCTTACATGGCCCACCAATGAGGTAATGTTCCTACAATATACATGTATGTAACACAGTGTAACAAGATACTGACAATTTAAAGAATTTTAGTGTGAATTTGAGACCTATCCGTATTCTTATCTCTGGAGTATAAGAAACTGTAGCTGCACAAGTCTTGCCAAAATATATGTTTAAACTTGTTAAATTCTTCCTTGATTATCTGACATCTGGACCCCATTCCAGGTCCCGTGGGTTTGATTTTTGTTCCTTTCATGTCATGTTTGGTCTCCAGAGGCTGGTTTTCAAATCAAGTGGTGTACATGGACACAGAAAGCCTGAAGGTGATGTACTACCAGAAATAGAGCAACCTAGTCTCCGTGTTAGGGATTAGCTTTGTTAAACTGTGGTTGCTAGTTCTATGATTACAAACAAAGCTGTCTTGCGTTGGCTAATACAGAGGACCAAAAGGTCAGAAAATCAGAATTGTCTTTTCCCATTTTGTCTTGCGAGAACTGTTCAAGTCTCAATTATTCCAGGCTTCTTCAGTTGATTATAAAGGAGATTCTACCGGAGTTCTCACAGTGCAATATATATGATCAGCATTAACTGCCACATTTAAGGACCAAGAAGGAGCTGAGAATCAAACCAGCTATCAGCTTCCTGGGGTTAGTTGCATGGTGGCATCAATTCAGATGAATGTGCAGACTTCACCATGGTTAAACTGCATGATTTTAAAAAAATGTTTGTGGAATGTGGGTATTGTTGGCCAGGCCAGCATTTATAGCTCATCCCTAATTGCCCAGACAGCAGTTTAAGAATTGTCCACATTGCTGTGTGTCACATGTGGCTGGATCAGAGAATGATGGAAGAATTCTTTCCCCAAAGGAAATTTGTGAACTAGATGAGTATTTACAACAGTGATTACATAGTCGCTATTAGGCCAGCTCTTTATTCCAGATTTTATTGAATTGAAATTTTGCCAACTGCCATTGTGGGATTTGAACCAATTGTCCCGAGCATTAGCCTGGAGTTCGGGATTTCTAGTCCGGTGACACTACAACGACACCACATCCTCCCCTTTGAGAGTGACATTGACATGAAACTTCATAAAAAATCTTTAATGACTGGCTAGACATGGCTTCCAACAAAAATGTAGAGCCTTTATCATTAAAGAAGTTTCACAGGAATGATTATCAAAGGAACCCTGACACCACCTAAGGAGGTGTTAATATAGGTGACTAAATGCTTGGCCAAGGATGATAACGGGCATGTTAACAAAAAAAACAGAGAGAGGTAGAGAGGATTTGGGAGGGAATTCCACAGTTTAGGGCCAAGGCAGATAAAGACACGACTACCTGTGGTGAAGAAAACTAAGGATGCACAAGAGGGGAGAACTGAAGGGGAACTGAATGCATTTGTCATGCTTAATCAGAGCCCCTTCTTACATTCTTACATAATCAGTCTCCTCATCCCTTTCTAATTAGTTTATTCCAAAAATATTGGCAAAATCCAACGCATAAAGCCATGATTTGATGAGAGAGACTGAGATAGTTAAGTATGGCATCAACTGAAAAGACTTGGCTGCAGTTCCCGTGAATTTAGAGTTAGGACTGAAGGTGAGTTAGGATTTATGATTAACATTTTCAGTTGAATATTAAAGTCACAACAATTGCTGATTACCTTACAGGCTGATGATTTGCATGATTGATGTTTGTTGCATATGCAAGTTTAAATATGACTGACCTTCACAAGTGGAAAGAATCAAATTTAACGATGGTTTTGTGAGCAGGGAAGTGCCGAGGGGGTAATCATTGCAGATTATGGGAACAGGAGATTGTTTACCATTGTACAAAAATTTATAGGGATAGACACATGTAAACTGACGACAAGCAGCCTGACCTCACAAGCACCTCTCTCGACTACCTTTCTCTACTGAATTATTAGACTGTTTGTCTGATAACCAGAACTGGACATAAAGGAATTTCCAACAATCAAATGTTGTGAAGCTGTTGGGCAGAATTTTCCCATTTTCAGGTCAGTGTTTTGTCGAATAGGATTCATCATGCCCAGTCAGCCATGGTTTGAAGCAAATCTTCCAAACAACCTTCCACTCCTCACCTCATTTATTATGCAACATGGTACCTTTCCTGGGAATCACGAGGCTGGAGAGCCAGAAGTGTTCACCGCTGCTCGGATCTTACTGGCTTTCAGGCCTCTGCTGTCATTGTTACAATCCCAGCTTCAGACACAGCAAGGCAGGAACTGACCCTCTCGCTGTGTTGCTCAAACATCACAGAGGGCATTGCCCAGAGCTCAGGGAAGCTCAGTCCCTGCTTGGCAGACAAGGACCAAAGTGTGCTGGTGGATGGGGTAGGGAAGGCAGGGGGCTCTCCTGTTTCCAGCCAACTACCAACGGAGGCCACACCACAAGTCACAGCCAGACTAGACCCAAAACGTGCTGCCTCTCGATTAAAGTGCCATGTAAATACCTGGCACTTTTAAAAGAAATTCCTTCATGAGATGTAGGCATCAGTGTCCAGGCCAGCATTTCTCGCCCATTCCAATTGCCCAGAGGTCAGTGAAAAGTGAATCACATTGCTGTGGGTCAACAATACAGGGTTAAGATCTATGCTCTGCAAGGTTAAGTGCCACCATCTTTCCCGACTACCTCACTCTCACAGGGTCAGCACTCACTCAGGTTCCGCCACTGCACACACCTCCCACCAACTGTCAAGGGCTACAGCTATCACTATAGCATGCTGCATGTCTACTCACCACATACCCCCATACTCCTAGCCCTTCCTACTCTCTGTGCCTCTACTCACTCACTACGGCACCTCTCCTGCACATACATCACCACAACCATGCATCCTCATCCTGCTCAATTCCTTTCTCTGTCTCATTTCAGGAAAAGTATCCCACCCCCAGGACTGACGTCTCAACAGTATCCAAGGCACCAAAATATAATCCTCAGGCTGCTTGCACTTGACCTGCAGGAATTAGCACAGCCCAATTTCTAGACTGCAAGGTCTCAGATCCTTGGACTCTGGGTCGGACCAAGTGCCTGACTGATTGTATATATAATCAGATGAGTCCTTGACTGATTGCGACGGTTGCCCTCATTAACCGTAGTCACCTTCAGCCCATGAAAGAATGCTCCCCATTAATTTTCACATGTCACCATTTTCTTGAATCACATGCAGTGCATCTGCCATGTAAATACCTGGCACGTTTAAAAGAAATCCCTTCATGGGACATAGGCATCACAGTCCAGGCCAGCATTTCTCGCCCAGAGGTCAGTTAAGAGTGAATCACATCGCTGTGGGTTTGGAATCAGCTGTAGGCCACACTGGATAAAGATGAAAGATTTCCTTCCCTGAAAGGCCATTAGTGAACAGGGTAGGTTTTTATATCAATCAACAGCAGTGACATGGTCATCATTAAACCAGCTTCTTACTCCAGATTTTATTGAATTCAAACTTCGTCGTCTACCATGGTGTGATTTGAACCCATGAACCCAGAACATTGGCCTCCTCTGGTGATATTACCCCTCGTGGTGTGGGGAGAGAGTTGGTCCAAGAGCAGGCATGGTAAGGCTGGTGGTTTGTCAATGCCAATTTGCCCGGAAGAAAGGTTGGTTAGATGGCTAGCATGGACCATGAGGAGTGTTGTGTTGAAGCCACAGTTGGATGGCGACCCCCAGCAGCATTGGCAAGCTGCCACTCCAACTTATATCTCAGTGCCCTCCAGTTTCTTGGTGAAGGACAGGAGAATTGGAGGTTGGTGTATAAATAAAACAAGGTAGGATGTTAATGTGATACAAATGCAAGGAAATTAGCTTGGTTCATTTTTTAATTTATTTTTATCCCTTTGTGTAACAAAATTCTGTTTTATTAATACAGAGAAGCTGCAGCTTTGAGTGCCTATCTTTCAGGGGATGTTTTGCCATTAAATAAAAAAAATCAAGCAGATTTTATTCTGGGATCTGATGGATCCGGTAGCAAGATCAGCTGGGATCATAGCTAGCAGCATTGGAGAAGAATGAGCTCTTATTCCTTCACCCAGAAATTGGTGACACTGTGGAATTCTCTGCTACAGGAAGCTGTTGAGGCCAATACACTGAAAGTTTTCAAGAAGGGAGTCAGATACAGTTCTTAGTGTTAGAGGGATCAAAGGGTATTGTGTGAAAGCAGGAACAGGGTACTAGGTTGGATGATCAGCCATGATCATAATGAATAGGAGAGCATGCTCGAAGGGCTGAATGGCCTACTCCTGTTCCTGTTTTCTATGTTGCTATTTAGGTTGTTGCCTAATGTTATAAGGGGTGTTTTTGTGATAATTTTGTGGCTAACATTTACATTTTCACATATCTTCTATCTCAAAGTCCATACTGTAAAAGAATACAGCCGCCATAAATCATAAAAATGGAGTCCATTCAACTGTGGATAATTGTGCTTAGACATTAGGCCTACGCTGTCAAGGGAAGGACTGGTGAGGAAACCTAATTCACCTGCTTCATGCAAGTCCCTTATACATATACCATTAGCTCAAAAAAAGCCTGCACATTTGAATGATCTCTTCTGCTTGTTTAGCTCCAATATATGATCCTTTCTAACACGGGAGTCTGGATAATTTTAGCTTCATAGGTTAAATTTATTGGACTTTTCTAACTCTGACAGGTAACTTTAATTCAGGACTTAAAGGAGCCACAATTCATGCTCCCTTCAGACAAGAATTAAAAATTAGTTGTGTCTTCTAAAATTAAAGGATGTCAAGTAACAAACAAATCAAATAACAACTTTTCAATCATGCCGTTAATTCCCAAAAGAGCACTTTTGTTAACATATTTGCAACGTACGTTTGTTTGAAACAAAATACCTTTTGTTTACCCCTTTCTTTCACAGTTATCCAGTCTTCACCATTGGAGCTCACATCCACTTTGTACGTTTTGATGAAGTACTCCCGCTGAGTTTCTCTGGAGATAGCACCTTGCGTTGCTATGGCAGAAACGTGCTGCAAGAAACCCAGGTCCACCTGCAGCATTGAAATGCAGTCAGTCAGAGCTTGTTAGAGAGGTTAATGTAATGTGTTACATCACACAACAGTACTAGTCATCTGGTGAAGAAACATATTAATAAGGTGCCAGTTTTCATTAATGTTTCAAGTGAAATTTTAAATATTAAAACAGAACTGTCTGGCGGTTCAGAAATAAGAATTCATTCCTTATGTATGCTTGCTGCAGCATGTGTCCAACGGTCAAATATGCAGTGAGCTGCTGTGCAAAGTGTATTTGTAGTTTATGTTTCTGTAATGGTATGGTTTATTCACTGGAACCCCGGGTTTATTTATTCGTGAATTCACGGTTCCCTTGTTTGTCAATTCTGAGGGTGCTCCAAGAATATTTTTTGAATGGGCATCAATGTCCCGTGGGTTAAGCCTTCTCCCAATTATATAACCAAGGTGGTCATTTGAGATTTTCAGCCAGTGAGAAGCTCCCCTCTTAACCTGCTGTCTTGCTCATCTATCGATGCAAGAAGCTCATGAACTCAAAAGGAAAGGCACATTCCAAAAACTTAGCTAGAAATCCCACTATTAAAGTAATCTCATTTCATGTTTGTCTTGCTCAAATTAAAAGACTTATTTAAGCAGATGAGCAAATAAGCTCCCTAATAACAACAGCTACAGAGATGCCTAGCTCTAATCAGCTCTCCCTTTGAGTTAGGGGAAGAACAATAAAGTGGATCGTGGCCACAGGGAATCAAGAAAAGGGCATGGGAAACAAAAATGTGACTTTCATATTACAATGTAGCTACAAGTGCACCAACGTATTTACAGAGGTGCACTGTAAAGATTTTATTTGCTTTCAGTCACTGTTCTATACTTCATTTGCCTTTCACACAGCTGAAACATATGATTCAACATAAAGTTTCAATTAAAATAGTGTTAGGAAAATGCAGATTGAATTTGGCCTGTGAAGGAGTTTAGTGGGAGTCTTCGCTTACAGCTAAGTTGTACAAGTCACACATCTGGTCATCATTTGGATTCACATACAAGGGAAATGAAACATAAATGCTACTGATTCCTTTCCTTTGCACGGTTCAAGTTGCGACATACTGTTGACCAACTGGATTGCAAAAGGGCACGCAGCCCAAACAACAAATGCAAAAGGATGCAAGATTTTCTTTGGATCTCAACTTTTGTAAAGCAGGGGAACAGAAATGTAAGTGTAGCACAATAGGAACTAATAAAGATATTTATGGTTAAGCCAAGTGGATAATCCATCACTTTGACACAGTAGATACTGCGGCAAAAGCTTTTTTATATTGTGGCGCCACACGGCAATTAACTTTTATGTAGTCACTCAGGTATGAGCAGGGCTCCGTTTTGTATTTTAATTTTTGGAAGATTTCCTTCTGGCATGCTGAATTTTCTTGGTGTGGTTTGACTTCAGAGCTTTCACCTGTTCAAAAGCAGGTCACAAAATTAAAATGAGGAAGTTCATACAAGACAATTAAATTGAAGAAGGAATGTACCCCTTCCAGTACTGTCTGAGTCACCGACATTGTGTTGTTAACTGTTAACAACTGCAGCCAAATATACAACTGCATTATTTTTTCAGCTGGGTGGGTGGACGAATAGGTCATAGGCTCCTCTTTGACTCCTGACCTGTTTTTGCCAATCCAAAATGCAACAAATTGGAGTTGCATTTACAAAACAATTTGTCCTCAAGGCCTCTTTCTATTTATTGACCAAATTATGAAGAACACAGTGAACATCCAGTGGGTGGATGAAAGTGGAGTTAACACCTCAGCAGGGAATCACTGACAGCGTCTGCTCTGCTTGAAGTCTCTAACGATGCACTGACGTCTTGGAAACCATGACATCTTTTCGTTTCAAAGCATGTGCTGTATCTTCTGCACTATTTGCACCATGGTATTTCAATCTCTATTTGCAACCTTTGAAAAAGGTATTTTTCTTTTGATCTTGCGAAGTAAGATCTTGCCATCTGAGCTGAACTTCAAGACAGTACCTCCATACTCTTGGCTGGCTAGTGACGGACCATCACAAGGAATTGTGACAAATCCTTGTGCCAATGCTGCTACCAACCTAGGGAATTCCAGGGACAAGATCTGATGATGTTGAAGGACTGGCAATTACGTGTTCGAGACATGATGGTGTTTTTATAGAGAGGGATACGCAGCTAATGTGTTCCCAGGAGCCTGACTCTCTTGCTCCTTTCAATGGTAGATGGCCTGGGACTGGGAGATGCTGTGGAACTAATCTTTGCGAATCGTTATATGACATTCTGTAGATAGTACAGCTGCAGTATGTTGATCATGAAGTGAGTGGAGTTGAAATATAAACACTGAAAAGTGATTAATATATCAGGGGAGGCAATAGCTTAGTTAAACAGAAACCAAGAGACCCAGGTAACGTCGTGGGGACCTAGGTTCAAATCCTGCTATAACACATAGTGGAATTTAATTTTAAAAATCAGGAATTAACAGTCTAACGATGACCATGAAACCTTTACCAATTGCTAGTGGGCAGAATCTCCTCTGGTTCCCTAATATCCTTTGGGGAAGGCAACCACTAGTGATACCTGATCTGACTGACATGTGACTCCAAACTCACAGCAACGTGATTAATTCTCATCTGCCCTCTGGGCAGTTAGGGGTAACAATAAATGTCAGCCTCATCAGCAAAGCCCACATTCTGTGAATTAATTAACAAAAATATTAGGTGGTGTTTAAGGGAGGCTGGTGAGAGCCCCATGTCACCTCTTTTTAGGAAGGCCCACATTATAGCGGGTAGTGGCAGGCCCAGGTTCAAGGACCCCAGGGACACAGTCTCCCACTTGCTAATGATCTGTCGCCCAATCAGGCAGGGGTTGGCAACACTTCATTTCTTGGCATCAGCCACTGCTAGCAGTACCCATACCAGAGGTCTAGAATCACGCACAAGACCCAGGAGTAGATGGGTGATGGTGCGTAGCACTGGCTGGGTGCATATCATATGGCACAGGCCGGGGAGAGGTAGAGATTCAGCAGCAAGGACAGAGGGTGGCCTTCAGTGAAAGCCCCTGCCCCAAAGCACCGCTATCATCTTCCTGGTGCCAGGCCCTTCCATCAGACAATGATTGAAAGCAACAGCTGTGGAAAAAAAACAGAACTTCTGCCACCAAGCGAGCAGCTACAATTTGGAATGCACTGCCTGAAAACAGATTCAGTGATAACTTTCAAAAGGAGTTGACTTATATATGTGGAAAAGAAACAATAGCTGAGGGGAATGGACATGTGGGCTGAATGGACTCCAATGATGAACGATTCTTTGAATCTGTTTTTCTGGGGTCTTTTAATCTAGTTGTAATCATTTATTTCCCTTTCAGTTCCTCTCAATTCCTTCAACCAAAGAAGTGCTTCCCAACCAGTGGCATTTCAATGATGCATTGTATTGTCAAACAGCCCAGTCAAGCCAAAGGAAGTCCGAAGTTCTGCATCAATCTCAAAGGGCTGGGATTACTACAGCTTTTTCATACTGCAACTTAAACTGATTTAATATGAAGTAAAATTTTACCTGTCCAATTTCTGTGCTACTAGGAAGTCAAAAACCTGTCCATTATTATGAAACATTGAAAATGCAATACAAGTCATCTATCGCATGGTGATGTGTTACAATATGGGCTCATATCTGTGATCCTTCACACTTAGAAAGAGCACCATCGTCTATGAAAATGAAGTCTCTGACTTCGGTTACAAAAGATGGACATCAGCAAGTGCTGAATCAACAGACTGGTCTTCCCGGGACTCAACCCAAGGAAAGTGACGGGCCTGGACGATGTCCCCAGCCAAGCACTCAGATCCTGTGCAGACCAGCTAGCGGAGGTATTCACTGACATCTACAACCTCTCCCTCCTACAAGCTAAAGTCCCCACCTGCTTTAAGAAGACCACCATCATCCCCGTATCTAAGAAAGCACATGCAATGTGCCTTAACGACTACTGCCCAGTGGCTCTGACCTCAATAAACAATAATATGAAATGCTTCAAGAGGTTGGTCACGGCCCACATCAACTCCACTTTCCCAGCCTGCCTCGATTCCCTACAATTTGCCTACCGTTGTAATAGGTCTACAGCGGATGCCATATCCCCAGCCCTGCACTCATCCCTGAAACATCTAGAGATCAAAAACACCTACATCAAACTCCTGTTCTTTGACGACAATTCTGCCTTCAACACCATTCTCCCCTCCGGACTGATCTCAAAACTGCATGACCTTGGTCTCGGCTCTGCCCTCTGGAGCTGGATCCTCAGCTTTCTGGCCCATAGGCCGCAATCAGTGAGAATAGGTAACTGCACCTCCTCCACAGTAACACTCAACACTGGAGCACCTCAAGATGCATCCTCAGCCCCCTACCGCACTCCCTGTACACCCATGACTGTGTTGCCAAATTCTCAACACCATCTACAAATTCGGTGACAACACCATCGTACTGGGACGGATATCTAACAGCAACGAGTCAAACTACAGAAGGGAGATAGAGGGCTTGGTGTCATGGCGCAATAAAAACAATCTGTCTCTCAACATCGGCAAAACTAAATAACTGATAATTGACTTCAGAAAAAAAGGAGGCGAATACAGCCCCATCTACATCAATGGAACTGAGGTTGAGAGGGTGAAGGGCATCAAGTTCCTCAGAGTGACGTTACTGACAACCCGTCCTGGGCTTCCCACGTACATGTGGGAGTCAACGCCCCTTCTTCCTCAGGTAGCTCAGGAAATTTGGCATATCCATAAGGTCCCTCACCAACTTCTACAGATGCACCATTGAAAGCATACTGTCTGGGTGCATAACGGCCTGGTATGGCAACTGCTCTGCCCAGGACCGTAAGAAACTACGAAAGTGGTGTGTACAGCCCAGGCCATCACAGAAGCCAATCTGCCATCCATAGACTCCATTTACACAGCTCGCTGCTGCTGAAAAGTGGCCAACATCATCAAAGACCCATCGCACCCTGCTAATGACCTCCTACAACCTCTTCTGGCAGGCAGAAGATACAGAAACGTGAACACACGTACCAGCAGGTTCAGGAACAGCTTCTTCCGGGCTGCTATCAGACTAACGAATGGACTCTCTAGCCTCAAATAACACTGATCTTGCTAACATTGACCTTATCTAGATCATGCCCTGTGCAATGTAACCTGTATGCCTCTATCTAAGTCTTTTTGATCTGTACGTCCTTTGCTTACTATGATCTGCTGGTACTGCTCGTAAACAAAGCTTTTCACTGTATTTCGGTACACATGACAATAAATCAATCAGTCCGTTCCTGTCCATTCCCAACAAGCAATTGAAAGCACATACTGAAGGGGTAGAGACATGGTCGTGGGTCTTTGCTTAGTGAGAAGTGTGTGTTCTTTCAAGAGTGAGGGATATAAGGATAAAGAGTACCTGACTCTCTAAAAGTGTTCCTTAAAGGATCAAATTCATAAACACACACCAGAATAAACATACATAGAGTCATATAACATGGAAACAGACCGTTTGGTCTGTCTCATCCATGCTGACCAACTTTCCCAAACTAAACTAGTCCCACTTGCCTACATTTGGCCCATACCCCTTTCAATCTTTCCTATTCATGTACCTGTCCAAATGTCTTGTAAATGTTGTAAGTGTACGTGCATTTACCACTCCCTCTGGCAGCTCATTCCACATACAAACCACCCTCTGTGAAAAAGCTGTCCATCAGGTCCCTTTAAAATTTAGTCTTAATCCCTAGTTTTGAACTTCCTCACCCTCGGGAAAAGACCTTGGCTGTTCACCTTATCTGTGCCTGTTCATGTTTTTATAAAGGTCTATAAGGCCACCCCTCAACCTCCTATGTTCCAGTGAAAAATGTCCCAGACTATCCAGCCTCTCCCTATGATGCAAACCTTCTAGTCCCAGCAACATCCTGGTAAATCTTTTCCGACCCCTCTCCATTTAAATAATATCCTACCTATTAGAGGGCGATCAGAACTGTACACAATACTCCAATGTCCTGCACCACCTCAACATGACGTCCCAACTCCTATACTCAATAGTCTGAGCAATAAAGGTAAGTGTGCAAAATTCCTTCCTAACCACCCTGTCTGCCTGTGATGCAACTTTCAACAAACTATATACCTGAACCTCTGGGCCTTTCTGCTTGACAACACTACTCAGGGCCCTACTATTAGCTGTACAAGTCCTGCCCTTGTTCGCTTTATCAAAATGCAATATCTTGTATTTATCCAAATTAAACTTTATCTGACACTCCTCAGACCATTGGCTCAATTGATCACAATCCCTTTGTAATGTTAGACAACCTTCTTCATTGTCCACTATGCCATCAATTTTGGTGTCATCTGCAAACTTACTAACCACGGTCTCCTACATTCCCATTCAACTTGTTCATATAAATGACAAACAACAGGGGACCCAGCACCGATGCCTGCATGATGCATGAAAATTGCTTGCAAAATATGAAAATCTATAATGTGCTGTAGCGAAAAGGAATAACTGGGAAAGTTTACTTCTTCCAAAATTCCACTGTTGTAGGAAACAAGATTCATCTGGATGTCAGAATATATCAACTTGGGATTTCCTCAAACATCCAGCATCCTGCTGTCTGAAAGCATTCCAGCTGTATCAAATTCCTGCACATGTCGGGTTCACAATCCTTAAAGATATGGTGTCCCTTTTGTGCAGCCTAGTTATAGAAGCTATCGGATATCAAACTCTTAACATTGGTCTTTATCTTTCACTTATCACGAGTGGACATTGATGTTTGAAATGTTTGAATAAATTCTGCCAAAGAATTCCAAAGAGATCCAATCCAAAGATGCTTAACATGTTACCCCAAATAATTTTGCAATGGTCTACTTCAAAAGAAAGGGATCTAAATATATTGGGGTAGCAACTGCACCCATTGCTGGGAAGAAAACTAAAGAAAAAAAAGACAATTGCCGAGTAGTTAAGTTTCAGATTTTATCAGCACTGAAGCTCTGTGAGGTTGATGTGGGTAGCCTTGCAGGCGTCTCAGGCGGCCATCAAAAATAGGTGTTAGGTCCCTGTCTTATTCTAAGTAGAGTTCCCTCTAAATTAATTTATTACCGATAGAACAGGTACCAAAGCCTGTCCTCCTCAAAAGCTTTCCAGGGGCCCCAAATGCCAATGGAAGACATGTTTTATTTTATAGTTAACACAGTGTGGAGCTGGAGGAACACAGCAGGCCAGGCAGCACCAGAGGAGCAGGAAAGTTGATGTTTCAGGTCAGGAACCTTCTTCAGAAATGGGCTTTTAACAATATTCAAACTAAATGCTAAATTACAGCAGATAATGGCCGAGTCTAAAAGCACACAGGTGCCAGGTAGGCATTAGAATTCAAAAGGAAGTTGGAAGATTTTAAACTCCTTTGTGTAAAACCTCTCTAAAGATGATCTCTTGACTCCACTGGCACCGTTATTACTGGAAGATCATATTGCTTCTGATCAATGCACAACCACCATTCTTCACCTCACAGCACCAGCTTACTTTTTTGAAGCTACACAGCATTGATGCATTTCTAAACAAAAAACTACTTGAAATAGAAAATTTGTCGCAGACATTTAGAGATATTCTTTATTCAAAGGTGTGGCACAGACAGGCTGATAAAAGGAAGGTGATCTCTTTGAAGATCTTTTCAGATGAAAGGAAGTACATTGGATACACTGTTTTATATTTATTGATTACTTACATTAAAAGGACACAATGTTCATGAAGAGGTGTTTGAATAACTGGGAGGGTGAGGAGTTTTAGAAGATGTTTCAAGATGATGTTACATTGTCTCTGGGTCAAAATTTTACTCTCAAACAGCATTAATGTGTATATTCAGCCAACACACTACAGAAGTTCTAGAAGGTAGCCTAAGCCCATCTTCCCAGGTGCACCACATCTGGTCTTTCTTGTAATACTCACAACTACCCAAGAAATATTTTATCATGTATTTGCATGTGATCTGTGTGATTGCATCAGTGGGTTTATCTGCACAAATCATTAAAGGCAGCAGGGCAGACTGCTCAGAGGGGATTCTGGGCTTTAAGAGTCAAGGCACAGACCACAAAAAGGCAAGAAAGAAGCATGGATGAACATTTGTGAAACACTTCAACTGTCAACATCTCAGAGCCACCACACCTGATGACAGCCATGATGGTTTTAGAAACGGTCCCCAAAAGATTTATCAAAATGGTTCCAGGAATGAGAGACTAAGGTTACACCACAGCTTGGAGAGGCTGGCCCTGTTCTATTAGAGAAGATTGTGATGAGATTTGATGGAGACATTCAAAATCACGATGATCTAAGCTGTGCAGACTGGGAGAATGGCTTCTATTGACAGGGGCAGTGAGAACCAGGTGACACAGATTTAAGATGGTTGTCAAAAGAACAGAAGCTGGCACAGGAATTTTTTTTACCCTGATGAATAAGATCTGAAATGCAACGCCTGATACGATGATGGAGGCAAGAAACGTATTTCAAGAAAGTAGTGGATGAGCGTTTAACGTTAAAACGTTTTGGGGAAAATGGTGGGAGGGGTGACACAGGCTGAGTTACACTTGCGGAGAGCTGGCATGAATGGGTCTGGCCCAATGACCTCCATCTGTGCTGTAACCATTATACAATTACCTGTGCATTTGTAGACAAATTTTAGAAAGAGATGACAAATAGTTTTTCATCAAGTCAGTATCCCTTTAAACAGTGTTGGTGCAGATGGTAAACTGTAGTCCCACAACTGCATGTTTTGCACATGTGAGAAATGAGAAAAGGCGTAACGAATTAAAAAGTCAGTTTAATGGAACACTGCATCCTTTTTTTTGCAAAGAAATGATAATCCTCTGGCATATCAAATACAGCTTCAAATTAAAATTAATGTACAATGATTCTGTAATGAATTTTATGTTTACCTTTCCTTGGGCCTCCAGTAAAGGATTAATAATAATGGTGCTTTAAATTATAAATTCAATAGAAAAATCAGAATTGCACCTTAGAGTAAAACCAGATGTGGGACCTCTTACCCTGACAGATGATTTGTTCTGGGCATTAGACCTGGCTGCGACATTATGACTATTATGATTCTTTGAGATATTTATATATTAAAAATACATCTATTTTTCTCTACGAAATTGCTTAGAACAATATAAAAAATGACCAACCTATTCATGGGGAGACTATTTGTGAGAATTGCACTATTGAAAACAATGCTGTTTCAGAATGATTTAAAGGGCTGCTGCTACCCAAGATTCAGAACAGGCTGGATTTCAGGATCAGTCCAACAGCAGCTTCGAACAAAACCCTCACGACTGGACTGCCACACTGAACGCAAGACTGTTAAAAGAAACTGTGAACTGATACAAGCATGGGGCTGGATGAACACAGCAGGTCAAGCAGCATCATAGGAGCAGGAAAACTTGACGTTTCGGGCCTAAACCCTTCATCAGAAATG
>JAHRHZ010000034.1:25152574-25165425 GCA_024137785.1 Ginglymostoma cirratum | reverse complement strand
TTCTGCGGGGGAGAGGTTGGAGTGTTTGAGAGGGGTAGAGAGGTTGAGGCGATTGATGTCTCGACGGCAGTTGGAGATGAAGAGGTCGAGGGAGGGTAGGAGGCCTTGGGGTGGTGTCCAGGAGGAGGGCTTGTGTTGGAGGCGGGAGAAGGGGTCAGTAGAGGGACGGTTAGATTCGCGGTTGGAGAAGTAAGCGTGGAGGCGGAGCCGGCGGAAAATATATATAATTTCAATGACTTTTAAAATATAACTGAAGCCAGGCTACAGTGATGAAAGTGATGGCATCACTAGTTCCTGCTTTGTTATCTATAAAGAAGATTCCCTGTGCTCACACATGTTAGATGTGAATTTTCAGGACTGTTCTCTTGATTTAACCAACATTACCTCAGTGCAGAAACTGAACGAACCCCGAGGAAAATGGCCATATAAGACTGTCAACACCATTTTTCTGAAACTGTGTAACAATGCCATCAAGTCAGGCCAGATAATCGGAAGAACGCACGCCCGCCACCACCTCCCCCCCTCAACACTGCACTCCACCCCATCCCCCCAGTAAGGAACTTCATCCTCTGAGAAAGGGTCACCAGAGCCAAAATGTTAATTTTGATTTCTCTTCGCAGATACTGACAGACCTGCTGAGCTTTACCTGCAACTTCTGTTTTTGTTTGACCTTCTCTGTGCTGTGATACTGATACCTGGAAACTTCACAGCAGCATGTCGGCTTTTCTCTTTCAAACGTAAGAACTTTCAGATAAAAAATTCCCAGTGGAAATAATGTCTGTTCTTCAGCAAAGGCAAAAAGATATTATGTTATCGCCCATTATCTTTTGGATTCCTCTTCACTGCACAATTTATTAAATAAAACTATTGGTATTTCATCCTCTAACTGCGCTTGTCATGTACATATAATCACACTCAAGTCTAAGCAGTAAAACTTGTTAATTCACCTCAGGCCTCAAGCTCATTACAGCTGCTGTTCACTACAATGTGTCACTGAAAAGTAGTCTCAGAAAACTACACTGTCTCCATCCCTCCTCTGTATTCACATAGGCCAAGTGTTGCCTTTTGAAGTCAGTGTTAGTTTACAACTTACATTGTTTTGCACTTGAAGTTATTACCTAGACACGTGATCTGGCCGGCTAGTTTGAATGGTGTTTACCTTGTACACCAGCCAATAATCTTATTTACATTTACTCAACCTATTCTCATATCCTTTCAGCCGCTCTTCTGTTAACAAGTAATCCACCTAAGCTATCTGATTTGGAATGTAAATACCACTAACCGTGGAAAGAATCCACTTAATAAAATCACACAGCACAGAAACAGGCCCTATGGTCCAAATCATCAATGCCAATCAGGTCTCCCAAACTAAATTAGTCCCATTCGCCTGCGTTTGGCCCATATCCCTCTAAACCTTTCCTACTCGAGAACCTGCCCAAATGTCTTTGAAATGTCGTAACTGTACCAGCATCTACCACTTCCTCTGGCAGCTCATTTCGTGTATGTACCATCCTCTGTGTGGAAAATTTGCCCCTCACGTCCCTTTAAATCTTTCCCGTGTCATTTTAAACCTATGGCCCCTAGTTTTGGTCACCCCTACCCTAGGGAAAAGATCTTTGCCATTCACCTTATCTATGCCCCCTCTGTAAGGTTTAAAAGGGGACCGAAGGGGCAATTTTTTCATGCAGAGGATGGTGCGTGTATGGAATGAGCTGCCAGAGGAAGTGAAGGAGGCTGGTACAATCACAAGATTAAACGGCATCTGGGTGGGTGTATGAATAGGAAAGGTTTGGAGGGATATGGGCCAAATGCTAGCAAATGGGACTAGATTAATTTACGATATCTGGTCAGCCTGGACAAGTTGAGCCGAAAGGTCTGTTTCCGAGCTGTAAAGCTCTATGATTCTATGACTACAGAAGGTGTGTTCATAAAGTGACAAAAGGATTGGTTCACAAAATGAGGACGGGTAGCTGCCTCCAATGCACACAGGTCACCCTGCAAACGACCTGACCCCTTTAAAAATTGCCTTCCCACACTTGCCTACCTGTTCATGCCCACTGCATTGTGCCTTACCTCTCAAACATTTGGTCTCTCCTTTTGCATTTGTCCTCTGGAGCTCCATATCGTGCTGTGCCATGCCATATTATGCCACATCCCACATCCCACATGCCCCCCAACCCTCACACTCCCCATCCCCAACCGAAAGGCTTTTATAGCCCTCCCCGCCCAAAACCTCAGATTTACTTCTTTCCAATAGCCATGCCCTCCTCAACACAGGGATTCCTTGCAGTCCCAGTAGCAGCCACTATTGAAACCTGGCGCTGCTGGGATGGCTAGAGCAGCCAGTCAGTTAGAGGGGCTGAAGTCCCACTCTCACTGCCCAAGTTATTGCTACCACTCTTTAAGTCAGTCAGGTCATCAATGACTTTGTAACAGGACCGGGGAGTGGAGCAATAAAATTCCCAACAAAGTTTTGCATTATATTAGTGGCAATTACCCCTGCCCGTGGCTTCATGTCTGCTGCAGGAAGAAAACAACCAGCTGATTGGTTTGATGTTCAGATTGAAGAAACGTAATTTAGTCTGCAGTCAAATATTGAACATTCTCCTCGGTCACAAGCTTTCAAGTTTGAGCATAAGGGCAATGACAATAATTTACTGAATGCCATTCAGTAGAAAATGCAACCCCACTGCTGTGTTTACCTGTATCCATTCCTTGCTGGAGTCAGAAGACGGTGTCCATGCATTTTCAGGGTAATTTAGTCTTGATCTATCTGGGGACCAGTTGAAATTATAATTGCTGGAACTCAAAATTTGATCTGCGTGAATCTTGCCCGATTCCATGCCAAGTGATTCATTACAGTAAACATCTGTATTAACAAAAAAAGTACAATAGTATGAAATATTTAATTGCATCTTCCAAGTGGAACAAATAAGATATCAATTTTAAAGAGCCAGCAAAGTCATAGTTCTGGACAGCAGGAACCTTGAGATGACTTATCCTTGTTTAGATCAGGGACACAAAGAAGTCAATGGTATCACAGCTATTACTGAACGAGCTAACACCAAATGTTGGAGATACTCAACAGGTCTGGTGGTATCTAAGGAACCTGGAACCAGGAGTCCTTTGAAAGCTGGCCCGACTTCACAACGGGGTCAGCCAGTTGGAGTGTCTGCTGTGGATCTAGTCTTGCACCCCAAAAGGCACTCTCGGTAATCAGAAAATCCAGGCATGGAGTTGAGGTTCAAGGAATCAGGACCTGCTTATTGTTAAAGGGCTCCAATATCATCCTGACTCAACAAAAATCCATGCTGTTAACTCTCTCTCTCCCTCTCTCCCTCTCCCTCCCCACTACAAATTCTGCCAGACCTACTAAATATCTTGAGCATTTTCTGTTTCTCTTCCAGTCAACCCATACTGGAGACTAAACTCAAATCCTTTCGGATCAATGCTTTACAAACTGAGCCTTCAGGTTTTTTTTTAAACACTACTTAATCCCTTTAGAAGTACGGTAATATTTTCCTCAGAAATAACGAATAAGGCCCAGATGTTGGCTTAAGTGTCAGAAAAAATGCTCTTTTCTTCATGCATATATCAAATCTTTGTTTACAGAGATTATTGTATGCTTTGGCATACCTGACATTACCTCTGAAACTGACAGCAGCTCCTTAGAAAAGGGATATTGCAGCTTTAAGCGGTAAACTAGGTACACACAATATTGCGAGCAGTGGTCAGCTTTTAGTCCCTTAGCCTTTTCACCACTAATGTTACACTTCCCCAGAAACATTCTTTCCTGCTTTTATTGCAAATTGCCAAAAATTCTTTCTGTGCCTTTCTCCACCCTGAGACAGAGAAGTGTTTTACAGCGAATAACAGAATGACCGAAACAGATGGCGTTCATACTGCACAGTAGCCACACGTGGCAAAATGCTCTTTGTTCTGATCAGTAAAGTGCCAAAGAAATCAAACAGAAAGAATTAAAGGATAAACGTTAAAATGCTCCACATGATGCTGTAACACAAACCTTCTAATGATATTGAGAATGACTCAGCTCAAGGTACATGTTTAAATTGTCATTCCCAACCGTATGTAATTTCAAAGGGCTGACTTGTCAGATATTTGGACTTGCACATCAGAAATGGTTGTTTGTACAATCTGCACCATTTCTGTCATTTCAGCATGATCCATTATGTCGCTGGTGGTCAGAAAAGAAACAGTTCTTCCTGGTCGATGGTGTTAAAAGCTTTCACTTTAATTTTTGGTCAATAAAAGTCATAATTAACACTGTCAGAATCTGCAACTTCATCTGCTTCTGCCTGTAAAATTCTGCTTCGAATCATGGCCTTTGCTGTCAAATCTGGCCTACATTAAGAGGCTTTTCGTCAATTTTCCCCTGGGACACTCGACAGAGAACAGCAGGACAAAAACAAGGAAAGCAGGCAGTTACTGTGCTGCTGTAATGAACCATGACTGTTGTTGCAAACATCACTGCAATAATAACAACTGGCCTTCATATAGCACCTTTATGGTGGTAAAATGCTCCAAGATGGAATGCCGTGACTTTATCACAGGAGGTGATATCTTACAGATGAGGCATTAAACCAAGGCCCTTACTGCAAATTCCAGCAGATCCAAAAGATTTCACCGCAGGAGAGGAAAGCAGGTCAACATTTTTCTCTCAAAAAATATCAGCAAAAACAGAGTAATTGGCCATTCATCTCATGCGCAACTTATGGAAGCTTACTACTTGCTAATTAATTGCGATGCTTTCCTGCAAGACAACGATACTAGATTCTGTCTTTAAAAATTAATTTGCATTGCCCTTAGGATACGGCAAGATGTTATATAGTTGCCAGTTCACGATTACAGTACGCACCAAACACAAGGAGGAAATGTTACCTACCATGGGCTTCCACTCCCAAACACGTGGTGACAGATATATAGTAATCCACATCACAGCAGACCCTGACAGTACTCCCTGCAATTTAATATCCAGTATTGCTCTTGCGTGGACAAACCTAAATACAACCGTGAAAAGGCTAGTAATAAAAACTCTCTCTCTTGTATATACACTACTTCCCAAGCAATCTGGAAACCCAAAATCATATACCAAGACGTCCAACGGGTTTCCAAGGGTGGGGTGAAGATTGCTGCCAGTATTAAACACTTGCTAAGCTTCTCTGTCTCTCCCCATCTCTGATTTCCTTTAAGATCCTCCTTATAAGCAGCCTTTGGACTATGTTTTTGCCCACTTTTCTAATTTTGCCTTCATTGTTTCATAGAAACATATAGAATAAGATGAGTTAAGCCATTTGGCCCTTCTAGCCTGCACTGTCATTTAATATGATCATGGTTGATCATCCAGCTCCGTACCCTGTTCCCACGTCCTCCCCTTTGATCTCGTTTGGCCTAACAACTATATCTAACTCCTTCTTGCAAACTATCAATGTTTTGACCTCAAAACCTTTCTGTGGCTAGCTTCAAATTCTGACTGATTACACTACTGTACTTGGGCATTTTACAACAGTAAAGGTGCCAAATTAAAACAGATTGTTGTTCAACATCATTGCATTTTATTTTACCTTGACATCTATATTTCTGGTAACACACAGTTTACTGCGGTCTGACATGAACACTGTATGTACATTTCTGAGTATAAATGTGACAATGGCACATTTTTTGTGCAATTTTACTCAGCATGTCAATACAGTGAACGTTAGATTTAAACTCCACCCAAACAGATTGTGTTGGGAAAGCAATTCTTACTCACTTTCAGATAAATTCCTCTGGACAATGGAATAGTTAGCAGAAAAACCATCCCTGGCGATTGCAGTATCTGTGTGCAGCGTTAAAGACAGAATTCCAGTGCGTGACCGAATATGATCAGGAATATAAGGTCCACAGAAACGTCCTATATGAAGACCAACTGAAAGACAGAGGGAAAACATTAGATGTACAGTATTCTCATTCTGATTTATACTTGAGCTTTGATTGCAGCAATTAGGCATTTAATAACAACTTCCATTTGAACAGTTAATAATCTTTCCTTGACGATTTCATCGCAAGAGAGAATTAAAAAAACTGATTCCAGACAAAAAACAGCCATTCAGCCCAACAAGTCCACGTCCGCACTTATATTCCACAAATGCCTTATCTCATCCTTTGCATCTAACTCCATCTTGCCCTCATTTCTTCCTAATGCACTTCTCTGGCTTCACCTTACAAATTTCTATGGTACGCTGGCCTGTGGCATGTTAATCCAGAGGCCCAGCTAATTTTCCAGAGACCAAGTTTCAAATCCCAACACAGCAGATGGCAAAATTTGAATTCAAAAAAATCTGGAATTGAGTCTCTAATGATGACCATGATTCCACTGCTGATTGTCAGAAAAATCCATCTGGTTCACTAATGTTGTTCAGTGAAGGAGACTACCATTCTTACCTGGTCTGGCCTAATGTGACTTCAGACCCCACACTGTTCTCTGGGCAACCAGGGATGGGTAACAAATGCTGAACTAGCCAGTGACACCCTCTCCCGTGAATGAATTAATAAAACACTAATTCTCCTTATGGTAGTTTGCGGTAGATTCAATACTCTCTCTGGGGGTAAAGTCATTTCTCCTGAGTACCTGAATGGATATTTTCATTGATAGCAGGAACTGCAGATGCTGAAGAAGGGTTTAGGCCCGAAACGTCAGCTTTCCTGCTCCTCTGATGCTGCTTGGCCTGCTGTGTTCATCCAGCTCTACAACTTGTTATCTCGGATATTTTCATTAATTTCTTTATGACCTCTTGTTCTGGTCTCTACCACAAGTAGGAACATCTTCTCCATATGTACCCTATCAAATATTTTTATAATCATAAATAACTCTGTCAAAATCATCTTACAGTTTTCTCTAGGGGACAAAAGAAAAACCCAGTTGAATCTTTCTTAATTGATTCTTAATGCAGAACAGTATTCGTAGCACTGTGTTTTCATCGTTCAGGATAATAGTTGAAATTTCCAAAATATCCTTAAATGGATGGGTTGTCAGATATAAATGTCAGAGCTAATGTTTTAAAATGAGAAAAACTGAGTGAAAGCATAGACCCATTAACACATCAGCACAGATGAAAAGAGTTAGAGGTACATGATACAAAATATTTGTGAAGTGATACCAGGCTTGTACTTAAAAGACTCTAGTTTGTTGGTGGGAAGGTAGATTGACAAAAATAAGGCGTTGCATAGTTTTGCAAAATAATAATTGATCGAGGGCACTGAGGCATTTTAGAACAGGAATTGGCTCCAGGCTTCCTTTATTTTGGTATTTTTAATTGAGGCATCCCCGAACTTGTGACTGTGGCGAGGGGGAAGCTCCAAGAAAATCAACACCATTTTCTCTTCACGTTGCGGCCGAAGTAGTGCATTAATAGCACTGCTGGGTGTGAATTTAGGTCCATGTTCCCTCAGTCAACAACTTTCCCGTCATTAGTGGGGACTGGCTGAGTGGAGGTTAGACACATCTCCACAAGAGGAAGAAGCAAAATCCGGTGCCCCTCAAAACGCACACATAGGAGGCAGTTCAGACTGATGCTGACAGCTGACTGAGAGCAGATCACCTCCACCATCATAACCTCCTCCTGAGCAGGAAATACTGCACAATCCAGAGGATCACCACAGCAAGGGAAACAACAATGGTGGAAGGAAGAAAATAATTAACAACATGAGGAGGAAATAAATCACTAAATACCTGATAAACAGCCATTTATTTCCAGAACTCCTCCCAAAATTACAAAGAGATCAACAAAAGGCAGGAATTAGAAATGAGAACACTTAAAAACGTTATACTTATGAGGCTGGCATGTAACCCCTGGTGCAATGCTTTTCTAGATAATGTTTTTCCATAATTTGATTTTCCATTTATGGATACAAAAATGACTAAACGACTCTTTTGTTTAGTCTGCTGTGGAGAAGGTAACTAAAAGGCTCATGGCCTTTGAGATGATTCTTCGTGACCTGCAGGATTATTAAGTGTAATGCTCACTGGAAAGGACGGCATCAGTACACAGAGTGCGGGTAATTCTCAACACCCAAGAGAAGCTATGTCACATCACAGCCGCCTGCTGAAGACTGCCAAAGAAAAGCTCTAAAGAACAAAGCTGCCTTGGAGATTCAGGGCTGCAGAAAAACAAACACCGATAGTTCTGGTCACGTACCGTTCTGCTTGAAAAGCACTGCCTGAAAGTTTATTAAAACACTTCGCAATCTCTTTGATTTCTAATCCTCCTCCTTTTTTAAAAAAAACCCCAACAAGATTTAGATTAAAGATTCTTTGGTTATCACTTGATTTCAGGTTAAGTCTTATTTGGGTAAATCCAATACCGTGTTCTTTTTTAATTCCTTAAGGCATGCTGAATTACTGAGGAAATACTGAACGATGATGAGGGACGGTAGGTAATGTGTAAGATTGTGTACACTTTGCACCTTAAATCAGCTGGGTGCATTTGGTGCAGATGGTAAATGCCAAAGCAGAAACAATGAAGCACAGAAATTGCTGTCTGCAAAACCAGCACACGAACACTTTACATGTTCATGTGACGTTCCTTTGTCCAGGATTTTAATAGTCACTAACTCCATTGATTTTCAAAGGCTCCACAAGCTTAACTTTCAAATCAGCATGATGTCTAACAAGGCTGATGTGTGGTATCAACCATCACCATCTCGCAAAGTCAACATTCTTCCCTTAATATTTAACCAGCTTTTACAGTTATCAACTCAGTTGGTCAAACTTGATTATTTCAATATTATTTTCCTTGGATACTCAGCAGTTTCTCTTTTCTGTGCACACGAGGAAGAGAGGGCACACACCACCAGGACGGCAACACCATGTTTATAATTAATGCTATCTTGTTTTCAGTGGAGGAGCCAAAATGACACTAAGACTAATGTGACATTCTGATTCCAAACAGAGCGATCCCCAGCCTGTGAATAGCAGTATTTCTGTAAACAACACCAGGAAATCACTGTCGGGAGAACTGCTAGACTAACCAGTAACCAGCTACTGCTGGCATCGTTGTACATTTGAGGTTACTACAGCAGTCTGTTGGGAAATCCTACACCACTACTAGCAGAATGTAAGTCGCAACTATTTGGTTTTATTACACTCTTGGGCTACATCTGACAAGATTTCTTCAGGCAATACATAGCATTGATTGTCTGCAACTTTTATTGAAAGACTGTGCGCTGAGCTCAAGATATTACCATAATCATCAGATTTGTTTCTATATTAAAATAACCCAGCTTATCTTGCTTTTTGGAGGTTCTGCTGATTTAGATGATTTTTATTATCAACTTATTTGCATCACTTAGCAACTTGATTCCATATATTTCTTTTTAATTTCTCCTCAATCATTATATGCTCATAACAACTAAGAACATGCAATTATATTCGAATAATGTAACCCAGCGCCTCCCTCCAGCTTTGTAAGGAAGCTCCAAGTCCTTAATCCTGTGGGGACTGCTAACGAAACCCGTTCATTATTGCTCTCTGATACATACAGGTCCAATCGTTGTTCCATGATGGCAAGAGTCCACATGATTTTTTAAAAGTGCCTTTCACATAAATAAAACATCCCACCTAGTTAACTGAGTGGTGGAAACAAATAGAAGCCAGGAATAAGTACCGAACCAATGAGAGAAAGTCTTAAGAGGTGACTGGGACATGAGTGAAATATTGAGGTTGAAGTTTGGCAGCTGCCCCTTTTGTAATCCAACTAATGTGCAGCAGGTATTTAACTGCTCATTAAAGCTACAATCCTTACCTGACACGATGGGTGGAATTTCTCAGGGCAGGTTGGGAAGCCTGATGGGACCACAGAGGGGTAGAGGGCTATTGCCTAACCAATGCAGTCTAATTCAGTCAGGGATGGGGAAGATTGAGATGGTGTGCCTGCCCGCATGCCAATTAGGGTCCTTAGGTGGCCAACTAAGGGCCTGAGCTCACTGCTGCTGCTATCCCAGCAGGAATGGGGAACACCACACCACATGTGCAAAGGCCACCCAATAAAATTCCATAAGATGCAGGAGCAGAAGTAGGCTGTTTAATCCATCAAGACAGTTCTGCCATTCAATGAGACCATGGCTGATCTGATTATCAACTTCACCTTCCTGCTTTGTCCCCTTAACACTTACTTCCCTTGCTGATTAAAAATATGTCTATCTTTATATTCTTAATGAACCAGCCTTAACAGTGCTTTATTGTCAAAAACAATTCACAGATTTACCACATGAAAGAAGAGTGGAGAAATTCTGAGAGAACTGAGAGCATTCATTCCTCTTCATTTCTGTCTTACATGTGTGACCCCCTCAGTCCGAGATTATGCCCGCTGGGCTTAGATCCTCCCACAGGGGAAACAACCTCTCTGCATCAATCCTGTCAAGCCCCCCAAGAATCTTGCATATTTCAATCGGGTCATTTTTTACTGAATTCCAATGAGTACAGGCTCACCCTACTCAACCTCTCTTCATAAAGCAGTCCCTCCATATCCAGGATCAGCCTCATGAACTTTCTCTGGACTTCCTCAAATGTCTGTACGTCTTTCCTTTAAATAAGGAGCCCAAAACTGTGCACAGTATTCCAGCTGTGGTCTGACTAGTATCTTGAATAGCTTTCATGGACCTCCCGACTTTTTATTTTCTAATCCCTTTGAAACAAAAGCCAACATTCCATTTGCCTTCCCTATTACCCTCCAAACGTGGACGCTAGTTTTTCTGTCATCCATGAATGAGGACTTCCAAATCCCTCTGTTCTGTAGCTTTCTGCAGTCTTTCTCTATTTGAATGATATTCAGCTCCTCTATTCTTCCTTCCAAAGTACATAGCCTCACATTTTCTCACAAAATAGTCCAACTGCCCACTCAGTTAACCTGTCTATATTCCTCTGCATACTCTTTGTATTGTCTTTCCAACTCGTATGTGTCATTTGCAAACTGGACCATTGTACATTCACATTCTTTACCTGAGTCATTCAAATATACTGTAAATAATTGTGGTCCTAGCACTGATCCAAAGATGACAGACACCTTGCAGGCTCAGAGGGGGTTCTCCATCCCAACTGGGCACCCTGTGGCTCAGGGAGTGTCCTCATTGTGATAAGGGCTATCCCCTCACAAAGACTGTCTCCAGTCCTCAACACCACACACACTGTCTGCCTCTCTTTCCATGTGCCTGCCTGTTCCCAATGAGCTCCTACACACCATGCTGGGATTACCTTTGTTGTTGCTGGTCCAGGTTGAGTGCAGTGGCTGCTACTCCCAGGGATGGTACTGGACCTGAGCAGCTGCCAGCCCACTGTCTGCCTGGCATCTCTTGGAGGTGGTGCCTTTGCCTTTATGGAGACTGAAGCCTCGATGCCAGGCAATTAGCTGTCTGGTGGGCACGAAATTGCAATTGCACAGGGGGCTCCCAGAAATGATGGCAGTATGCTTAATTCCCCCCGAAACCCCACAGCCCCCTCAGCGTCACCTGGCTATCCAGTTGGCAAATGGAAACCGGTGCCACGTCCAATAAGTTCAGCACATTTTTTTACCTTTACAGATTCCATTGTAACAAGCCACTGAGAAAGTCTAACACTCATAACGTGCATGGATTGACATGCTCAGTTTGTAGTTGATTAATAGGTCATATATTAATGGCTGGTTATACCTAATTCCAGGAAGTATAATTTTCAGGGATATTAAATGAGTCTGATTTTGAATAAATCAGTTATGATGCTTGTTATGGTGATCTGTGAAGTTCAAATGAAAATAGCAGTTACCCAGGCAAGGTATCAGACAATGCTTGGGACCTGTGAAACCGTACAAAGCACGAAACATTGCCTTCAGGTGAGCTGGGTGGAAATAAGGAGGTGGGCGAATGTTCGCTCAGGGCTACAGTGGCCTTACTGCACACCGTGTTTCTCGTCATATGCTCCTACTATTGCCTTGAGCGTCGGTGCGTACTGCAGGTCTGGTTTTAATTCCTATATGTGTTGGATAACATGCCCTGTATTATCAAGTTAAGAGTTCGTAATTAGGACTGACAGCCTTAACCCACTGTCAGACATTGCATGGTGTCAATCCAAGACACCACTGCAGCTCTCAGCTCATGTGTCTCAGGCACTTCTCAGGGGTTCCTTGGGGATTCTATAAACCAGTCCCAACAGCAATAAATCAGGAATGCACTATAAAAGATGTGGGCTTAAAAGTATTACTGAGGAAGCTATCACCCGCAATAAGCGTCAGCACAATTAGACATATGTAATGATGTAAACCCCAGAGAGTGTTCAGTACCAGCAGTGGCCCATAAAAGATGCATCTATGTTTTTATTATGCAGGAAGCTGCATTCTGGAAGAGGAGAATAGAAAAAGAAGAATCAACAAGGGGGTTTACTCCAATTCCCTTTACACTGGTATCACAGACAGCAGCATAAATCCACTCTTTAATTGCCAATATAAAGTCACTGATCCTGCAACCAATGTGATCGAAGATGGCACTAGGAATGCGGCAGCCTGGATCTTCCGACTACCAACTCATCCAGTTACTGCTGCTGTTGCAAATCCTAAAGTCAAGGCTATTACAATAGGAACCTACAGTCAAAAGTAGGGCATCCAACTGCTCGAGTTTATTCCATCACCCTGTTAGATAGTGCTTAAACAATACGCCATCTGCACTTCCCTGCAGGTTCTGGAACTCTGAGCACATTTGCCTCCAAAACTATGATGGAGGTGTCTGTCCCAAAGGTCCAGCAAAAATTTGTTAAAATAAAAGATGCTTTCAAATGAACAAAGAAGAAAGATGATGTTTCAGAGATAAAAGGTACTGCAGATGCTGGA
>JAHRHZ010000034.1:25132645-25152174 GCA_024137785.1 Ginglymostoma cirratum | reverse complement strand
TTTCTGATGAAGGGTCTAGGCCCGAAACGTCAAGTTTTCCTGCTCCTATGATGCTGCTTGACCTGCTGTGTTCATCCAGCCCCATGCTTGTTATCTAAGAAAGATGATGTTTTATTGTTTATCAAGTGAAGCAAAGGGATTCTGCTCATAGGTATTTGGTGCTCCAATTGGTGCTGCGACATGTTTGGGGCCACTGGAGACTGATATTTGCCTTCAATAGACAAGGAATCTGTTGGCCTAAAACAGCATCTCATGGGAACATAGAGAATAGGAACAGGAGTAGGCTTTTCAGTCCTTTCAGCCTGCTCTGCTATTCAATATGATCATGGTTGATTACTAAACAGAGCCTTGTTCCCACTTTCGTCCCAAACCCTTTGATCCCTTTAGCCCCAAGAACTACAGTGTGTCTACCTCCTTCTTGAAAAATTCAACGTTTTGGCTTCAGCGATTTTTCTGTGGCAGAGAACTCCATGGGCTCACTATTCTCTGGGTAAACAAACTTCTCCTCATCTCAGTCCTAAATGACTTACTCTCTATCTTTAGGCAGTGACTCCTTGTTCCGGATTTCTGTGGGAAATTCCTGGGACTGTCCAAGAACAGCATCAGATATCACTCTTCTCCTCCACGCTTCTTCTTGTTCACTCATTGGATGTGGGCATCTCTGGCTAGGCTAGGCTACTGCCAATCCCTGACTGCCCAAATGGCAGTTGAGAATCAACCACTGTGCTGCAGGTCTGGCATCACCTTTAGGCCAGACTGGGTAAGGATGCCAGATTTCCTTCCCAAAAGAAGATTAGCAATCTAGATGGGTTTTACAATCGGCAATGGTTTCACAGTCATCATTAGCCCCTTAATTCCAGATTCTTTATCACATTCAAATTCTACCACCTGCCATGGTGGGATTTGAACCCCAGTCCCCAGAAAATTAGCTGAGTTTGTGGATTAATAGTCTAGCAATAATACCACTAGGGCATTGTGTTCCCCATAAGGAATTTCATGAAGAAGACTGCACAGATTTAAGTTCTGCTCCAAATTCCCGATTTCCTATCTCTCACCCATACTGAACCCATCCCAAGAACTTCAATTCCATTGGTATCTGCCATCTAAAACTTGATTTATCTTTAGTGACTAAACCCTGGATCAGGAAATATTTACCTCTGGCTATATTTCATACAGGAAACATTTCTAAGGCAATATAATACAAAGCGGTTCTACTATTAACTATTAATATAATGCAGGTCAGTTGGCATTCCGAATATTTTGCTTGGCATTTCATCTCCTACAATTACCTGTTTGAGTAGAGGACAAATCTCGTTGCTGGCAATTATATAGATGTGGAATTCCTTGCTTATTTGCCCATATTTTTTAAATAAGTCAATGTGCAAATGCCAATTGTAACATATGTTTTCTATGAGGCATTTTCCTCTTGATTTGTTAAGTCTGATGCGAGTTTTCATCCAGAAATTACTGCTAATAGTTATTTTTATAATAGCTCTTTTGCAATTACGTTTTTCACATGGCTCCCATCTTACCCAATCTGAAACAGATTTACTACAAAGACTTCTTTTTGAACCTTGTCAAACATTTGGGTTTTTTGACCATGGTTCTCATGCTGCAGGGAACACAAAAACTATGTTCACATGAAAACACAAACCCTGGAACGTGGGTGGAAAGAGCAATAATACCAGGAATGTTTCTGAGTGAGCAAAGGGCACCAACCTTTCAAGTATTGATAACAGCACAATGTTTTGTGAAGCAGAAGATTATTGGTCGAACTAAGCCTTGATTCTGTAAATAACACCCTTCTGGAAACATACAAGGAAGATTTACGATCATGATACCAGAACCAAAAGGTAATAGCTGTCAGGAAAGACAAGGACTTTTCAGGATGCAATAGAACCTCATCGACGCTTTAAAATTAAGAGGGCCTTGATAGGGCCAGCTTAATAAAAAGTGCACACTTGTGGGCAAATTCAAAGTTAACTTGTTGTCAACGTAGGACAGTCACCAATAAATCCCTTAAGAAATTCAGGGGAAATCCCTTTAGCAACACAAGCAAGTGGCATTGACGCTAATCTGGGTAACTCAATCTTTGAGCACTTGATCAAATGCTTGACCAAAGGGTTTAGTTTAAAAGATTGAGTTAAAGGAGGAATAGGAGCTTGAGAGGGAGAGAGGTTTAGAGAGTGAATTCCAGCACTTAGCATTCAGGCAGCTGAAGGTGCAGTTAAATTTGGGAATGCTCAAGAGGCCTAAATGCATCATGGATATCTCAAAGGGTTGTGGGGCTGGAGGAACTTACAGACACAGGGAGGGATCCAGTCATGAGGGATGTGAAATCAACTGTCAGAAAGAGATGCTTGACTGGGAATCAATGTTGGTCAGTCAGCACAGAACTCAATATGAGAGAGTGTTTGGAATGTGCTACTTGCTGCCACATGGAGTGATTGCAGAAAATAGCATGGATGCACTTAAGGAGAAGCTACATCCATGGTGGAGAGAACAGATGAGTATGCTGATAAAGTGAGATGAAGGAGGCACATATGGAACTGGAATAGACCAGTTGGGCTTGTTACTGTGCTCTAAGTTTGATACATGTATTTGGAAATAAGTGATGGATACAGGATGGGGAGACAGGGATCAAGCAGTCCTCCACAATTGGAAATGGTAAATGGAGGAACACAGCAGGCCAGGCAGCACTGGAGGAGCAGCTCCACACTGTGTTGTCTCTGACTCCAGCATCTGCGGTTCTTGCTATCACTGGGAATGGTAAATGTCAGGTTTGGATCTCGAGTTGCCTCCTTACCCAGGAACAGTATGTGGCTTTTCCTGGCTTCATGGGAAGTTACTCACAGTTGGAAACCATTTGTGTCTCAGCCACTGTACCAAAAACCAACAAAAGCATTCCCTTCCCAGCACCCGCCAGCTGATTGGAAAATTGACCTTGAACCACTGAGATCCAGTGCTCGCCCCCTCTCCTCCCCATCTATGTAGGGGATTTTCTGACCTCACTACTGGTAAGCTTGGAGCTGGCAGTGGCATTTAATCAGGCAACACGATGAACCCACCTTCAGCACAGTCTAGTTCTGTGTGCAAAAACAAAGTTGCTGGAAAAGCTCAGCAGGTCTGGCAGCATCTGTGGAGGAGAAAACAGAGTTAACGTTTCGGGTCCAGTGACCCTTCCTTAGAAGGGTCTATGTTCTGTGTGGATCGAGCTTTCTGCCCTTTTGCAAACTGAGGCCTTTAATTGGCCAAAGAACAACTACTTAAAGGCCCCTTCACAGTACCACTCACACATGACAGGTCAAACTGTACAGGCTGCCTGTTGTCACCTTCTGTTTGTGTGTGTGTGTGTGTGTGTGTGTGTGTGTGTGCGCGCGCGCATGCGTGCATGAGGGTGGGGGATGTAACTGGATATTGGAAAGGGGGGGAACATATATGGAGCGATACCACCTGCCCTTGCTGCTGGCCTCCCCTGCACCCCTCTACCTGTGACCCACAGCCTATGAATCCAGCCCCTCCTGCCACACATTTACCAGTGGCCCTGGGTTGCTCTGATCCTGGGGTTGTGGTGCCTGTAATTCCAGCAGCAGCCGCAGTCTCCCCAGTGGCGCTGCTGAGCAAAAGAACTGCATCCGCTGATTGGGAGGTCAGACTTCTGCCCATGGGGTCTTGATTCGAGGAAAAAGCCCACTGTGGCCTCACCTCAACAAGATTCAACCCCACATCTTCCTTTTCTTCCTATTTTACCCTCTCCTGCATCCAAGAAACAGCCCCCACAGTAAATGCATGAACCCTTTCATCATTTTCTCTTGTTCCATCTACTTGAGTCGCCTCTCCTGCCTAACCTCTTTATATCCCTCCCCTTCTCTGCACTTTCCTCCAAGTACCATCTCACCTCTTCCTGGTTCCAATTATCCTCATTTGACCTAAATATTAGAATTGATTTCAACTCCAGTGAGAAAATGCCAGTTTCTATTGATTAGGGATACTTCAAAATTTAGCTTCTGAATTAAAAGTTTCATTGAACAATTTGGGCTTGGTGTATATATATACACAAAGGTGCCAGGACAGGTGGAGACAGCTGTTAATGAAATACAGTATTCTGTGCTTCATTAATAAGGGCACAGTGTATACGAGAAGGGAGGTTATATTATACAAGCAACTGGTTGGTCCTCTTCTGGACTACTGCGTATAGTTCTGAGTGGCATACTTTAGAAAGGATGTGGATGCATAGGAGAGAGTGCAAAAGAGGTTTACAGGATTGATTTCAAAGACACCAGCTTTGAGAACAGTTTGGAGAAGTTAGGGTGATTTGTTTTACCTCGGACAGGAGAAGGTTAACGGCTCATTGCTTGTACAAAGTAGATAGGGAGACACTGTTCCTGCTTGTAAAAGGATCAAGAACCAGACCAGCAGAGATTTAAAGTGATTTGCTAAAAAAGCAAGTGCAATGTGAGAAACAACCTTTTCACCCAGTGAATGATTCAGGTTTGGAATGCACTGCCTGGAAATGAGGTTGAGGCAGGTTGAATTGAGGCATTCAAGATAACATTCGATGATTATTCAAATAACAACAAAGCGCAGGGTTACGGGAAGAAGGCAGGGGATTGGCAGTAAGTCAAATCGCTCAGAGAGCCAAAACAAACAGAATGGGCCAAATGGCCTCCTTCTACACCATGCCAATTCTGTGATTCTGTAAGCCCACACAGTACCTTTTAGTCCTGTGTGTGGCCGGCGTGGAGAGACAGAAATTAAAAACAACAGGGAAAAGATTTCAGAGATGAGGAAAACAGGGAGCATTTTCTGTGATTACAGATTCACTTGTAGAAAGGAAGTCCAAGATTTGTGCGAAATTGCCTATCAAGATAGCTTTAAAGTCGTGTTGTTTTTGAAGTGAATTTTCGTGAACTTGTTTATGTCAGTTATTAGTAATCCGTTCATATCCGCAGAAACCTAAACTGAGAATAGACAACCTTCACGGCTTTCAGTTTTGTATTAATTTTCTTCCATTCCTTGTCATTAGGGATGGAGTACATGATGTAAATAGAATTGTAAGATTTTTGTTACAAGGAGAGAAAAATAAGCACATACCACCCTAACCCCATTACACAGGAAAAGGATGAAGATTAATATCTAGTCTGGCATCCTCAGCCTTCAAGAACAGAATTGTAATTTTTAATCACAAGCAGGTTGAGCCCAAGCAATCCAATTCTTGTTAGTGGTTCTAACATTAGCTCTTTGCATCACTGCAGCAGTGGTTACATTGCAATCAGAAAATGACTCCATCATTATGTTTGGATCGAACAGTCTATGACTTTATCAAGATTGCAGATTGAGTATGGGTTGGAAACACTACCTGTATTTCCATATGACGTTCACCCTAATGTTACACATCAACTCTGAAGAAAAATCCGGAAGCTTTCAGGTTCTAAGTGAAGGTGGACATTTGCCCAGGCATTCCTGTTCAGCTTTATGGCCTGCACAAGAATAATTGGGAGCCCCACTGTGACTCTCTCTCTCTCTCAAAAGAGAAGCAAAATTTAAATCATCGTAATTGATGGCTGAAGCCTTCTGGAAATGGTGACGGACTGGGCAGCAAGGTGCTCCTCAGAGGTTGGAAGATCTCCGACTCACCCTTCTGTTTCCAGAGCCCACCTGCCTCCCCTAAATTGGAGAGGGAGCCCATCTCTGAGCTCAGGGCTCAAGCCCACCTCGGAAATCGAGACGTTAATCAGTTTCCCACCAGAGACAGGTCACCAAAGATCCTCAGACAGCACCCTCCAAACCTACAACCACTTCCATCGAGAAGGGCAAGGGCAGAAGGTATATGGGAACACCCCCGCCTGCATGCTCCGCCCCGGACTTGGAAATCTATCACTGTTCCTTCACTGTCACTGGGTCAAATGCTGGAATTCCCTCCCTACAGCATTGTGGTCTATTTACAGCACATGGACTGCAGCGGTTCAAAAAGGCAGCTCAACACCACATTCCCAAGGGCAACTAGGGACGGGTAATAAACTATGCGACACCCAAGTTCCACAAGTAAATAAAAACATTAGTACCTGATACAAATTAGCTTGCAGCAATAATGAAAGGCTGGCAATCTGGGAGTGGACATGCTACTTACACATTCTGCTGTTATGCCTTATCCAATGATGTGATTCTGTATAATAACTATATCCACACAGGTTTGACACTCAGTTGACTAAGTAACAATGAGATTCTGAGGGCAAAAACTAAAAGAATTCACTTTAGTTTTGCAATGCAATGCCAAAATTTTGCTTATGGAGCTGTTAAATGAACCTGTCCCAGCCAAATGCAAGAAAGATTAAGTTCCAAAGAGGAACATGGACAAGAAAGTTGAATAAGGAGATGTGATGTATTTTATCTCCTCAATCAGTTCTCATATCACAAGAAAAAACAGTAATTATTAATGACTGGAAAGTGTAATTACAATGAAGAAATGATTGCTGATGAGCTACAGAATGTAGCCTCTGGTTTTTTGCACGTCTGTAATAATAAACGCTTCTCTACTGTACATTTGTCTAATCTTCAAGTCTGTTGAAAAAACAGCACCATTTAACCTTGAAAGATTTGCATGGTACTTAACCTTGTTAGGACTTTTGAAGTCTTTTCATTCCAGTTACATGGATAGATTTTTAATGATTTTCTCCACTATTGCTGTTGAATACTCTACATTTACCACACTGAAAGACAGCATTCAAGAGGAAACATGGTTAATATCACCTTCTGAAAGAATGGATTTTAATTTAATAGCCTAAGTAAAGTCCTTCAGCAGCATATGACAGGAATAATTCAAGGACATTGGATTTGTGTAGCTAGGTGATTTGAACCTGGAGTTTCCTTGGTGAGTTCCTCCTGATCCACTGTCATATCAGCGCTGTATAATCTATTTGCATATTTATTTGGAGTTTCTACCAATCCATTGTAATTACACATACAAAGCTGGAGAAACCGATACAGTCCCCGGAGGCAATATAAAGTCTACAGATGTTTAACATTATAATCAGTGTTGTTGAATGATATACATAGGGCTCTTCTGACACAAGTAGTGTCCCTACTTCTGAGCCAGGTGATCCAGGTTCAAGTCCTACCTGCTCCAAGAGGTGTGTAAGAACATTTCTAAACAGATTGATTAGAAAGTATCTCCAAAGGTACCTATGACAGTAAATCCACTCCGAAATGAAGAATCAACACGACAGTATTGTAGACCCAGCTTGACCCACTTAGCCCTTCCCAGTGTGGTTCCTCACTGACTGTTCAGAATCTGTGAAGTTAGCCTTTAGTTACATTCCTGTAACGAGCTCCCTGCAGCTAGTGTCAATTCCGAGGGTTAGATTTTAACTACAGATGAGATTGGGTGAGGAAGAAGCACTGACAGGCCTGGAATATATTAACTTCTGGGCCTTATTTGAAAGCCACTGTCCCAACTTTTGCCTAATAAAACCAGCAACAGGATAGGGCTGCAGAGGCAAATCGAGTAGCGAAGGGTCACCCACTTGCCGGAGCTTGCCGGAGAAGGGGGTTCCTGGTGGGTCTAATGGGAAGGAAAGGTGTGGAGAGCAGAGCAAAGCAAACTGCTGACTTCCTGGTGACAGCTTGTGGAACACTTTGGCCCCTCAGCAGAAAGCTTTCTACTTACCAAGAAGGTCTTCCACCTTCCCATTGGGCACTGACCCACTCTAACTCATTAGGGAAAGTCATTACTGTTTGCCCAACAGTAACCTCTATTAAAGTATTCCAGATTCCCATTGGCTTCACAGCAACCCACACAGCACTGATGCACATGGCATTTTACTGAATCTGGGGAATATGCATCCACTGTCACAACCAGCAGCATTTACTTTTATTCCTGCCAAACTTGGAGATGGTTTAAATTGCTTTCCTGTTTTATAAATTCTGCGGCGTAGCTGTATGTCAAAGAAGGGTATGATATTGTGCCACTGTTCTCACTAATTATGAGTCCTTCAAACCAATATCACACAAAGACAAATGAACTAGCCTGTTTTTTTTGTTCCAATGGTTCAGTTCACTGCATCATCCCTATCAATCTCAATTCATCGCTGATCAGCCCAAGTGCAGATCCTATCAAGATTTCCTCGTAAACCTTATTGTGGTTCCACTGTGGCCACCAGCTCCCAGTCAGCTGCTTGTGAATTTAATTAGTTTGCATTGAGACTTAATGGCCTGTTTTCACACTGTAGGGAATCTATGATTTAAAGTGGTAACACAAGTGGGTCAGGTGGTAAAGAAAGAATATGGCATTGTTTGGGGCACTAAATATAAAAGTTGGCGAGTTATGCTACAGCTGTAAAAGACTTTGGTAAGGTCACGTTTGGAGTATTGTGTGCAGTTCTGGTGGCCACACTACAGGAAGGATGTGGGGGCTTTGGAGAGGGTGCAAAAGAGGTTTACCAGGATGTTGCCTGGATTGGACTATATTAGCTATAAAGAGAGCTTGAACAAACTTGGCATCGGCAGTTCTTACTATCTATATTGAACAAACTTGGATTGCTTTTGCTAGAGCATTGAGGCTGAGGGGTGACTTGATCAAAGCTTATAAAATCATAAGAGGTATGGATAGGATGGACAGTTGGAGTCCTTTTCCAGGGTGGAAATGTCAAGTACTAGGAACATAGGTTTAAAGTGAGAGGGGGAACGTTTGAAGGAGTCTTGTGAGGCATGTTTTTAACACAGAGGGCAGTAAGTGGTTAGAATGTGTTGCTAGGGGAGGTGGTAGGAGCAGAGATGATAGCAATACATGAACAGGGTGGGAACGGAGGGTTGCGGACCACATGCAGACAGATAGGATTAGTTTAGAATGGCATCATGACTGGGGCAGACAAGGTGAGCCATCGGGCCTGCTCCTGTGCCGTACTGTTCTGTGTATCTATGATTCTATGTACGTCAGCATCACTTTAGGCACAATTGTTTAGATCAGACATTAAACTGAGGCCCCTGCTTCTTCAGGTAGGACTGGGATCAGATACAACAAGATTTGAGGGTTGGAGGGGGAGTTCAGTTGGAAGTTGTCAGTGGTCTAGGCCATGAGGTTGAGAGGGTGAGGGAGGGGGAAAACAGTTTTGTGCATACAAGGCTTAGTTCAATCGTTACCCAGGACTCCAACATGGCTCTTAATTCTCTAACCTTTCCAGGGTAAATACTAAGTGGGAGTGAGTTAAAACCCTTTGAGTTCTCTAAATTTGAGGGACTTTTCTGGAAGGTTCCAAACTGAGGGGAACTGCCCATTGGTATCTTCAATTTCCAGGGCCATTCCCATGGAATCAGTTGCATTGAGGTTTCTGCACGGTCCCAACCCCTTTAACTTCAATCTGCACAGCTTCGGTGGTTACCTTACCATTGGAAAATGAGCTATTGTCTTCCTTTGCTTTCCCTTGTTTACTTTACTTTCTTCTTGCCTTTTGGGCTGTATAATTTTTTTTGTTCATATGTCCAGACTCCCTGCAAATGGAAGAGTGCTGTGTCGGGAGAGAAGCTCTATGTGGAGAAGGATCAATAACCTCACAATATGTTCAGAAGGATCCAGATGCTAAATGGTAGATACTGCAAAGCTGGCAGACACCTCAGACACAACTGGAGAAAACTTTCCTCCTTTCAACTGAATTCAAATCTTCTCGAAATATTCTGGTACACAACCTTTCAATTAATACAAATTCCCACTCCTAGGTCCTTGACCTGCTGGCAATTATTTCCATTCTGTTCCTGTATTAATTTTCCAGTACTCATTCTTTGGCCTACAAAATAAGCACTCTGAGTTGGCACCAAGCCGCCATAAATTGAGTTTTAAATAAAATGGTCATAAAGTTAACCTTTTCATTCTTTCCAATGATGTGAAATCAGAACCGATGTGCGATTGGATAAGCAACTTACAAAGACTAGCCTCACTCAGCTGCCTGCTGGGCAGTTGCCTACATCCTCCTTAGAAACGTTGCACAGTTTTGTAGTTGCTCACGTTAGGTGCCAAATGTTGATCATTTTAATAGGAAGAAGTGAATGGTTGCTTTATTTTTGCAACAATTGTTACCAAACTTTTCATTTTGTCCCAACACCACATTCAATTCTGCCCAGTTATTTTTCTTTCTCTTCGTTAAAGTTCATTGATGTTTTTTGTCACAGCATTTGGAGCCGATGTCTCAATTCGGTTCCAACAGCTGCTTCCATTTCAATTTTCACTAAATTTATGTGACTTGGCCAAATCAGCCTATGCAAAATGGAGCAACTATTTATACTGAGAAGGTTTTTGGCAAAAACTAAAATAAAGTTTGAATTATCATCATTTTCAAATTGCTGGAAAATAATATTGCATATCTGACAGCATCTTGTTACTTGACCATGGTACATGGCGATATCATCTCCCTACATAAGTACATCGCAAAGAATATCAAAGACAGCTACTTCAACAATACTGGATGTGTTTACACTGCATGCACTTAAAAGGCATTTCAAAAATGCAATTGGTGCTTGAAAACAGGATCTGTCTTGGCGCTTTTGGCAAGCAACCTGCAAAAATAAAAATAAAAGGAGCTCACATCCTTTTAAGTAAGGTCATCCAAGTAAAAATCGCAAACAGTTTTATCAGAAATTAAGAAATTGCCTTCACAAAAACAAACATACCTTCCCGCTTATCAGCTTTCAAAGAAAGAATGATTATTTTTATCCGGTCAGAAACAGCAAACGAGGTTATGCCACTCCAACAAGTTTTCTCTACTATTAATGCGGAGCGGTGCAAATGTAGAGTTTTGCTGCACTGTATCACTGGTAACATCTCGCAGTTGAACGTTGTCTTTGAGCACATTGCACACATTTTGAAGAATGATTGAAAGGCTATTATAAAATGAGAAGGTAAACTGGACTACCAGAACTATTAGAGATAAAAGGTACTGCGGATGCTGGAGAATCTGTGATAACAAGCATGGGGCTGGATGAACACAGCAGGTCAAGCAGCATCATAGGAGCAGGAAAACTTGATGTTTCGGGCCTAAACCCTTCATCAGAAATGGGGGAGGGGAAGAGGGTTCTGAAATAAATAGGGAGGGGGGGTGGATAGAGAATGGATAGAGGAGAGGATAGGTGGAGAGGAGGCAGACAAGTCGAAGAGGCGGGGATGGAGCCAGTAAAGGTGAGTGTAGGTAGGGGGGTAGGGAGGAGATAGGTCAGTCCAGGGAGGACGGACAGGTCAAGGGGGCGGGATGATGTTAGTAGATAGGAGATGGGGGTGTGGCTTGGGGTGAGAGGAAAAACAGGTTAGGGAGTTGGAGATGAGCTGGGCTGGTTTTGGGATGTGGTTGGGGGAGGGGAGATTTTGAAGCTTGTGAAATCCACATTGATGCCATTGGGCTGCAGGGTTCCCAGGCTGAATATGATTTGCTGTTCCTGTAGCCTTCGGGTGGCATCACTGTGGCATTGCAGGAGGCCAAGGATGGACATGTCATCTGAGGAATGGGAGGGGGAGTTGAAATGGTTCGCGACTGGGAGGTGCAGTTGTTTGTTGCGAACTGAGTGCAGGTGTTCTGCAAAGCGGTCCCAGAACTATTACAGTCTTATGTTTCCTAATGCAAGCTATCCATGTGAACAATCAAGAAACAGGCTAAATGCGACCAGGCATGAATAAAAATAAGTTTACACACACATTGTTTGATTACATCCAAGCACACAATTATTATTAAACTTGAAACACTGACTCTTTCTCTGCAGATACTGACAGACCTGCTGAGGGTCAGAGAGTCATAGAGTCATAGAGTTATACAGCATGGAATCAGACCCTTCGGTCCAACCAGTCCATGCCAAACATAATCCCAAACTAAACTAGAATGCCTCAAACCTTTGTGTTTATATGACACACAATCGTTGATTGTTCATGTCCCCTTGGCCCACTCAGCTACAGATACAGTGAGGTCATGTTAAGTTGTAATATACTGCATCATCATTTCTCCTAATTTTCAAATTTCAGTTTGCACTTCTAGAACATAGAACATAGAACAATACAGCGCAGAACAGGCCCTTTGGCCCTTGATGTTGCGCCGACCTGTGAACTAATCTAAGCCCATCCCCCTACACTATCCCATCATCATCCATATGCTTATCCAAGGACTGTTTAAATGCCCCTAGTGTAGCTGAGTTAACTACATTGGCAGGCAGGGCATTCCACGCCCTTACCACTCTCTGAGTAAAGAACCTGCCTCTGACATCTGTCTTAAATCTATCACCCCTCAATTTGCAGCTATGCCCCCTCATATTAGCCGACGTCATCATCCTAGGAAAAAGACTCTCACTGTCCACCCTATCTAATCCTCTGATCATTTTGTAGGTCTCTATTAAATCCCCTCTTAGCCTTCTTCTCTCCAATGAGAACAGACCCAAGTCCCTCAGCCTTTCCTCATAAGACCTTCGCTCCAGACCAGGCAACATCCTGGTAAATCTCCTCTGCACCTTTTCCAATGCTTCCACATCCTTCCTGTAATGGGGCGACCAGAACTGTACGCAATATTCCAAGTGAGGCCGCACTAGCATTTTGTACAGTTGCAGCATGACATCACAGCTCCGGAACTCAGTCCCTCTACCAATGAAACCTAACACATCGTATGCCTTCTTAACAACACTATCAACCTGGGTGGCAACTTTCAGGGATCTATGTACCTGGACACCAAGATCCCTCTGCACATCCACATTACCAAGAATCTTTCCATTGACCCAGTATTCTGCCTTCCTATTATTCTTCCCAAAGTGCATCACCTCACATTTATCTGCATTGAACTCCATTTGCCACCTTTCAGCCCAATTCTGCAGTTTATCCAAGTCTCCCTGCAACCTGCAACATTCTTCCACACTGTCCACCACTCCACCGACTTTAATGTCATCTGCAAACTTACTAACCCATCCACCTATGTCTGCATCCAAGTCATTTATAAAAATGACAAACAGCAGTGGTCCCAAGACAGATCCTTGTGGCACACCACTAGTAACCGGACTCCAGGCTGAATATTTTCCATCAACCACCACTCTTTGGCTTCTTTCAGAAAGCCAGTTTCTAATCCAAACTGCTAAATCTCTCTCAATCCCATGCCTCCGCATTTTCTCCAATAGCCTACCATGTGGAACCTTATCAAAGGCTTTACTGAAGTCCATGTACACCGCGTCAACTGCCCTACCCTCATCCACATGCTTGGTCACCTTCTCAAAAAACTCAGTGAGGTTTGTGAGACACGACCTGCCCTTGACGAATCCATGTTGACTATCTCCAATCAAATTGTTGCTTGCTAGATGATTGTAAATCCTATCTCTTATAATCCTTTCCAAAACTTTTCCTACAACAGATGTAAGGCTCACTGGTCTATAATTACCTGGGTCATCTCTACTGCCCTTCTTGAACAAGGGCACAACATTTGCAATCCTCCAGTCCTCTGGTACTAAACCTGTAGACAATGACGACTCAAAGATCAAGGCCAAAGGCTCCGCCATCTCCTCCCTAGCTTCCCAGAGAAAATCAATGACAATAAATATACTTCTGGAATACAGAAACGGCAATAAGATTCCAGCCAACAATGAACAAAATAATGAGACAAAAGTGACCTTTTCAACCTGTATTAAATGAGGAAAACTGCAGTCTGTTAGCCCACTTTAGAATATGCAGAGTTAAAGGTAGCAGCTGCCATCTCCTGCCCAATTCCAAAACAGACAACATCAGAGAAAAAATGGTACAGGTTTGACTTTACATTAATCAACATGTGGAGGTTTTGTCCGAAACACTGATCAAATTATATCTAGGTCATTAAGTGTGAGGTCTGGACAAGGTAGGTGGATCTGGTGATCAGCACTATGGGCAGAATCGTGGAGTTGTATTGCACTAAACATAAGTGCCTAGAGGAGAGATTGGGAGAAAATGCAGGCAGATGTTTCCAAAGGTATAGAGACCTAATTGTAATGGGGTGAAAAGTAATTTAGTTTTGCTCTGAGCGAAGTGAATCTAAAGGGACACATATATTATGCAGATTGTCCACCCCGCCCTATACAGAAGAGGGAACAATATGTTCAGATAAGTGAATTAGAGCAACCAGCTGTCTTAACCAGAGCCCAGAATATGACCAATAATGGAATGAGGACATGCTCTGCATCATTAGTTAATGCATTAATATGAAACCCCTTTGCCATTTATTTTAAGATTAATTAATTATACAACATACAGATTACTAGGTCTACATGGGTTAACAGCAAACAAAAACCAATAAAATAAAATAAGAATGTATTAACAGACAGAAGCCATTAGAAGACACTAACCTACCTCACTTGCACTAATTAATTGTGGTCAAGCTGACAGCCTCCTGTACATCCCATAAAACCTAGTGCTGCTGTAAATTTAGACTCCATTTTAAAAGCAGGCACCATGGGCATTGTCTTTTGTTCCAACGACTCAATGGCAACAGGAGTGAGTTATTTCAGACATTAGATCATATCTTATTCTGTGGTGTGAGGATCTTCACGTGATCCAACTTGGAAAATCCTGATTGAATATTTATGAATGATATGAAAATGCCAATTCACAGCACAGATGTTTGTCAATCAGTTAGACACTGTTACAGCTCGGTTTTCTAACCTAGGGGCCTGAATTTCCTCTCATTTAAAAAGAAGGTTGGAGGGTGGGGAGAACAAAATCAGTGGAAGACTTTTTCTCTGCAACCAATCATTGGGGAAATTTGAAACATAACAATTCCTGAGAAAAAGTGATTTCATCAACAGGGCATTATTTAAAGAGAAGCAAACCAGAGGCGTTATTTTATTTTGCTCTCTTTTTTGAAAGAAACAAATGCACCACCTCGCCACAATGAGAATTTCTATAGCAACAAAGGATCAGTAGCAGACCAGCCACTCTGATTACTCGTGACTGTGAACATTTATTCCTCAGTCAGAACCTATACTTACCCAGTCACTTGGTTACAGAGAGGATGAGCCTCCTCCACGGTTGGTGCACTCCCTTTTTTGATTACCATAAAATATCTCTATCACACATTGAGTTTATTTCACTGTACCAAGCATAGAGATTAAATTATTGACCTTTATTTCAGTAATGTTTCAAACTACTCTCACCACTTAAGCAAATTTAAAAGAAAACTCATTTCGCTACGCTCACCACTGTTCTAAATACAGCTCTGATGAAGAGTCAGAGATAACAAGGTGTGGGGCTGGATGAACACAGCAGGTCAAGCAGCATCATAGGAGCAGGAAAACTTGACGTTTCGGGCCTAGACCCTTCCTCAGAAATGGGGGAGGGGAAGAGGGTTCTGAAATAAATAGGGAGAGAGGGGGAGGCGGATAGAGGATGGATAGAGGAGAGGATAGGTGGAGAGGAGGCAGACAAGTCGAAGAGGTGGGGATGGAGCCAGTAAGGGTGGGTGGGGGGGGGGGGGGGGTAGGGAGGAGATAGGTCAGTCCAGGGAGGACGGACAGGTCAAGGGAGCGGGATGATGTTAGTAGATAGGAGATGGGGGTGTGGCTTGAGGTGGGAGGAGGGGATAGGTGAGAGGAAAAACAGGTTAGGGAGGCGGAGATGAGCTGGGCTGGTTTTGGGATGCGGTTGGGGGAGGGGAGATTTTGAAGCTTGTGAAATCCACATTGATACCATTGGGCTGCAGGGTTCCCAGGCTGAATATGATTTGCTGTTCCTGCAGCCTTCGGGTGGCATCACTGTGGCATTGCAGGAGGCCCAAGAGTCAGCTAGTTGCTCTCCCTCCATAGATGTTGCCTGACACCCTGCAATTTCTAGCACTGTTTGTTTTCAGTATCAGCCATACAGAATTGGGACATCACCTTGACCACACTGAGCAATGGACAGGCTGCATCTTAGGATAGCTGAGAAAGTATACACACAGGCACTATTAAAGAATTACATTCGTAATGCCTTTATTATGTACAATTAGAGGGAGTTTGAAAAGAAACAATCTTCATAAGCCAGTGCACTGTAACACCACACAATTAACAATGCTTTTCAATAAAACAAAGCAACAGGAGATCTTCACTTGACTCTATAAGGTATACTGCACTGTCTGGAATACCTCACACCGGGGACTTCTACATTCACTGAGCAACATCGGAAAATAATGGAACATGAGTCAACAACCATTGCTCCTGATTTTAAAATGGAGTCTAAATTTAGTACAGTGCGGAGCTGGAGGAACACAGCAGGCCAAGCGGCATCAGAGGAGCAGGAAAGTTGACATTTCGAGTCGGGACCCTTCTTCCCACTCCTGGGGTGACATGTCCATCCTGGGCCTCCTCCAGTGTCACAATGACTCCACCTGGAAATTGGAGGAGCAGCACCTCATATTTCGCCTCGACAACCTACAGCCCGACGGTCTAAATGCGGACTTTACCAGTTTCAAAATCTCCCCACGCCCCGGCCTCATCCCATGATCAACCCTCCCTCTCATCCGTGCCTCCTTGACCTGACACAACCTGTCCATCTTCTCTCCCACCTATCTGCCTCTCCCACCTCACTGACCAATCCCCAGCAATGCCTACCTGCACTCGCCTATCACCATCCCACCTACGTTCCCCAGCGCCAACCCTCCTCTCTCTATCTCTGAGCTCCTTTCCCCCTCCCCATTTCTGAAGAAGAGTCCCGACTCGAAATGTCAACTTTCCTGCTCCTCTGATGCTGCCTGGCCTGCTGTGTTCCTCCAGCTCCACGCTGTGTTATCTCTGACTCCAGCATCGGCAGTTCTTACTATCTCTAAATTTAGTACAGCATTCGACTTTCCCAGTTGCAGAGGAAATGGTCGAACTATTGTACTTGAACATGGGAAGCAACATCAATTAAATTTTTAAAATGGGTTCCCAGGAGTCGATTTCTCTCAATTACATTTCGTAGCTTTCCTAGGGTTTTCTGTCATATCGACCATCTGCTGTAATCTGTACGTGACACTGTTTTTGTTTGCACTGAAGCAATCACTGCAAATTCTTCCATTTTCAATCGTGACTATTTGCATCGTTGGTGCTTCTGTGACAAGATGGGAAATTTACATGAACAAATGCCTGTTACCCTTCATCCAGGACTATGTGAAAGAGAAAGCAGTAGCCACTCATTCCATTTTCCTCACCCTCCTGCTCAAATCTTTGTTCTGTCACCTCCCAATTAACTATTTGTTGCAAATATATCTGCGGATGGTAAAGACAAATATGAAAAAGTACTTCTTTACACAGCTAGAAACAGTGGCTCAGAAGGAGGAATAAGCCATGTTGGGAACTGAACGTAAATTGAGAAATGTATTTAATATTGTAATGGGAAGATGTACTGCCAGCTGTGCTGAAATCATGGAATCCAATGGGCTCAGGGGCCCTCTTCATCCCAGTGCTGTGTTTCAGAAATAAATGTGCTGAGGTCAACAGGATTTATTTACTCTGTCTATTCATTTGTCTACTCACTAACACCAATGTACTCACTCAAGTGCGAGGAGCTGTGCCAAATTCTAATGGAACTCACTCTCTATACTATTCAGTTGTCCTGTTAACTCTTCAAATTCCCCTTCTCTGGGCGAACAGGAGGAGCATTTCCACAAGTGAACTGGCCTCCAGCTTCAATGCAACACCCAGACAGACTGACCCTGAGGGAACTGTCTACTGATAGCAGCAGCAATGGGTATTCACAAACAGCAGGTGATGGAGCAGCAAGAATATTGCCATCCAAAGGGTCAGTTTGAGTCATCTGGTAATTAAGTAGCTCAGGGCAGCCAGCTTTGACGAACACAGAAGCAAGCTGCTGTTGGTGGGCAATCTAGCAAGAAACCTGTAACAGCTGAAGGGCACTTCGCAGAATCCCACAGTCCACATCTGCATAAAAATAGGAGAATGAATTCACAGCACCGCTGTCTGACAACTCACAGTGACAGTGGAGTGGAGACCCATAGCTACAAGTGTAGGGCTCCATGGTCTCCTGTTGTTTGATGCCACTATACGAGTTTGGGTTCAAGGCACACTGGTGGAGGAGAAGCAATGTCAGGCCTAGACTTCAACATAACACTGTTTATTTCACTTGCTGTTCTGGATAATTACAGATATACCAGGCTCTGATTTTATAGTTACATTAGGTAATGACAAATCTATCTTTATGTATTCAAGTTCATGTGTTCTGAAGACTCCTTCTCTCATTTTAGAATATTCTAACTCCACCCACATTATGCTATTTAAAATCACTGATGTGCATCTTCGCAACATCTTCATAAGGTTGCTGTAAGGTCCTGAAGCACTTATAGAGTATTATTCCCTGCCTACTTGCTCTGGATTTCAGATTATATCAGATTCAGAGAAACACAGCCAAGGTTGAGCTGGAGCAGTGGCTGGACGGTGTTACCTCAATTGGCTGAATGGCTGCTGAGGATCACATTGACGCCAATAGCACAGCTACCAATTCCTATTCTGGCTAGTGCAGACTCAAGATCTGCCTCCTCAACCTATACATGGTGAAGGTCACCGTGTTTTATGTCACACCCACCCTTGGGTACAGAATACAAGAAGAAGAAGAAATATTGGGATCATCCTGTGTCCAGAATTGCTCTGACTGCTGTCCCCTATGATGACTATAATGAAGAAAGCAAAGGCATAAATGAAACTTGTAATGACAAATATAGTGCAGTGTTTTTCAGCCTGGAATTCTGCAACCAGTGGCATTCTGCAAGGACCATTGCTGGCATCCTGGTTGTTTATAAAATATATTAAAAAATTTGGATGAAAATGTAGGTGGTCTGATTAGTAGGTTTGCAGACTACATGAACATTGCTAGAGGTGTGGATAGTGAGGAAGGTTATCAAAGGATACAGCAGGATATAGACCAATTGGAAAGGTGGACAGAGAAATGGCAGGTAGAGTTTAATCGGAACAAGTGTGAGGCGCTGCATTTCGGGAGGTCAAGTAGAAGAGGAACCTATACAGTAAATGGCAGGACCCGTAGGAGCATTAATATACAGAAGGATCTTGGGGTCCAAGTCCATGGTTCCCTGTAAAGGGCAACACAAGTGGATAAGGTTGTGAAGAAGGCATGTGGCATGTTTGCCTTCTTCGGTTAGGGCACAGAGTATAAAGGTTGACGAGACATGTTGCAGCTGTATAAAACTTTGGTCAGGCCACATTTGGTATATTGTGTGCAATTATGACTGCCACACAATAGGGAGGATGTGCAAGCTTTGGTGGTGGTGCAAAAGAGATTTACAAGGATGTTGTATCAGAGATACAAGGTACTGCAGATGCTGGAGAATCTGAGATAACAAGGTGTGGGGCTGGATGAACACAGCAGGCCAAGCAGCATCATAGGAGCAGGAAAGCTTGACGTTTCGGGCCTAGACCCTTCATCAGAAATGGGGGAGGGGAAGAGGGTTCTGAAATAAATAGGGAGAGAGGGGGAGGCGGATAGAGGATGGATAGAGGAGAGGATAGGTGGAGAGGAGGCAGACAAGTCAAAGAGGCGGGGATGGAGCCAGTAAAGGTGAGTGTAGGTGGAG